>CM057341.1:320590738-320899614 GCA_030015575.1 Agapanthus africanus | reverse complement strand
AAAGAAGAGAGGCCAAGAGAAGAGAGAAGGGACCTGAGCGGCAAAAACCCTACCTCCCAAAATTCCAGGAATACACCCCGCTCAACGTCTCCCAGGCGGTGCTACTAGAGGAGCGCAAGGGCGAGGGGTTCTTTAAGCTTCCCCCGGTCCCGCAAATGGACTCAAAGTGAACCCGGGGTCCCTACTGCGGTTTTCATTGGTCGTTAGGCACTCCACGGAGAGCTGCAAACAACTCCGAGACTATATTGAAGAGCTCATCCGTTCGGGGCACCTCGCAGCATACTTAAGGGATAAGCGGCAAGCTGACCGCGAGCAGAGCAGCGTTCCCTTCCCGTCGAGCTGACCATTGGCCAGATCATGGCAGTGTCAGCGGAGGATATGCCTAGGTACCCATGAAGCTCGGTACCATGCCGGGCATGGATGCCAACAGCATCTGGGGGCTCAAGGTGCATGAATAAGAATATCTACTAGCATGTATTTTCTTCTCAGAGCAATGTACATCTTTCTTGAGATCTTTTGTTCATATAATAAAGGATCAATAAAGCACACGCAGAAAAAGAAAAGAATCTTATTCATTCAAGAGGTACTATAGGCTCCTCAGCCGTACATAAAATATATTACAACAGCGGGGGAATAGGGTACATAGAGCACTGTTCGTGGTACTCTGAAGATATTTCCACAGCCGAGCCTCGCGCGCGTTTAACCTCTCCCTTCAATGACCCCCGCTAGCGTCGGCATTGAGCATCAAATGGTAGCACTCAAGGACGAGCGCCTCCGGAGTGATTTAGCCGGCTCGCAGAGATCAGGCCGAAACGCTCAAAGACCTCATCTTGCCAATGCCTCGTCTTTCAGCTGCTTGGATAAGGGGTTGTAGAGCCCCGGCTGTTAGTTATATGTATGCCCTAGAGGCCATTACTGTACATAGGATGTATATTGTAGTGGATGCTGGGACGTATATAGGGAGACTTTCTTGCTCGACATGATAGTATGCTATCTGGTTGATCTTTACCTTAACGTGTATACTGATTGTCTCTCTGTTACATGTTGGTAAAGCCCTTAGGATGTGTGCGTGACTACCTGGACTATGATGCGATCATACTAGTGGGACATGGTAGTCCATAAGTACATCCTTCAAAGTCCCTAGTCGTGGGTGTATCGAGATGGGGCATCGATATACCAGAGTAGACTAGCGTGTACCTTCTCGACCCATACAGATGGGCGATGGATGATCCCATATCCATTGGTGTTTGACATCGAAGATGATATACGGGTGCTCAGTAGAGACTGGGTACACTGGACGGACTCGCCGAGAACTCCCAGATGGTATTATACCTTACGTCAGATGGCAGTTCTCTGGTGACACTGGTACAGAGTAATCTGTTGACCCGAGATCGTCATAGAGTCTTGTGTGGTTCCCACTGTACTTTGATTTCCATCTTACCAGAACTCCAAGAAGGCGTGCAAAACGGTGGTTTTTGGGTACAGTCCCGAGTCACATGGAGGCAATGAGCGATAGGAGGGGATTCGTCTCTCCCGGTATAGGGAGTTGATGTTGGCTGCTGTTCGATTGGCTATAACAGGAAATCCCGGCCAGGGTTGCTGAGATTTACTGGTAAGTGTTACCAGTAGTTTCTCGAATTGTTATAGACCTCATATCGACACGACTTATCGAGCTATTGGGGTCTGACGTTACCACCCCTAGGCGAGATATGCGACATATCAGACGATCAGACCGGACTGTACGGTTGTGTTACTGGTTGGATTCACAGGAGTATGACGGCTTGCTCGTCGATCTTCTGATCGTTCAATACCCGGTGCCGTTACGTTTAGCAGACCGCTTGCGGCTTGTGGGTGCTTGATATGATCATCACCTGCTGCTGCGGTATTGACGAGTCTTTAGAGTCCTACACAGAGGTTCCTGGCTCAAGCGAAACGAAATAGGAGCGCATATGAGATATGTGTGGGACCGAGAATAATAGCTGTATGTGATACCGTATTCATTCTCGCGATGAATGTATCGATGGTTGTATGCGATATAACCTAGTTATCGAATCAAGGATTGATTCGATAAGCGATACATTGTATACTAGTCGGTTGTGTGCGACATGACCGGATCGTTAAATCAAGTGTTGATTTAATGATTTAATGCATAATTATATATTTGATATATTACTTTGCACTAACTAGTATTGGTTCACTTTAAACGATTTTCTCACTTGGTTTGTGCACATTGTATATGTGATATACTTTTGTACACTTGATTGTATCATGTTTGATGATACATGTTTACTTGTGTTTGTGTGAATATTGAACCATGGTTATTTGAATGGCTAGGGTTATGATTATTTATTCATTCATTTATTTATATATTCATTTTGGAAATATTTAAGGATGGTGGCTTATTTTGTTTTATGTTGAAGCTTCTTGAAACTTTGATCAAGTCAACATTCTTATCTCATCCTTAACCCTAACCATTCCAACTAACCTTGTTTAATCTCTACACTTGACCATGGTTTGCTTATGATAAGAATTGATTTTCTTTTCTATTTATATTCTTATCAAACAATTATCATCTTCTTCTTCTTTTCACTTCATGAAGAAGCTTACTTCATCAATGGTGATTGATGAAAACAAGTGAGAAATCCAATTCTAAAGTCTACCCACTTCCTATTTCTTCATCCTCTACCTCTTGCCAAGTAGTAGAGTGTGTTTTCTTCACAAGTTTCTTGACTTGGTGAAGTCGGAGCTTGATTTAGCGATGCCTCGACGTAGATCATCTTCGCATGGACATCGATGACCTAGCCCGTCCATTCTCCGATGAAGCCGACGCTAGAGCCCGGGACTTGTTATGGACAGCGAGGAGACTTCATTGCGGACGTATGGAGGTGGAGAACCGGATCTACAAAGGTTGTATTTCCGTATCTCTTAGTTAAGTGTTAACTAGTTTACTTTTCGCCTAGATTTCTAGCCAACGACCCGTACACTAGGATTTCTCGGCACCATAATGTTTGAAATTGGCATGGTTGATGCCTTACGAGACCTCTGAGAGTGCCTAGAACCCTACACCGGCGACACCCTCCAGATGGAGTATATCAACACCTAAAGTAGGAAGAGCACCGGGGGAGCATTCGACCGAAATGATCCTCGATCCTGCCTATCACCAATAGCACCGTGTCATCAGTGCAATACTGATCGTAGAGATACACGTCCTCGAGCTTATGATATCGGGGATGGTGAAAGGGAAGTCATCCATTCTTGCGTTTTGGGTGTGAGGAAAGGAGTCATCAACAATCTTTCCATTTTATAACCCACAATGACCCTGGAGTTCAATGGTCGTCCGCAACTGTACCGCCACGCGGCAGATATCACACCGCTCGATGCGAAATCGAAACGAGCCGGCTCTGGCTTTTCGCCTCTCTCCACCTGCGTCGTGGCACGTATCACTCGCGACTGTCCATCTTCCCATAGCCCTCACCAAGAGGCAGCCGAGCGGCTACCCCCCGCTTGGCTATCCCTGGCCGGTAGCTTCCCCTACCTCGCAACCGCAGGGATTTACGCCCTCGCATAGAGGCATCCGAACGGCTTCCCCGCTCGGCTATCCCCGTGCGGTAGCTTCCCTACCTCACAACGCCAGGGATCAAAACCCTCACCAAGAGGCAGCCGAGCGGCTACCCCTGCTCGGCTATCCCTGGCCGGTAGCTTCCCTACCTTGGAACGCCAGGGATCTAATCCCTCGCAAGAGCGAACCGGGCCTGCCCTTGCTCGGTTATCCCTGGTTGGTAGCTCCTTACCGAACGACCAGGATCAAAGCCCCTCACCAAGAGGCAGCCGAGCGGCTACCCGGCTCAGTTGTCCCTGGCTGGTAGCTCCCCTATCACACAACGCCAGGGATCAAAGCCCTCGCCAAGAGGCACTGGGCAGCAACCCTGCTCGGCCATCCTTAAGGACCAAAAGCCCTAGCCAAGAGGCACCGAATAGCAACCCTGCTCGGCCATCCTTAGTAGGCCACTTACGGCCCCTCGCGCGCTAAGATGAAAAGCCCTCGCAAGAGGCAACCGAACCTGCTCTTGTTCGGTTATCCCTGGCTGGTAGCTCCCTACCCCAACAATCCACGGATTAAAGTCCTCACAGAGGCAACCGGACCTGCCCTTGTTCGGTTATCCCCTGGCTGGTAGCTCCCTACCAAACCAGGGATCAAAGCCCTCGCCAAGAGGCACCGGACAGGCAACCCTGCCCGGCCCGTCCTTAAGGATCAAAGCCCTCGTAAGAGGCAACCGGGCCCGCCCTAGCTCGGTTATCCTTGGCCGGTAGCTCCTTACCCCAACAAACCAGGGATCAAAGCCTTTGCCAAGAGGCACAGAGAAGCTACCCTACTCGGCACCATCCTTAGTTGTCCATTTACGGCCCCTCCAAAAACTAAGGATCAAAGCCTTCGCCAAGAGGCACCGAGAAGCTACCCTGCTCGGCACTATCCTTAGTTGGCCAATTACGGCCCCTCCCGCGCTAAGGATGAAAAGCCCTCGAAAGAGGCAACCGGGCCCGTCCTTGCTCGGTTATCCCTGGTTGGTAGCTCCCTACCCCAACGAACCAGGGATCAAATCCCTCACCAAGAGGCAACCGATCGGCTACCCTGCTCAGCTATTCCTGGCCGGTTGCTCCCCTACCACACAACACCAGGGATCAAAGTCCTCGCCAAGAGGCACCGGGCAACAACCCTGCTCGGCCATCCTTAAGGACCAAAAGTCCTCGCCAAGAGGAACCGAACAGTAACTCTGCTCGGCCATCCTTAGTAGGCCACTTACGGCCCCTCCCGCGCTAAGGATGAAAAGCCTTCGCAAGAGGCAATCGAACCCGCCCTTGTTCTTGTTCGGTTATCCCTGGCTGGTAGCTCCCTATCCCAACAAACCAGGGACCAAAGTCTTTACAGAACCGGACCCGCCCTTGTTCGGTTATCCCTAGCTGGTAGCTCCCTACCAAACCAGGGATCAAAGCCCTCGCCAAGAGGCACCGGACAACAACCTTGCTCGGCCCATCCTTAAGGATCAAAGCCCTCACAAGAGGCAACCGGGCCCGCCCTTGCTCGGTTATCCCTGGTCGGTAGCTTCCTACCCCAACAAACCAGGGATCAAAGCCTTCGCCAAGAGACACAGAGCAGCTACCCTGCTCGGCACCATCCTTAATTGGCCAATTACGGCCCCTCCAAAAACTAAGGATCAAAGCCCTCGCCAAGAGGCACCGAGCAGCTACCCTGCTCGGCACCATCCTTAGTTGGCCAATTAAGGCCCCTCCAACAACTAAGGATCAAAGCCCTCACGCAGAGACACGGAGCAGCTACCTTGCTCGGAACCATCCTTAGTTGGCCAATTACGGCCCCTCCAACAACTAAGGATCAATGCCCTCGCCATGAGGCACCAAGCAGCTACCATGTTCGGCGCCATCCTTAGTAGGCCACTCACGGCCCCTCCAACAACTAAAGAACATGACCTCAACAAGAGGTATCCAGTCTATCAATATCTTAGCGATCTCCACTTCGACTTCGGGGCCATGAAGATACCGTCTTCCCGCCGGTCCTCACACACTCGGCAAATGATCAGATTCAAGTCGACGAGTAATCGCTAGACGAGGAACATGCAAAACATAAAAGCAGCATTGTGCAAATACAAGTGCCTACCAACAAAAGGAAATACAAGCGTCTACCAACAAAAGGAAATACAAGCACAAACACTACTGCAAAAACAAAAATCTTTATTCAACAAGTCAAATCTTTTACAAGGGTATTATGGGCTCCCCAGCCTTACAAAATGCCCGGAGGCCCACAAAACAGTGATGAAACAAAAGAAAAGATAAAGAGAAGACGAGGGGCTTCAGGCCTCAGGGCCGGGCTGTTGGGTTTCCTACAACGAGAGCAAGGTTTCAGGAGGCATCATCCATGCCAAGTTCAAAATTTTGCCATTATAGATAACCCTAACACAAGATCTTTAACTAGAGAATCAAACTAAACTAACATGTTAACAACTTAACATCTAAGAGTTAGGGATTACAACCTTTGTAGTCCGTTTCTTTGCTTCGTAAGCTCCGGGTTGAAGTCCCTTCGCTGCGATCATCATGCTCCCAAACTCTAGAGTGGCTCCATGAAGAGAATGATGCATCCTTGCTAGTAATCTTCAAGATCCAAGATGATCTACCTCGAGAAAACACAAACCCAAGCTTTCACTTCACTAATGAAGTATTAATGAAGTAAACACCCTAATCTAAGTGGTTAGAATAGATGAGGATGATGAAGTAGGAATTTTGCTCTCTTTTGTTTTCTATTTCTCACAATATTTCATCACAAATCAAAAGCTAGAAAGCTTTTTGAGAGAGGAAGAAGAAGATGAAGTTGTGATGAAAAATGAATTATTGTTTATGTTAGAATTGTAACCAAGGGTTAAGCATGTCATGCTTAACCCTTGTAGAGACTTTACCATGGTCTAGGGTTAGGGTTTGGTTAATAAATATCTAGTAAAATATCAAGGAGGGTTGACAAAGTCAATAAGGATAAATATCCAAATATTATCTATAAAAAATGAATTACCAAAATAAATATATTAATCCTAATCCAAACCGTAGCATGGTTTAATCACAAAACCGTAGTTGCATTTGTAACCCTAACATGTTACAATATTATATATCACATATATAATATATAATGTAACCAAAGAAAATAATACAATTAACATATATCACATATATATCAATGTATTATCAAGTGAGAAAAAAAATCATTTAAGTGAGTTTATATTAGTTAATGTAATGTAATATATCACATATATAATTATACATTAAATTATCGAATCAACACTTGATCAGATAATCCGGCTATATTACATATAACCGACTAATATAACATGTATCATTTTATCGAATAAACACTTGATCTGATATTCCGGCTATATCACATATACCCGGCCGATATCACATATCGCGAGAATAAAATACGGTATCTCATATCGTATTAATCTCGGTCCCGCACATATCACATATGCGCTCTTACTCCATTTTACCTGAGCCAGAAAACCTCCGTGTAGGACTCTAAAGAATCGTCAATACACCGGCAGTAGGTGATGATCACATCAAACACCCACAAGCTGCAAGCGGTCAGCTAAACGTAACAGCCACCCGGGTATTGAGCGATCAAAAGATCAACAAGCAAGCCTGCACACACTCTTGTGAATCCAATCAGTAACACTACCGTACAGTCCGGTCTCTTCGTCTGATATGTCGCATATCCAGTCTAGGGGTGGTAAACGTCAGACCCCAGTAACTGATAAGTCGTGTCGATGTGAGGCTCATAACGGGTCGAGAAACTACTGATAACACTTACCAGTAGATCTCCATATCAGCCCTGACCAGGGACTTCCAGTTATGGCCAATCGAACATAGCGCAACATCAACCCCCAATACCGGGAGAGACGAAACCCCTCCTATCGCTCATTGGTTCCATGTGATTCGGGACCGTACCCAAAAGCCACCGTTTTGCATGTTCTCATGAACATGGTAAGGTGTAAATCAAAGCACAGTAGGAATCACACAAGACTCTATGACGATCTTGGGTCTACAGACTAATCTGTACCAGTGTCACCAGAGAACTGCTATCTGACGATAGGTATAATACCATCTAGGAGTTCTCGGTGAGTCCGTTCAGTATACCCAGTCTGCACTGAGCACCCTGTTTCCCCTAATCAGAGCAAAGCTCTGTTTTGAAATTCAAAATTTAAAAGTTGAAGCAACGCTTCAGATCCAGCGCTAGACGCGCTGCGCGCCACGTGTCAAACACAGATGTGCTAGCGCCAGGTGCGCTGAGCCTTAGGCAGCACACCCAGTCAGAGCAAAGATCTGTTTTAAATTTCAAAATTCATTTGAAGCAACGCTTCAGATCCAGCGCTAGGCGCGCTGCGCGCCATGTGTCAAACATGGGTGCACTAGCGCAGTTGCGCTGCGCCCTGCGCTGCGCGCCACGTGTCAAACGTAGGTGCGCTCGCGCAAGGTGCGCCAGCGCTGGAATTAAAAATTCCCCACCGTTAGATCAAAAGATCTAATAATGATAAATTATTAATTAATCACAATTAAAATTCTGTTATGGAAAGATCTTTGTCAATCTTGTTAAAAACAAGAAAATTATCTTCTGCAAAACAGAAGTCTTAGGATCAAAGATCCAACGGTGGGAAATATTCCTAAATCAATCAGAGAAAGATCTTTTTAACCGATTTAATAAATCAATTTGCCCTATATAAATGCCCCAAGACTTCAAGTCTGATATAGAGAAACCCCCCTACAAACTTTGAGAAAACTAAAAGAAAGAAGAGCAAGCTCTTAGCGAAAGAAAATTATTTCTTCGAGGTAAAGAATGATTCTTGAACAAAGAGATGAAATCATCTCATTAAAATTGATGAATTATCTTCTTAAAAGATCATAGATCTACAAAAGACCAAGGTCTTTCACAAAAGATCAAAAGATCTAATCATAAAAACAAAAGAAGTATTTACTTCATTCATAGATCATTGATCTATAAAGGCAAAGCCCTTTCAAAAATAAGAACCGTTGTTCTGGAATCTTGAGGCAAAGCCTCCTCTAGAAAAGAACATAAACTTGTTCTTTGATCATAAATTTGATCAAATGCGCTTTGCGCTATTGGAAAGTGCCTTGCACTCATGAACTGCGCTTCTGCGCTCCTTGGACCGGCGCTCAGCGCCAAAACGTGCCACGTGTCAACCACAGATACAACTTGCGCTTTGCGCTTCTGAAACAGCGCACTGCGCTCATGGGCTGGCGCTCAGCGCCAAGCGCGCCACGTGTCATTCACTGGTGTGCCACTAAACTGTTAGTTATATGTATGCCCTAGAGGCCATTACTATATATTGGATGTATAATGTAGTGGATGCTTGGACATATATAGGGAGGACTTTCTTGCTCGATAAGATAGTATGCTATCTGGTTGCTCTTTACCTTAACGTGTACACTGATTGTCTCTCTGTTACATGTTGGTAAAGCCCTTAGGATGTGTACTTGACTACCTGGACTATGATGCGGATCATACTAGTGGGGACATGGTAGTCCATAAGTACATCCTTCAAAGTCCCTAGTCGTGGGTGTATCGAGACGGGGCATCGATATACCAGGGTAGACTAGCGTGTACCTTCTCGACCCATATAGATGGGCGATGGATGATCCCATATCCATTGGTGTTTGACATCAGAGATGATATACGGGTGCTCAGTGGAGACTGGGTACACTGGATGGACTCGCCGAGAACTCCCAGATGGTATTATACCTTACGTCGGATGGCAGTTCTTTGGTGACACTGGTACAGGTTAGTTTGTATACCCGAGATCGTCATAGAGTCTTGTGTGGTTCCTACTGTGCTTTGATTTCCACCTTACCACGTCCAAGTGGGCGTGCAAAATGGTGGTTTTTGGGTACAGTCCCGAGTCACATGGAGGCAATGAGCGATAGGAGGGGTTTCGTCTCTCCCGGTATAGGGAGTTGATGTTGCGCTGTGCTCGATTGGCTATAACAGGAAGTCCTTGGCCAAGGCTGCTTTAGGGATTTACTGGTAAGTGTTACCAGTAGTTTCTCGACCCGTTATGAGCCTCATATCGACACAACTTATCGAGTTATTGGGGTCTGACGTTTACCACCCCTAGACGAGATATGCGACATATCAGACGAACAGACCGGACTGTACGGTAAGTGTTACTGGTTGGATTCACAGGAGTGTGAGCGGGCTTGCTCGTTGATCTTCTGATCGCTCAATACCCGGGTGGCCATTACGTTTGGCAGACCGCTTGCGGCTTGTGGGTGTTTGATATGATCATCACCTACTGCCGGCGTATTGACGAGTCTTTAGAGTCCTACACAGGGGTTTCCTGGCTCAAGCGAAACAAAATAGGAGCGCATATGTGATATGTGCGGGACCGAGAATAATACCAGTATGTGATACTGTATTCTATTCTAGCGATTTGCGACATTAATCGGTTGTATGCGATATTGCCGGGTTATCGGATCAAGTGTTGATTCGATAAGTTGTTACTATTGATATTAGTCGGTTATATGCAATATGACCGGATCGTTAAATCAAGTATTGATTTAATGATTTAATGTATAATTATATATTTGATATATTACTTTACATTAACTAGTATTGGTTCACTTAAGATTGATTTTCTCACTTGAATGTGCACATCGTTTATATGTGATATATGCAAGTGTACAAGTTTGTATCATGCTTGATGATACATACAAGTTGTGTGTATGAGAACTAAACCAAATCAAGGTTAAATTATGGTTTACTATTTTCCTAGCAAATAACAAAAGAAATGAGACTTTGGTCAAAGTTATCAAGCTTCATGAAGCTTGATAAACAACTCTTTTGTCATTTGTTTAGGATATTAGTTAACCCAACCTTTAACCTAATACTTTGGTTAATTCTCTACATGAGTTAAGCATGAGGGCTTAACTCAACCATGGTGCCATAATTAAAAGGATAAGTTTCATTTGGATATTTATTCTATTGATTCTTTTCTTCTTCTTCTTCATCATCAAGCTCCACAAAAGCTTGCTAGCTCCAATGGTGCCATGAGAAAAAGAGTGAGAAATCCAATTCTAAAGTGAACCCACTTCCTATTTCTTCATCCTCTACTACTTGCCATGTAGTATAGGGTGTTCTCTTCACAAAGTTTTTGACCAAGTGAAGGAATAGCTTGAGTTTGAGTCTCCCCGACGTAGATCATCTTCGGCCTCGAAGTCAACGACCTAGCCCGATTATTTCTCCGACGAAACCATCACTAGAGTCCAGGATTCCGATGATCGCAGCGGAGGGACGTCAACACGGAGCTAAAGAAGTGGAGGACCGGATCTACAAAGGTTGTAATCCCTTTCACTTATTAGTAAAGTTGTTTGCTAGCTTAAAGTTTCGCCTATCCTCTAGTTAACGATCTATATTAGGGTTTCTCGGCACCTAAATTTTAGAATTTGGCATAGTTGATGCCTTGTGGAACCTCTTGAGAGTGCCTAGTAACCCTACAGTGGTATCAGAGCCTAGCTAGAGCATTAGGCGAAGTGTTTATGATGTTAAAACTCCGATCGAACCCCGACGTGTCAAAGTTAACCCCCTCTCAGGAAAATTTTTGAAATCTGGGATTTTTCTCAATTAAAAATGCCTAAAAAATTCAGCAGGGTTTCATTAGAATTACCATGAAAAACGGTCACCCAATACCTCCACATGGCCGCGAAACCGCGGCAACAAGCCACTTTTGGCGGCAGTTCCGCGGCAATGTAAGGGTATTAGTGACGGTTTTTTGCACAGTAATACTTTCCTATGTTGTTTCTATTTTCTGGGTATTTTTAACAGTGACTCAAGTGTTTAGTATTTTTGGGGTTTATTTTGTATTCGATGATTCGATCGGAATATTTAATTTCGTAATATTTTTCGGATATTTAGAAAATATTAAAAAGTTCGATCCGATATCAATAACTCACTTTTTCCTCGACCCGGAAAATTTCCAAGTGTTGGATTTTTCCGTTTGTTTGAGAACGTCTAGATCGTGCAAGTTACACAATGGACCCTCTAGAAAACAACAAACCTTAACTCGATTATGTGACCGTCTTGAACTGCCCTTTGAACCTTAGGGTTTGGGGCAGTACGGCGTGCCACATGTGAGGCGTTGGCTTGACCCTTCTACGGCTGGACCATTGGTACTGTAGCATGTGATGGATGTTTTTAAACCCCCCTCAAGTGTTGAGAACCATTCGGGAAAACTTGGGTATTTGATCATTCGATCGTAAAGTTTAACATTGTCTATTTATCTGGAATGTGATACAATATTTGGAATCCACAAGAAGTTATGTGATAACTGCTTTAAATGTTATAAACGTAGAAGTTTAGTCTCACTTGATCGGTTGCCACGGGATTTCGATGTGATCAAAAGTCCGTCGCAATCACATAGCGTTAATCGCTGGGTAAACTTAATAGATAGCCATGCCCCATAGCCCCGAACAAGTGACTGTAGGAGAACCCCGTCGCCAAAAGCATCCGTTCGGGTGCTCACGGCAACGGTGTTCCGCCTTAGTGCATTTCGTCGACGGCATCCGGGGGTGCGGCCGTCTACTAAAGTTTGCGACGAGCATTCGATCAGTTTATCGGGAATCTTGTTGAGTTGCCCAACTAGATATTGAAAAGTGTTTTCGATATTGAGACTAAAATGCGGGGTTTACAATTGTTAGGCATGCGATGTCTAAGAAATTCATTTGATTAGGCATGCGATGTCTAAGGAGGTTGCGGATTCCAACTGTTGTAGTTTTACACTTTCTTTTCTGCGACCGTAAGTGTAATATGTGATATCGCCGGTTTCGTTGCTATATGTCAACGACAATTAGGATGCGCATATTTACTTACGTTGATGACATGTGATGTTATGTGTTGCTGGATATGTTATATTGGATCGTCGTGTTTGAATAGCCGGGTTTTTTTTTATGTGAGATGGGTGTTTTTTATTTTCATTCATGTAAAAACTTGTATGTAATATTCTTTTAATTGGGGAACTTCCAGGTTATGGAAGATGTCACCATTGTATATTATTTACTTTTCCGCATTAGGATAGACCCAAGGAGGGGAGCATAAGTAACCGGGTTCTAGGGTCCAGTGGGAGACCATCTCGAGGAGTCGAGTCCGGGTCTCCTAACCCTAGAATTAGTAGGGTTGCTTGCCGCTCTCGTAGGGGTCTAGGGGTGTGGGTTTGGCTATTCATTGCGACCGTGGAATCCGTGTTTTATAGAGGCTCAAAATAAAACACGGACGTCCTAGTATATCCATTATTTCATATGTTTCTTCTGCTGCGATATCTGTGATGTGATCATTTGATATGTTGTGATAGATACTGTATATAGTATATATGTTATATTATATAGACGTTACTTATGTTTTACACCCGCGCTAGCCCTGCCTCGCTCTGCCGTTAGTTACCTAACCTAACGGTGCACGAGGGGACATCAAGGCGAATGCGGATGGCATAAGTGTACGTCGTATTTATCTGTGATGTTTAGGTGACTTAAATGATGGGACTTCATTAATATGATTAATGAAAGAAAAAGAAACCTAAAAGATGTTGTGGAATCGAATTTTCAAAAACAGGTAGCTACAGTTCTTGCTTTGCATCGCGGTGTTCCTTGTAGAACATCCTGCACCTTATTCGATGACGAAAGGGCCGAGATCCCTTCACCGGGAGTGACCCCTTTAGCAATAACTGGCAGATGCTACACACTCAGTTTGTCTTTTGATTGCTTCTATAGTTTCTGCTTTGCACAGTGATATATATGATATATCCCGCACCTCATTCGACGAGGAAAGGGCCGACGATCCCTTCACCAGGAGTGACCCCTTTAGCAAAACTAGAAAAACCTCAAAAACACTCCATTTTAAAATCATTCGATTCTACAACGATATCAAGTTCATTACGCAAAGGGTTTTCTTAAAAAACCCGTCGTAGCCCTCCGTCATTTCAGATAAGTACTACTTAGTATTCGTGCTGCGGTAGTTTGACATTCGTCAAGACGTAGTGTGCGGTAGCTAACTAGTATTTATCTGCTTTTGCATATGATGCAGATTGGATTAGGGTATTCGTACGGCGTTGTTTGGCATTCGTCAAGGGTCGTGCAGGTGGGTTTAATTCAATCAAGAAATGTACGGGTTGAACTTGACTATTGGACTATGGGTTGTTTGGCATTCGTCAAGGCCATAGAACGCTAGGGATAAAATATTATCGGGAATTTCAAGTGTTGAAATTTGCAATGAGATTGCATACCTTCTATGAGATAGTTGGATCCCGATACCCGCTGCGAGTAAGAGTTACTCCTGGGAGAGTTTTACACATTACAATTAGCCGATCAAGTAGGTGTCTAGAAAGGTGTTAACGGGGTTACGCCTCTGGGAAAACGAGGTTTACATTAATTAGGTCCGTGCGAAAGCACGGGGCACCTCCCTCAAAGTACCGACACTGGCCTGGCTGAAAGATTGGCGAACTTGTAGCGTGTAATTAATCCCGGCTAGTCTTTCCTTTTAGGGTTTGAAGGAAGATTTGATAAAAACAGTGGGAGCCATCCTGATTAGATAAAATAATAACCAATCTGATCTTGCAAGAGCATACGCTGAGTGTTTTCTTCTCTCTCTCTCCAGGTAGCGACCATATCACGCCTTAATCAAGATAATAATAAGGATATATTGACCGAACCCGCTTGTTATGCTGAGCTGGGGAATGTTGGTCCCGCTCCAACTTATAATTGTTATAAGACAGAGCAGGAAATTGGGGAATACCAGATTTCCCGTGCCGCCCAAACGAAGAAAGTGCATGCTGATGCATCATCTTCGGGTGTGTTCATTACAGAGAACTGTTTCTCAGTAACCTTTACGTCCTGGGTATGAGATACCGGATCAGGATCCCGCATATGTAATCTATTACATGGGCTACAGATAGGTAGAGAACTGAGAACGGGTGATAAGTTTCATGAGACAGAAAACGGTGCAAGTGTTGCAACCAAGTCTGTTGGTCACTGTTACCCTGTATTACTAGAATACATTGATTCTGAATGAATGTTATTAGATACCGAACCTGATATACAACATCATATCAGTCTCTTTATTAGTAAAGAAAGGATATAATTTTGTATTGTTGGATAATGTTTTGAACATTTCCTATATCAAGAGTTGATCTGTTCAGGCACGTTATCTAAAAGTATTGACGTTCTAATTCAAACTACAGTTCTTAGTATACAGAACACACACAAGAGGAAGAATTCAGAAATGAACGACTTCTTCTTGAGGCATTGTAGAGTAGGTCATATCAATGTGACCCGGCTAGCTGAAGTTACATATAGATGCATATTTAAATTAGTTTGAATTTACATCTGGTGAAACTTGCCGGTCATGTCACAAAGATAAGATGACCACAGCTCTGTTTATTTGAAACAGAGAAAGAGTTAGTGAACTTTTGGGAGGTCCCCTGTCTACACATGCCAAGACCGGTCCTTTGTACTTCATTACATTCTCTGATGATTTCTCAAGATTCAGACATATGTTCCTGTTGAAACACAAGTCCGAACCTTTTGAGATATTCACAGAATATAAGTTAGAAGTAGAGAACCAAAATACGGGTATAAGTATTATGTCCTTTGATGAGATCAAGGAGGAGAATACTTGAGCACGGAATTCCTGAACTATTCTAAAGGAGAATGAGATTCTCTCTCAGCATTACTCCTCCGTATACACCATAGCACGATGGTATATCGGGGCGGAGCAATAGCACCCTATGTGACATGGTGTGCTCTATGATGAGTACTACTGAGTTTCCAATTTTCTTTTGGGAGTTATGCACTTGAGAAGTTGGATACTTATTGAATAGGATTCAAATCAAATCAGATGCCTACCACTTCATATGTGATATGGAATGGGAAGAGCCCATATCTTAAGTATGTTAAGATTTGGGGTTGTCCAGCCTATGTCTAAAAGCATAATCCGGACAAGCTCACGGCAAAGTAAGGTCTGTGGAAGTTTGTAGGGTATCCCAAGCATATGCCAGGGAATATCTTCTACCAAACCGAGGAACAAAAATGTTTTGCTTCTCAACATACCACCTTTATGAAAGGGAATTTCTTGAGAAGAAATTAGTGGTCATGAGGTAGAACTGGAAAGAGTTCCAGCTATACAAACTACAGCAGATGATTTGGTAGAACCAAAGGATTCAGTAGATTCCAACGAACCTCAGCCTCTCCGCCGATCTAGTAGGGTTCCTCACCCACCTGAGAGATACTTCGGTTTCTTTATGACAGTGGGAGCGAGGATTGCATCATGAGATGATGACCCAACCAGTTTCGAGCTGGCCATCAAGAGTAAGACTCTGTAAGAATGGCTGGATGCTTAGCAATCTGAGATGGAATCCTTATACACCAACAAAGTATGGACTTTGGTTGCTTAATCTGAAGGGTTAAAATCCCCATCAGGAGCAAGTATATCTTGAGAAGATTACTTGGTGTACATGGAAAAGTTGAGACTTTCAAAGCTAGACTTGTTAAAGGTTTGCATCATAGACCAATTGTGGCTAATGATGAAACCTTTTTCCTGGGGCCTATGCTTAAGTCCATCCAGATCCTACTTGCCACGGTTACATACCATGACTACGATATCTGGTGGTTGGGTTTCATGACAGCTTTTCTAAATGATATTTTAGAAGAGAGAGTCTGTAAGTACACAGTCAGAGGACTTCGTAGATGGTGGGAGCAGCAGAAACGTGTGCAAGATGTTTTATGTGATAAAGCAGGCATCGCGGAGTTGGAACATCTGTTTTGATGAGTTAGTCAAAGAGTTTGACATCATCAAAATGGTAGATGAACCTTATATATACAAAAAGGTAGTAGGGAGTATGCTGGTGATCCTCGTAGAGTACGTGGATGACATACTCTTGATAGGGAAGTAGTTTCCTATGCTACGCTCGGTCAATCTCCGCTTATCACAAGGATTCTCCATATAGGATCAAAGTGATACCTACTAAATCCTGGATTTTGGATCTATGAGATAGATCTAATTGGATGTTAGGATACTCACTAGTTGTAGTGAGATGGTATCAATTGATCCTGGGAAGAATCACTGGAAAGGTTCCAGGGTGATAAGGACGACTGAATGTCAGTCGCAGGCATTATCTTTACCCAGTAAAGGGACGGTATGTTGGAAGAGTTCCAAGCTAGATACCGTGGCATACTAGACGATAAAGGCTGGATACATCGCTACCAAAGAGGCAGTCTGGGTGTATATTAGTTCATGAGATGAAATTCGTTCCTCCCATTGTGTGACAATGGAGTTGTGGCTTATGCCTAGGAACGCCCGTCCTATCAGTGATCCAGACATATTCTTAGGCAATATCACCTGATCGTGGAGATGGTTGATCTCCAGGGGATCGAGGTTAGGAGAGAAGACTCAGAGGAAAACACGGCGGATCCACTCACAAAGGCCTTTTCCCAGAGAGAGACTTTTATGGGATGGTTGAGTATGAGATACTACAACCACTGCTATCAGATGGCCCTAGTGCAAGTGGGAGATTGTTAGTTATATGTATGCCCTAGAAGCCATTACTATACATTGGATGTATATTGTAGTGGATGCTTGGACATATATAGGGAGGACTTTCTTGCTCGATAAGATAGTATGCTATCTGGTTGCTCTTTACCTTAACGTGTACACTGATTGTCTCTCTGTTGCATGTTGGTAAAGCCCTTAGGATGTGTACTTGACTACCTGGACTATGATGCGGATCATACTAGTGGGGACATGGTAGTCCATAAGTACATCCTTTAAAGTCCCTAGTCAAGGGTGTATCGAGACGGGGCATCGATATACCAGAGTAGACTAGCGTGTACCTTCTCGGCCTATATAGATGGGCGATGGATGATCCCATATCCATTGGTGTTTGACATCAGAGATGATATACGGATGCTCAGTGGAGACTGGGTACACTGGATGGACTCGCCGAGAACTCCCAGATGGTATTATACCTTACGTCAGATGGCAGTTCTCTGGTGACATTGGTATAGGTTAGTCTGTATACCCGAGATCGTCATAGAGTCTTGTGTGATTCCCACTGTGCTTTAATTTCCACCTTACCACGTCCAAGAGGGCGTGCAAAATGGTGGTTTTTGGGTACAGTCCCGAGTCACATGGAGGCAATGAGCGATAGGAGGGGTTTCGTCTCTCCCGGTATAGGGAGTTGATATTGCGCTGTGCTCGATTGGCTATAATAGGAAGTCCTTGGCCATGGCTGCTTTAGGGATTTACTGGTAAGTGTTACCAGTAGTTTCTCGACCCGTTATGAGCCTCATATCGGCACGACTTATCGAGTTATTGGGGTCTGACGTTTACCACCCCTAGACGAGATATGCGACATATCAGACGAACAGACCGGACTGTACGGTAAGTGTTACTGGTTGGATTCACAGGAGTGTGAGCGGGCTTGCTCGTTGATCTTCTGATCGCTCAATGCCCGGGTGGCCGTTACGTTTGGCAGACCGCTTGCGGCTTGTGGGTGCTTGATATGATCATCACCTACTGCCGGTGTATTGACGAGTCTTTAGAGTCCTACACAGGGGTTTCCTGGCTCAAGCGAAACAAAATAGGAGCGCATATGAGATATGTGCGGGACCGAGAATAATACAAGTATGTGATACTGTATTCTATTCTCGCAATTTGCGACATTAATCGGTTGTATGCGATATAGCCGGGTTTTCGGATCAAGTGTTGATTCGATAAGTTGTTACTATTGATATTAGTCGGTTATATGCAATATGACCGGATCGTTAAATCAAGTATTGATTTAATAATTTAATGTATAATTATATATTTGATATATTACTTTACATTAACTAGTATTGGTTCACTTAAGATTGATTTTCTCACTTGAATGTGCACATTGTTTATATGTGATATATGCAAGTGTACAAGTTTGTATCATGCTTGATGATACATACAAGTTGTGTGTATGAGAACTAAACCAAATCAAGGTTAAATTAGGGTTTACTATTTTCCTAGCAAATAACAAAAGAAATGAGACTTTGGTCAAAGTTATCAAGCTTCATGAAGCTTGATAAACATTGACAAAGTCAACTCTTTTGTCATTTGTTTAGGATATTAGTTAACCCAACCTTTAACCTAATACTTTGGTTAATTCTCTACATGAGTTAAGCATGAGGGCTTAACTCAACCATGGTGCCATAATTAAAAGGATAAGTTTCATTTGGATATTTATTCTATTGATTCTTTTCTTCTTCTTCTTCATCATCAAGCTCCACAAAAGCTTGCTAGCTCCAATGGTGCCATGAGAAAAAGAGTGAGAAGTCCAATTCTAAAGTGAACCCACTTCCTATTTCTTCATCCTCTACTACTTGCCATGAATTATAGGGTGTTCTTTTCACAAAGTTTTTGACCAAGTGAAGGAATAGCTTGAGTTTGAGTCTCCCCGACGTAGATCATCTTCGGCCTCGAAGTCAACGACCTAGCCCGATTATTTCTCCGACGAAACCATCACTAGAGTCCAGGATTCCGATGATCGCAGCGGAGGGACGTCAACACGGAGCTAAAGAAGTGGAGGACCGGATCTACAAAGGTTGTAATCCCTTTCACTTGTTAGTAAAGTTGTTTGCTAGCTTAAAGTTTTGCCTATCCTCTATTTAACGATCTATATTAGGGTTTCTCGGCACCTAAATTTTAGAATTTGGCATGGTTGATGCCTTGTGGAACCTCTTGAGAGTGCATAATAACCCTATATAAACTAGCGCAGCGCGCTCATAAATTGAAAGCGCAATGCGCTTATGAACTGGCGCATAGCGCAGAGCGTGACACATGTCCTCTTCATGTGCACTACTTGGCATAAGCGCAATGCGCTCTTTAATTGGCGCAAAGCGTCTGGCGCGCCACGTGGCACACTGTCAGAACACACTGTTCTGATGAATGCTATGCATTCAATACAAGACAAAAATAAAATGTGTCGGGATCTAATGCTCAGCATTATTAAAAGGGCCAAACCCAAATAAAGGCTCAATAGCCAGAATATATAAATGTTTAAATATTTATTGGACTTTGTCCAATATTGGCCGTATGTCCTCAACTTATATTGAACTGAGCCCATCTGCTCACGAATATTTAACAGATCTTAGTCCCAAACTGGACTACGGATTTTCTGACCAACTCACACCGGTTCGAGGGTACATCTCTTTACTCCTCTGATATTTGTCGTCGTAATCCTTCAATGTCTTCAGAGAGGTAACGGGTCCCAACAACCACACATTTGTACGGACTGTGAAGTCCTTAAACTCATGGACTATGATGTCCTTAAACTTTATAGACTACGATGTCTTTAAACCGGACTGTGGGGTCCTTAAGCCCATGGTCTATGATGTCCTTAACCTCGGATTGTGGGGTCCCTTTAAACCCACGGACTACGATGTCCTTAATCTTGGACCACCATGTCCTTAAACTGGTAATCGACCGCAATTTCTCTAAACTAAACAATGGAGCCCAAATGCTCTTTTGTTGGATCTAAACGATCCCGTTAAGTTGATCTTAGTCTAAAATTAGACTAACGTATCCTTAACAAACGTTTAAGTTGATCTTAGTCCTAAATGAGGCTAACGTATCCTTAAACCCAACAACCAAAACCCAAATCTAAGAAGATACGGATTTGGACTAATCCACACCCTATGGGCGATAACATACATTAGTCTCCGTATACAATCCACGGGCAACCACAAACAAAATAAACACCCACGACACGAAATGACCATCTGGAGAAGGAGAAAGTTGTTACCCCGATGTGGTAGCGTAATTAACTGCAGGGGCTTGCGCCTGCAGGGAAGAGCGTCCCCACAATAAAAAAACCCCTCAAATGAAGGGGAATCTGATGAAGTCTGCTACATCGGCCGCATCCGTTTAAACCTTCGATGCATGGTGCCATAAATCAACTTGGCATCTTCGAAGAGGTGGATGGATAACACCAATTAGCATCTGCCCCCAGATTCAGGCAAGACGTTTGTATTCCCGGGTTCCGGCGGTGAACAGATTCTGGCACGCCTGGTGGGACTTGTTTCTCTTTCCACTCCACACTTCGTGTGTCGTGTTAGCGAGCGAATCGCGATTTGATATGGTTGCCCTTGGGTCAGAGCTACTAAGATTTGGTTTTGCTCCTGTGCAGAAGACACAACATCAATGGCCTCCAACTGCTCCAGCTGCAACTGCAACTGCAACTCTCGTTCCACCTCATCTGGAGGTGTAACTTACGGGCCCCAGGCGGCCTCCCTCTTCACTATACCGGTGGAACAGGTGACTCAGGCCACCACTGGGCTATTCTTCGGGACTATGCTCC
The DNA here is from genome assembly GCA_030015575.1 of Agapanthus africanus. Lineage (NCBI taxonomy): Eukaryota > Viridiplantae > Streptophyta > Magnoliopsida > Asparagales > Amaryllidaceae > Agapanthus > Agapanthus africanus. Next base: position 320,878,681 of record CM057341.1, on the reverse strand, counting down.
CACCAATGAGCTTTAATGCCCCAGTGTCGTCGCGAGAAGCTCCAAAGGAGTCGGTCTTTGATCGGCTTACAACTACCGCGGCCTCTCTCAACGGGTCGCCCAAGTCCAATGCCTCAGTTTTCAGCAAACTGGGCCAAAGCTCATGTGGGCCTATGAAGAAGCCCGCGATACCTGAAGCGGCCATCCCGAAGAGGATAGCCATTCCTATTCTTAAAGTCGCGAAGGCTGCTTCCCCTGTTCGAAAGTTGGCCTTCGCAAGCCTGACTATCCTCTCTCAACGGCCGTCAGTTTTTGACCGGCTAGCGCCAATAACAGCCTCTCCTCAAAACAGGGCGCATGACAAAGCCATCCCCATAGCCGAACCAACACCATCTGCGCGACATGCTTGCCGTCGCCACTGGCGCCGAGTACGGAAGGCTGGGGGCAGCTCTCCGTCTGGATTTACTCCACCAGCTCCAACAGTAGAGATCGATGCTGCTGTTCCAACCGGGAACAACTTTGAATTACTGAACAAGGTGCGCAGGAACTCTCCTACTGCCGTATTGAGAAGATCTCCTCCACCCATAGAGAATGCTACAGAGACGAAGCCGGAGCAGTCCCCTCAGCGGCTGTCTTCCAAAATTTATAAAGTCTGGCGTCAAGTCCAAGACTCGGTGATTGATCAAGACTACCCCTAGGGACAGGAAAAGTTGAAAACACGGTGAGAAGAGGACTATCCTGTCAAGCCACGGAAGGTGTCATCTGTTTGGGTACCCGCTGCAACGGCTCCCTCAACTTCGATCGCCTACAAAAGGAGAAGGCCGGAGAAAATGCCCGTGTCTGCGACAAATGTCAAGACCACTGAGCCTAAACGCCCTAGGTCTGGGGGCATGGTGGTGCATACTGTTTATATGGCTTCCGGAAAAGAGGAAAGCCACACTTCGATGGGTCACCGACCGCTCACCCGATCCGTGACAAAATCCCAGGAGCAGCAACAGAAGCTTCAGGAAATGCTAACGCAAATGGCCGCACTCACCAGGCCAAAAGAAAGCCCGAAAACGTTATCGGAACAACGCCAAGAACAAGAAACAGATGCTGACTTCCTCCGCAGAGTTCTCGAAAAGAAGGACAAAAAGGCAGCGGAACAAGTTGCCAACATAAAACGAATGGCGCTTCTCTTCCAAGATATGGTCGGGATAATGTTACAACCGGGGCCTTCAGCTGAAGACCCTCCGATCATTATTGAAGATGATAAAGGAGAAGCGTCAAATCCTCTGCCGGCCTTGTCAGCAGCCAAGAAGGAAACCATCTCAAAAGCAACGCTCGATGATTATATAGCTCAACAAATACGAGCTCACCGAGCTAATGAAGCGGCTGGCCAAGTCGTTAAAACTGGATGACCATATCCAGGCTGGTATGATCAAATAAATTACCCATTGGGATATACGATCCCCAAATTCCATGTGTATAAGGGGACAGGTAATCCCCATCAACATGTCGCTCAGTTCAGGGCTCTTTGCGGCAATACTGGAGGTGATGATAAACTTCTACTTCGCCAGTTCGTCGGTAGTTTAGCAGACACAGCTTTTAAATGGTACTCGGAGCTTCCCGACGACTCTGTCAAAACGTTTACAGAAATGGAGTTGTTATTCACTCAACGGTTCGCAAGCGCCAGCGAACGCACCCCGATCACGGCATTGATCAACGCCAGAGTAAAGCCGGGAGAGACGTGGGTGCAATATGCAATCCGGTGGCGGAACTTATGGTCGAAATGCGAACAGTGCATCGAAGAAGCACCGGTAGTGGGCATGTTCATGTGGACCCTTGACCCTCAGTCGACCATCTCCCAGTTCATGATGTTCTTCAAGCCGACCATGTTCCAGGCCTTGATTGACAAGTTGGCCCAAATGGACCAAATGGACCATAGACCATCTCCTTCAAAGACGGATCCTCGGAATGAAAAGGGGAAAGGAAAAGCAACTTTTGTTGCCACTACTCAACAACAGCCGAGAAACTTAAAGCCGGTTGTTCGCCAAAACAACGTGCGTTCATGCCCATCCCTCCAGGAAAGACTGGGACGTCCTTACTCATTTCCCCAGGATAAAACGAGGAGACTGTTTGAGCTGGCAGTGTGCAACAGGCTCATAAATTTGCCGGATCTAAAACGTCTGTTGCAGCCAGGTGATGTCAACAATCCTAATTATTTCCCTTACCACCAAGCAATAAGCCATCCAATCGAAGATTGCTTCATCTTCAAAGGCTGGATTGAGGACCAATACCAACAAGGCAAGTTCGCATTATCCGAAAACTGGAAGGTGAAACCGCCACAACCTCATGCCCTTAAAAAGGTGGACGTGCCGGGGGCATCGTGCTCGTTCATAAGGGAAGTCCCATGGGAAGTTGTTCTTTCGGCAAAGACGAAAAGAATGCTGAAGGATCCCCAAACGTGCCCGGCAATCAGGTGGAAAAATCCACTGGAACCCGAGATCATCGAGGGAATGCTGAAACCGTGCCCAACTACAAAAATTGGTGGTGATATTCAAAGCGTTTGCACCCAGCCGCCAAAGTCTTCGAAGAAAAAGAAGAAGCCCCAAAAGCCCGTGAAGCTTGATAACAAGCGCACAGACCTGCAAAAACAGATTGACGCTTTGGAAGAATATAAGCAGAAGGCGCGGGCCTCGGTCACACTCCAAGAATTTCTCAACAATATCCTTGAGAACGGAGATAACGACAATAACGACAGGGATGACTCATCAAAAGAATCCGAAGACTATATGGCAAGTTGCCACATGATCTCTCATTCGGCATTAACTAATGAAGAAGCGCACTCGGCGATAAAAGACGACATAAAAGAGCTGGGGGCAGGATCGAAGCCAAAACCCTTGGAACCGTCTGACGAGATGATCGACTTGCTACTGAACGAAGCCCGTCAGAAAAGCAAAGCCAATCGAGAGCGTGAACTGGCTATATTCGAAAAAGCCAAACACCGACGACTAGAAGAAAAAGGTCGAAACATCCTAACTGGAGCAAAGCATCCCTATCGCCAGCAAAAGCAAGCTTAAAGTAAGGAAGCGATTCGCTAGGGCCCTGGCAATAGGAATGAAGTTGCCCTCTCTCAAAGGAAATTCTCCTGGCAATATACGTCTTGATGAAGCAGACATACATCCTAACTTCTGCCTATACCATCAGAGGATTGCACACCCTACCGAGGAGTGCATAACCTTTAAAAATTGGTGGCAGGGATATGTCGCCCATCGACGACACGTTCAACGAGTGAAGCACAAGGCTCGTCGGGAACAGAAAAGTACGACAGATGAGCGTGAAAGAGCTGCTGGCAACTATCACATAGCCGACACCAAGGGATCGCAAGTTATCATCTTTGGAAGCGACTCTGACGAAGAAATCACCCTCAGCCCTCTCTTCAGGGAATCCACCTTCGACACCAAACATGCGAAGATTTGCGGCAAAATCTAGCTGCGTAATCGTGCATTGCATCATGACCGAAACGTTGTTAAACTACTACCAACCCGCGGTATCCTCAGGCTGGCGTGGTAAAAAAAAATGGTATGTCCATAAGCAAAAAGGGCACGGATGAAAACCCGAGAGGGCTCCGTGAGTTAAAACAGCAGGGCTACCGACGAGTTTTGTGGAAACCCGAAAGGGCGCAATCTCGTTAAAATACACTCGCAAGGTCCTCTTGACCCTGTGAGGAGAAACCACCTGCGTGAGATCCTTACGACTCACAAGGGAGCAATACACTTAGGGATCCCCACGATTCCTAGGGAGAAATTACACTTGCGAGATCCTCACGACTCGTAAGGAGAACCCTCTTATGAGACCCTCACGGCTCATAAGATTCAAAAGTCTTAAGTTATAGGGATCTGAACCTGTTCTTAAGCAGCCACCACAACCTCCAGCACTGCCCTACAAGCGGCTCAATGCCGACCCTTGTATACAATCCACGGGCGCCATCCGTGACTAGGGATATGTTTGCACGGTGAACAGCCCTTGTAAGTCCTCTCGACTTAAAAAGAGAAAATACTCTTGTAAGATCCTTACGACTTATAAGAGAACATGCACTTAGGAATCCTCACGATTCTTAAGGAGAAAACGTACCTACGAGATCCTCACGACTCGCAGGGAGAAATACCTTTATGAGACCCTTACGGCTCATGAAGTCAGAAGCCTTAGTCGACAGGATCCTAACCCTGTTCTCTAAGCCACCTTTGTTCGACTTCGACAGAGGTAAATGATGATTCGCTCCTGGCAATATTCCAGTTGTAGCGGTGCTGATGCCGAAATCGGTGTCTAATTCCAGGCTTGCAGCAAAGAAGCTAGCGAACCACACATGTATACGAAATAGCCGAAATGATTGGGCAACTTGCAACAAGATCAGCAAGTAAAAATGTATGCATGCAAAATAGCCGAAATGATTGGGCAACTTGCAACAAAATCAGCAAGTAAAAATGTATGCATGCAAAATAGCCGAAATGATTGGGCAACTCGCAATAAAAAGCAGCGAGTAAAAATAAAATAAATAGTCGAAATGATTGGGCAACTCGCAATAAAAAGCAGCGAGTAAAAATAAAATAAATAGCCGAAATGATTGGGCACCGCGAAAAAATAGCCGAAATGATTGGACAATCGCGATTTTCACGATATAAAAAGCTGAAATGATGGAGCATCGCGGAAAGAAATAAAAAGAAAATAAAAAAGGGTAAAACTTTTGCCCTATAGGTGATAACACATCAATCCCTGTATACAATCCAGGGGCGCAAACAAAGAAGGAATCACACATTCCCTCCCCAGGCTCCATCAGAAAGCAAAACCAAATCTCTACGGTTCATAGACAACCCAGCGTCACCAAATGACCCCGTTGCGGAAACACGTCATCAAATGACCCCGTCTCGGAAATACGTTATCCAATGACTCTGTCTCGAAAACAAGTCAACCAATCTCTAGGAAATCAGCGTCCTTGACGAGAGCATCTCGATTCGCGTCGACCCGTAGAGAAATTAGTGTCTTTGCAGGAATACCTCGATTCGCGTCGACCCGCAGAGAAATCAGCGTCCTTGGCAAAAAACCTTGATTCAAGGAAATCAGTATCCTTGACGAGAGCATCTTGATTCGCGCCAACCCGTAGAGAAATCAGTGTCTCTGCAGGCAGATGCAACGTCAACAAAAGACCTCACGGTCGAAATAAAGCGGAAGTGACGGCAAAATCCCAGCTCCACCGTAGCATTTGTCTCGTTATACCAGACACAATGTCAACAACGGCGTTCCTTCACAGTCCAGCAGGATGCAGATGCAACGTCAATGAAAGACCTCACGGTCGAAATAAAGCGGAGTGACGGCAAAATCCCAGCTCCACCTCGACGTTCGTCTCAATACAGCAGACAAAATGTCACTACAGCGCCTTCCTCCAACAGGATTCGGACACGCCAAAGCAAACGAAGCGAAGGCCAAATTCCTAACTTCAGGGTCTTGACGGTAACTCATATAAAACCTGAAAGACTACTAGGGATCATCCCACATGGAGTGATCACCCCCTCGACGTTCGTCTCGATACAGCAGACGAGATGTCACCACACCGTTCTTCCTCCAGCAGGATTCAGATGTGACAATCAAACAACGGAGCCACGAAAAAATCCCTAGTTCCAAACCTCGACGGTTCACCAGCAACCTAGAGACAACCGCGACATTCGTCTCGATACAGCAGATGCAATGCCAGCAAACGAAGTGAAGGCCAAATTCCTAGCTTTAGGGTCTTCACGGCAACTCATATAAAACCTGAAAGACTATCGGAGATCATCCCACACCAGCGCGGAGTGGTTATGACTCATCGGGGCTCTCCAAAATGAGCCTAACCTCAAGTAAAAAGCGGCATGGAAAAATCCCTAACGCTTGCTCTTTCGACGGTAATATCACCTGGAAGATTGCTTGAAGACATCTTGTCCATCCCCCGAAGGGATCAGAGACATGACAGTCGCGGGGCTACTCGAACAGCAAGATTATGCGTCGAGGAATATACCAGCCAACACGACGGTGCAACGGGTAAAAATAACCTAGTACCACAGGCCCTAACAAACTTCTATTAGCAGGAGTTAACTGTGACGTTAGGAAATTCCTGTGAGAACTGCTCGATTCATCTCGACTTGTGAGGAAATTAGTGTCTTTGCGAGAACTTCTCGATTCGTCTCGACTCGTAGGGAAAAGCCTTAGGCAATAGGGATAAGGACCTGCTTCCTAAGCACTGGAGCTCTGCAGGTCAGTCTAAAATGGACTCTTGCATACCATTCACGGGCCACACTCTCCAAAGTCAAATCTCGACAAGGAGGGAAACAACCACTTACGAGTCCTCTCGACTTGTAAGAGGGAAATATTCTCTTGTGAGATCCTTACGACTCTCAAGAGAAAACACACAGGAATCCTCACGATTCCTGAGGAGAAAATACACCTATGGGATCCTCTCGACTCGTAGGGAGAAAAGTCTTCATGAGACCCTCACGGCTCATGAAGTTGAAAAGTCTTAGGTAGCAGATCTGAAGCTGCTTCCTAAGCTATCAATACCTCTCAAAGAATTCAAGACAGAATGCTCACTGTCATCTAAAAGCTACGCTTACTAAGGTGACATACTTATAACAAAAGAAAGAAGAAAGTAAAGAGATGACACAAGATAGTGCGAAAGAAATGTATCTTTTATTCATGAATTCAATTGGGTACAAAATACATCATATGAAAGAATAAAAGAATGAATACATTTTATTCAAAATTTCAAATGGTACAAAAAATTTTATTGTGAAGGAAGCGCTTTCAATAGTCCAATCAGCCGCTCGCGCACCTCCCTCAGCCCCTCTTCTTGATCAGCCGCCGTGGCCAGCTCCGCTTTGATTCGAGTCCTTTGATGCAAGCATGATGAAATCTTCTCATCGATTTCCCGTTGAGCAGCTTCGCGACTCTGCATAATCCACTTGATAGAGTCAAGCTTCTGTCTCAATACAAGCCCGTCTGAAATACACTGCTGCAAGGTGTTAAAGACGGCTCTCAGTTGCGCGGCGTTCGCTTCAACCTGGGCATGCAATTGAACAGACTCAGCGGAAGCATCCTCGCGTTCCTTCCGCCTCAAGGTCGCTTCTTATTCAAAATGGCGGAGGAAAGACACACTCTGCTCAACCCATGCAGCCCGCTGGGAGTTCAAAACCTGAATCTCAGGAGCAGGACGCATAAGCTCGAGCTCATGCAGGCAGGCCTCAATTTCCCGACAGTGGTTAACCCAAGACTCGACGATGCCTTCGTTATGGAAGTTTACAAGCGTTGCCAGCATTAGGTTAACCTCCATGGAAAAATCCGCGGCAGATGTAGGAGTCTCCACGTCGAGCTCCTCAACATAGTCGCTCACCATGCGCAGACTATTCACGGTGCCTTTGGAGGATGGACGTCTGGAAAAAGGCCCTGCCGGCGTCATAATGCGAGACTCGAATGGGGCAGGAGTCGATGTGATTGCTTCAAAATAGATCATAATCAGATGTAGGCTCATGAAATAAAGAAAATACACGAAAAGAAGAGTCTACTATACCGGCTGCAACAGGGGGCAGAGCTGGGAGTTCCGGTGGCGCAACGATAGCCTCGTCCTCTCCTTCAATTTGTAAGGCTACAAGCAATACAAAGAAGAATTAGGAATAATGTGACTGCCCATTAAAGAAAGGACGTCATTTAGAAAAGATACTCACCGACACCACCAGGCGGACTAATCTCTGACAGGAAGGAGAAGTGTGGGTGCAACACCTGATACAGGTGGTCAAAAAGGACTCCTGCGAGGACGCAGTAATGCAACGTCAGTACATAAGTCATACAGCTTAGAAGTAGGACTGATGGGTCACAAATCCATACCTTCCAACATCTGAGACGATGCGAGAGAAGGTAAAGAAGGAGTCACCGTTAAAATGGTAGTTGATGGCGTTGCCTCGGGTAGCGCGACCTCAGCGCTCGCCGCACCTGCATTAGAAACAAGATAAATACCGTCAGGAAAGATTGAAGAGGATTGCAGAATAAAAAGAAAAGCAATGACCCAAAATCTACCTGATGAGTCGCCATTCGGAACCGCGACGAGGGCGCCACCTGATACAGCGACGGCTTCTTCCTCCTCCATCGGGATGGTCTCACCTCCCGTCGCCTCATCCCCTGACTCTACAAAAGCCGTCGTAAAGCTCGCGATGCCAGGAAATGGCCAAGAGCCGTAAGCGGGAAGAGCAATGATTGGGGCGGTGCCCGACTCTTGAGAAGGAGCGGCCACCTCCGGCTCAGCAATTGTAGCCGTCTCACCCAGCAACACCTCGGGCTCGGCGGCTATAGCCATCTCACCTATAGCTATCTTAGGCTCGGCAATCGTGACTGACTTACCAGTCACTACCTCGAGCCCGGAAATTGCAGCCACCTCGCCTACCGCCACCCCGGGTTCGGCAATCATAGCTACCTCCTCCACCGCTACCTCAGGCTCAGCGGTCGCCGCCACCTCTTCGGGAAGACTCGGACCTGCAAGATAAGATATATGAGAATTGATACTTAAAACTTTGACAACGGAACCTCGTGTCACATTACCTTGGGTTGGTCTTCCAACCGCTTCCTGAGCCGCACGTGCTGCTCGTCTATGGGCAGTAGACAAGGCAGCCGGGGACTCCTCTGAAGGAGTAGTGGCAGGGGTAGCGGTGCTCGAACCCGCACCCGTGGCTAAGGCAGCACTACGCTCCCTTGCTGCACGCATTCTGCGTTTCCTTTCTGCCCGGGCCGTGAGAGCCGATCTTCTCAAGACCTCCGTCAATGGAACGTCATCATCCATGCCAGGGGCTACCTCTGAAGCCGTTACGGCGTCCGTCATCGGTTGCTTGAGTAAAGCCTTTTTTGGCAACCCTGAGGAGGCCGGGACTTCGATGCCTGGCCCGGGAAGAATCTCCGCATCAGCTTGCGGGATCGGCATTGTGGTCCCTGCGATAAGACAAAGAAAGGGTCAGAGTACTCATAAGAAATGGGAGCGGGAACATGATGAACCGAAATGTACCGATGCCTAAGGATGCTCGACGTCTTTCCTCTTCCTCAAAAGTCTAGAAAGAAGCTGCGAGAGCTTCTTCAGTGGAAGTGCCTGTTAAAGAAGGAAAAGCGTTAGTCAAAATACGATAATAGAAATGCGATGCAATGGAGAAAAATACAGCTAATGATTACCTGAATGCGCGAGGATAGCCAACCCCTCTTCGTGGCTGGCCAATTGCTCAGAAGTTGCAATGGCAGCCGCCAGATCAGTATCATCTGGCGGCATGAATAAGCCCTCGTTTGTCCCATACTCGCTCAGGCCCTCGCCGTAAGGAGCGTGAGGCTCCTAGCCAAGTACAACGTCGACAGAAAGGATCGACTTCTTTTTCTTCTTCTGTGAGCGAGCTCTGGTCGCAGCCAGCACCAGCTTGCGCTTGGTGGGCACTTTGGGATGGCGAGTCCCGATGTTTGAGCCCATGCCAGATTCGGGAGAAGCTATATTTACTGTCTCTACAGGAGCACGGAGCACCGATTGTACATCCACCGTCTCCACAGGAGCACGGGGCAACCCGCACGTAGGGCTTAGCACACGTGGAAGCTCAACTGCAGCGACCTCTCTTAGCGGAGGGGGGACAGTGGTCCGTCGCTTCAAAGGGATGATGCGATCGCCGGCAGGGGATGCACTCTTGCGATCGAGCAGCAGCCGCCTCTCTTCCCTAATAACAGCACCCATTGCGTGGTGATACCAGGCCACGTGTACGTTAAGGGCCCTCGGGACGCAACTCGTCTCGCTGATAAAGAAGTGAGAGCCCGTATTCAAGCGCATGAAGTGATGCAGCGCACCCCGCATTCCCTCTTTGGTGGCAGCGGGTTCTACCAAGAAAGCCTCCAGCGGAACCCCCTGATTATAACTCAGCTGCTGGGCAAAATGATGAGGGTTGTATCTCATGAATAGCACCGCAATACAAGGAAGCCCGGCCTGATGGAGTATAAATGGAGAATCTCCCGGGCTTTCAATACGGAGGCCCCGTCCTTAAAAACGTCGCGCAACACCAGCACCGTCTTGGAAGTTTCCTGGCCGATCGTCAGGACTTTGTCTGTGAAAACATACCATCGCCGACTGTGCACGGACGAAGGAGTAAGCCCCTAGCTTCCTGCTGTGATGGACTTACGATGGAGGCGTCAACCAGCCACATAATTCACGGGAACTTGCATTTCTCATAAAACGAAGGTCTTTTGTGAATGCCAAAGACTCCGAGCACGTGCATCTCCATCCATGAAGTGAAGTAATGCATCGGGAAGTTGGCAGGATGCACTCCCAGTTCAGTGGTATCTACCGCCACGCTAAGACCGTGGTATAGGTGGGCTAACCCGGCGATCCCGTTGGCCACTTGTATTACGGCAACCATGCAATGCGCGGGTTAGAAGACGAAAGGTCTCATGTAATGAGGATGCATAGGGAGCACGAACCAACTCAACCATAGCCCAAGAAACCCAAGAAAGAAAGCCTCCTCGTCAATGCCCGGAGCAGCGATTTCTGACAGAGGGATGATCGCAGCATCAGGAAGAAAAAAGCCTTTCTGATCAGTTTCCAATACCGGCTGACGGTCCAAGCCAAAGCCGAAGGGATCATCGATCTTGGCAAACTTTTCGCCTCGTTGCGACAAAATCTCCGGGCGAAGAAACCGGGCAATGAAGTTCGCAAAACTGACCCCCCGACCTCCGGATTCCAGGAAGAGGCTCTTGTACATGTTCAACACCTTTATCAGACTAGGGAACTGGTGCTGAATGGCGTTCTCTGGCGTGAGGCCCATCACTACCGGCTTGGTGGCAAAAACGTATTCATCCGGAGGAAGCAGCTCCTCGTAGTGCTCCCCCCTGACCGGTAGACCAGAAACCTCGGCGAGTTCCTCCAAAGAAATGGAGACTTCTCTGTCCAGTTGAAGGAAGGTATGGGTAAGGATGTTCCACTGCTCTAAGAACGCCTTAACCCACCATGTGAGAGGTGCAGAATATTGGAACAACGAAGCGTAAACCGCAGGGTATAGGCCGAGCTTTAGCAGCTGCGATTTCTTCGCCGAAAAAATGTACCGGGCCCACTACAACTACCCGGCCGGATGACGAGGAGTCAGCCCGATGTTGTAGGGCTGTCCCCAAGGGCGCGACTCGCCCTGGCATATGCACCGCCCCAGGGTATCCAAAGCGGCCGGCAGCTGCATGAGTACGGCGGCAATCGAAGGTTGAAGAAGACCCTCCGAAGTCCAATTGACAACCTCCACGGCATAGTTCACCGGGGGTGCATCTGCATACGGAATCGCCGAGATAGGCTCCAATGGAGTCGCACAAGAGAAGCTTTGACGACCTTTGATAATCTGGTCATACCATCTACCCCACAAGTGGAGATTTTTGTGTTCTGGGTCACGGTCTTTGATGAGCGCGAGAACCTCCCGGTCCACAGGTGCCTCAGGGAATCCTCCCTCTGAACGGACGAATGGAAACGTAGCATCGAAAGAAATGTCGCCTGCAAAAAGGGGGACAGAAGTCAACTGTCAGTGATATAATTTAATTTTAAATTTCTGACACTCGGTACTTTAAAAGTTGTACCACACTGCAATGCAGTGGAAAGGGGACCAAAGGGGGACCCACAAAATCTAGATGACAATTCATCAATTAATGATTAATAAAACAGCCTCATCATTAGATGAGGCTATTGATTAATGAGGAAATCCTCAAGTAAATTCTCATTGAATGAGAAATCCCTCGGGAAAAGGAGAAAATCTCCCTTTGAGAGCAAAGCTCTATGACTGACACTTGTCAAACTCTGATCATGAAGGAATAAGATTCCTTAAGAGCCTGGCTCTGTAATGATGATGGAAAAATCCATCAAGGATTAATTAAAATTAATTTTTATCAAAGATTAAGAAATCTACACATGATTCAAAAAAGCAAGGCTCTGTTTATAGGCTGAGAAACCCCAAAAGATCTCTTTAGATCTATGGGTTCATGAGAGCAAAGCTCTACTAATGAAACCTTAAATGGGTTTTCTGTAGATCAAAGATCTATAAAGAGCAAGGCTCTGTTAATGGGTAAAACCCTAACTTATTAAAATTTATTAAAATCTTACCTAAGTTTGGAAAGAGTGTTTACTCATAAGAAGTTCTTAAACAGAAGAGCGCGTTCTGAACAAAAATTCTCAAAGAAAGAAGATGATAATCATCTAAGGGACCAAAGGTCCTATTTATAGGCGTTAAGCCGCCTCTTCAATTTCTGAGTTAATCCAAGGGCTCAGATGTTGCCACCGCTGCACTCACGTGTGGGCCACGTAAGCACAACGGTGGGGGGGCATTTGTTTCCCCCAATCAGAGAAAAACTCTGTTTTGAAATTTAAAATTTAAAAGTTGAAACAACGCTTCAGATCCAGCGCTGTGCGCCACGTGTCAAATATAGATGCGCTAGCGCCAGGTGCGCTGAGCCCTAGGCAGCACACCCAATCAGAGCAAAGATCTGTTTTAAATTTCAAAATTCATTTGAAGCAACGCTTCAGATCCAGCGCTAGGCGCGTTACGCGCCACGTGTCAAACACGGGTGCGCTAGCGCAGTTGCGCTGCGCCCTGCGCTGCGCGCCATGTGTCAAACATTGGTGCGCTAGCGCAAGGTGCGCAAGCGCTGGATTTAAAAATTCCCCATCGTTATATCAAAAGATCTAATAATGATAAATCATTAATTAATCATAATTAAAATTCTGTTATGGAAAGATCTTTCTCAAACTTGTTAAAAACAAGAAGATTATCTTCTGCAAAACAGAAACCTTAGGATCAAAGATCCAACGGTGGGAAATATTCCCAAATCAATCAGAGAAAGATCTCTTTAACCGATTTAATAAATCAATTTGCCCTATATAAATGCCCCAAGAATTCAAGTCTGAAATAGAGAAACCCCCTACAAACTTTGAGAAAACTAAAGAAAGAAGAGCAAGCTCTTAGCGAAAGAAGATTATTTCTTCGAGGTAAAGAATGATTCTTGAACAAAGAGATGAAATAATCTCATTAAAACAGAAGAATTATCTTCTTAAAAGATCATAGATCTACAAAAGAGCAAGGTCTTTCATAAAAGATCAAAAGATCTAATTATAAAAACAAAAGAAGTATTTACTTCATTCATAGATCATTGATCTACAAAGGCAAAGCCCTTTCAAAAATAAGAACCGTTGTTCTTGAATCTTGAGGCAAAGCCTCCTCTAGAAAAGAATATAAACTTGTTCTTTGATCATAAATTTGATCAAATGCGCTTTGCGCTATTGGAAAGTGCCTTGCACTCATGAACTGCGCTTCTGCGCTCCTTGGACCGACGCTCAGCGCCAAAACGTGCCACGTATCAACCACAGATACAACTTGCGCTTTGCGCTTCTGAAACAGCGCACTGTGCTCATGGGCTGGCGCTCAGCGCCAAGCGCGCCACGTGTCATTCACTGGTACGCCACTAAACTAGCGCAACACGCTCATAAATTGAAAGCGCAATGCGCTTATGAACCGGCGCATAGCGCAGAGTGTGACACGTGTCCTCTTCGTGTGCACTACTTGGCATAAGCGCAATACACTCTTTAATTGGCGCAAAGCGCTTGGCGCTCCACGTGGCGCACTGTCAGAACACACACTGTTCTGAAGAATGCTATGCATTCAATACAAGACAAAAAAAATGTGTTGGGATCTAATACTCAGCATTATTAAAAGGGCCAAGCCCAAATAAAGGCTCAATAGCCAGAATATATAAATGTTTAAACATTTATTGGACTTAGTCCAATATTGGCCGTAAGTCCTCAACTTATATTGAACTGAGCCCATCTGCTTAAGAATATTTAACAGATCTTAGTCCCAAACTGGACTACAGATTTTCTGACCAACTCACACCGGTTCGAGGGTACATCTTTTTACTCCTCTGATATTTGTCGTTGTAATCCTTCAACGTCTTCAGAGAGGTAACGGGTCCTAACAACCACACATTTGTACGGACTGTGGGGTCCTTAAACTCATGGACTATGATGTCCTTAAACTTTATAGACTACGATGTCTTTAAACCGGATTGTTGGGTCCTTAAGCCCATGGACTACGATGTCCTTAACCTCGGATTGTGGGGTCCCTTTAAACCCACGGACTACGATGTCCTTAACCTTGGACCACCACGTCCTTAAACTGGTAATCGACCGCAATGTCCCTAAACTAAACAATAGAGCCCAAATGCTCTTTTGTTGGATCTAAACGATCCCGTTAAGTTGATCTTAGTCTAAAATTAGACTAACGTATTCTTAACAAACGTTTAAGTTGATCTTAGTCCCAAATGAGGCTAACGTATCCTTAAACCCAACAGCCAAAACCCAAATCTAAGAAGATATGGATTTGGACTAATCCACGCCCTACGGACGATAACATACTGTAGGGTTCCTAGGCACACTCAAGAGGTTCCACAAGGTATCAACCATGCCAAAATCAAATTTTTATGTGCCGAGAAAACCTATGCAAGATCGTATACTAAAGGATAGGCGAAGCAAAAAGCAAGTTAACTACTTTAACTACAAGTGAAAGGGATTGCAACCTTTGTAGATCCGGTCCTCCACTTCTAAAGCTCCATGTTGACGTCCCTTCACTGTGATCATTGGGATCCCGGACCCTAGTGTTGGTTTCATCAGAGAAATGAGCGGGGTAGGTCGTTGACTTCGAGGACGAAGATGATCTACGCCGGGGAGACTCAAACTCAAGCTATTCCTTCACTTGGTCAAGAACTTTGTAAAGAGAACACCCTATACTACATGGCAAGTGGTAGAGGATGAAGAAATAGGAAGTGGGTTCACTTTGGATTTAGATTTCTCACTTTGTTTCTTCACTTGGAAATTTCAAGCAAGGTTTTCTTCACTTGAAGAAGAAGAAAAGAATAATGAATAATATATCATTATCAAAATGAATAATCAAGTGAAGTCTATCATGATGCAATCATGGGTAAGTTAACCTATGTAGAGACTAAACTAGGGTTTAGGTTAATGGTTAGGTTAGAACAAATCTCATGCAAAACAAAAATGGTGGACTTTGTCAAACATGCTTGAAAGCTTCATGAAGCTTCAAGCTAATTCAAAAATAACCACCATTTTTGAATTACTAAATAATTAAAAACCTTTACCATTAACCTAAATATAGTGTAAGTCATACACTCACCCATGTTTGCATGTATCATCAAACATGATACAATCTAGTGCACAAAAATATATCACATATACAACTTATGCACATCAAGTGAGAAAATCAATCTTAAGTGAACCAATACTAGTTAATGTAAAGTAATATATCAAATATATAATTATACATTAAATCATTAAATCAATACTTGATTTAATGATCCGGTCATATCGCATATAACCGACTAATATCTAGTGTATCGCTGTATCGAATCAACACTTGATTCGGTAACCCGGCTATATCTCATATAACCGATCAATGATACAAATCGCGAGAATAGAATACAGTATCACATACTGGTATTATTCTCGGTCCCGCACATATCTCATATGCGCTCCTATTTCATTTCGCTTGAGCCAGGAAACCCCAGTGTAGGACTCTAAAGACTCGTCAATACGCCGGCAGTAGGTGATGATCATATCAAACACCCACAAGCCACAAGCGGTCTGCTAAACGTAACGGCCACCCGGGTATTGAGGGATCAAAAGATCAACGAGCAAGCCTGCTCACACTCCTGTGAATCCAACCAGTAACACTTACCGCACAGTCCGGTCTGTTCGTCTGATATGTCGCATATCTCGCCTAGGGGTCGTAAAACGTCAGACCCCAGTAGCTTGATAAGTCATGTCGATGTAAGGTCCATAACAAGCACGAAACTACTGATAACACTTACTAGTAAATCAGTGCAACCCTGGCCAAGGATTTCCAGTTATGGCCAGTCGAGCATAGCGCAACATCAACCCCCAATACCGGGAGAGACGAATCCCCTCCTATCGCTCATTGCCTCCATGTGAATCAGGACTGTACCCAAAAACCACCTGTTTGCACGACTCGGTAGAGCCGTGGTAGGGTGGAAATCAAAGCACAGTGGGAGACACGCAAGACTCTATGACGATCTCGGGTCAACAGACTAAGCTGTACCAGTGTCACCAAAGAACTGCCATCTGACGTGAGGTATAATACCATTTGGGAGTTCTCGGCGAGTCCGTTCAGTGTACCCAGTCTCCACTGAGCACCCTCATACCGTCTCTGATGTCAAACACCAATGGATATGGGATCATCCATCGCCCATCACATGGGTCGAGAAGATATACGCTAGTCTACTCTGGAATATCGATGCCCCGTCTCGATATTCCCATGACTAGGAACATTGAAGGATGTACTCATGGACTATCTAGGCCCCACTAGTATGATCTACATCATAGTCCAGGAAGTTACAAATCCTATGGGCTTTGTCAACATGTAACAGAGAGACAGAATGTATACATGTTAAGATAAAGAGCAACCAGATAGCATACTATCATGTCGAGCAAGAAAGTCCTACCTATATATGTCCCAGCATCCACTACAATATACATCTCATGTACAGTAATGGCCTCTAGGGCATACATATAACTAACAATCTCCCACTTGCACTAGGGCCATCTGTAGCTGTGGTTGTAGTATCTCATACTCAACCATCCCATAATAGTCTCTCTCTGGGAAATGGCCTTTGTGAGTGGATCCGCCGTGTTGTCCTCTGAGTCTACTCTCCTAACCTCGATCACCCTGGAGATCAACTATCTCCATGATCAGGTGATGCTACCTCAGAATATGTCTGGGTCACTGATGGGACCAGGGTTCCTGGGCCAAAACCACACTTCCATTGTCACACAATGGTAGGAACCTAGTTCATCTCATGAACTAATATACACCCAAACTTCCTCTTAGGTAGTATCTTTGATAGCGATGTCACCAGCCTTTATCGTCTAGTGTGCCACGGTATCTAGCTTGGAACTCTTTCAACATACTGTCCCTCCACTGAGGGTAAAGACAATGCCTGAGACTGACATTCAGTCGTCCTTATCACCTGGAATTTTTCCAGTGATTCTCCCCAGGATCGATTGATACCATCTTACTACACCTAGTGAGAATCCTAACATCCATTTAGATCTATCGCATAGATATAAAATCTAGGATTTAAGAGGTATCATTTTGATCCTATATGGAGAATCCATGTGATAAGAGGAGATTGACCGAGCGTAGCATAGGAAACTCTTTTCCTATTAAGAGTATGTTATCCACGTACTCTACGAGGATCACCACCTTACTCTCTACTACCTTTTTGTATACACAAGGTTCATCTACCATTTTGATGAAGTCAAACTCTTTGACTATTGCATCAAAACAGACGTTCCAACTCCGCGATGCCTGCTTTAATCTGTAAAGCAACTTGCACACGTTTCCGCTGCTCCCACTGTTTACGAAGTCCTCTGGCTGTGTACTTATAGACGTTCTCTTCTAAATCAGTATTTAGAAAAGCAGTCATGACACCCACCCACCAGATATCGTAGTCATGGTATGTAGCCGTGGCAAGTAGGATCCGTATGGACTTAAGCATAGCCACTGGAAAAGGTTTCATCATTTTCCATGCCTGGTCGATGACGAAAACCTTTAACAAGTCTAGCTTTGAAAGTCTTAACTTTTCCATCTACACCAAGTAATCTTCTCAAGATATACTTGCTCCTGATGGGGATTTAACCCTTCAGATATAGCATCCAAAGTCCATACTTTGTTGGTGTACATGGATTCCATCTCAGATCGCTAAGCATCCAGCCATTCTTACAGAGTCCTTACTCTTGATGGCCTGCTCGAAACTAGTTGGGTCATCATCTCATGATGCAATCCTCGCTCCCACTGTCATCGAGAAACCAAAGTATCTCTCAGGCGGATGAGGAACCCTGCTAGATCGGCGAAGAGGCTGAGGTTCGTCGGGGACGATTGAATCCTTTGGTTCTATCAAATCATCAGCTGTAGTTTGTATAGCTGGAACTTCTTCCAGTTCGATAGAACTGACCTAGCCTCGAGCTTGTCCGGATTTTGCTTTTGACATAGGCCGGACAACCCCAAATCTTAACTTGCTTAAGAGATGGGCTCTTCCCATACCATATCTCATATGGAGTGGTAGGCAGTGATCTGATTCGAACCTAATTCAATAGGTATGCAGCTTCTTAAGTGCACAACCCCTAAAAGGAAATAGGTAACTCAGTAGTACTCATCATAGAGCACACCATATCATATAGGGTGTGATTGCTCCGCCCCGATACACCGTTGTGCTGTGGTGTATACGAAGGAGTAATGCTAAGAGAGAATCTCATTCTCCTTTAGAATAGTCCAAGAATTCCATGCACAAGTATTCTCCTCCCTGATCTCATCATAGGACATAATACTTATACTCGTTTTGGTTCTCTACTTCTAAAATATATTCGGTGATTATCTCAAAAGTTTCGGACTTGTGTTTCAACAGGAACATATGTCTGAATCTAGAGAGATCATCAGTGAGTGTAATGAAGTACAAAGAACCAGTCCTGGCATGTGTAGACTGGGGACCTTTATACATCACTATGTATCAGTCCCAAGAGTTCATTAACTCTTTCTCTGTTTCCAATAAACGGAGCTATGGTCATCTTATCTTTGTGACATGACTGGCAAGTTTCATAAGATGTAAATTTAAACTGATTTAAATATGCATCTAAATGTAACTTAGCTAGTCGGGTCGCATTGATATGACCTAGTCTACAATGCCTCAAGAAGAATTCGTTCATCCCTGAACTCTTCCTCTTATGTGTGTTCTGTATACTAAGAACTGTAGTTTGATTTAGAATGTCAATGCTTTTAGATAACGTGCCTGAACCGATCAACTTTTGATATAGGAAATGTTCAAAATATTATCCAACAATACAAAATTATATCATTTCTTTACTAATAAAGAGACTGATATGATTTTGTACATCAGGTTCGGTATCTAATAACATTTGTTCAGAATCAATGTATTCTGGTAATACAGGGTGACAATGACCAACAGACTTGGCTGCAACACTTGCACCGTTTTCTGTCTCATGAAACTTATCACCCGTTCTCAGTTCTCTACTTTTCTGTAGCCCATGTAACCGATTACATATGCGGGATCCTGATCCGGTATTTAATACCCAGGACGTAGAGGATACAGAGAAACGGTTCTTTATAATGAACACACCCGAAGAAGATGCATCATCATGCACTTTCTTCGTTTGGGCGGTACGGGAAATCTGGTATTCCCCTAATTCCTGCTCGGTCTTATAACAATTATAAGTTGGAGCGGGACCAACGTTCCCCAGCTCAGTATAACAAGCGGGTTCAGTCAATACATCCATATTATTATCTTGATTAAGGCGTGACATGGTTGCTACCTGGAGAGAGAGAGAAGAAAACACTCTGCGTGCACTCTTGCAAGATTAGATTGGTTATATATTTTATCTAATCAGGATGGCTCCCACTGTTTTTATCAAATCTTCCTTCAAACCTTAAAAGGAAAGACTAGCCGGGATTAATTACACTCTACAAGTTCGCCAATCTTTTAGCCAGGCCAGTGCCGGTACTTTGAGAGAGGTTCCCCGTGCTTTCGCACGGACCTAATTAAAGTAAACCTCGTTTTCCCAGGGGCGTAACCCCGTTGACACCTTTCTAGACACCTACTTGATCGGCTAATTGCAAAGTGCAAAACTCTCCAAGGAGTAACAATTACTCGCAGTGGGTATCGGGATCTAACTATCATATAGAAGGTATGCAATCTCATTGCAAATTTCAACACTTGAAACTCCCGATAAAGGTTTTTACCCCTAGCACTTATGACCTTAACTATGGTCAACAAATCATAAGCACTAGTCAAGTTCTACCCGTCATTTCATGATTAATTAGACCCACCCACATGACCCTTAATTAAGGTCAACAAAGTCACGCGACTGTCCTAACTAATCGCATCATATGCGGTGTAAGAAGACATCACTTAGCTACCGTACACTGTGCCTTGACTATGGTCAACAAACACAGCACGAATACTAAGTACTCTACTTCCTAAAATGACGGAGGGTTACGGATGGTTTTTATGAAAACCTTTAACGCTTTGAACTTGATCTCGTTGCGGAATCAAATGGTTTTTAAATGGAGTGTTTTTTAGGCTTTTCTAGTTTTGCTAAAGGGGTCACTCCCGGTGAAGGGATCGTCGGCCCTTTCCTCATCGAATAAGGTGCAGGATATATCATATATACCGCTGTGCAAAGCAAAAACTATAGAAGCAATCAAAAGACAAACCGAGGGTTGTAGCATCTGCCAGTTATTGCTAAAGGGGTCACTCCCGGTGAAGGGATCTCGGCCCTTTCCTTATCGAATAAGGCGCAGGATGTTCTACAAGGAACACCGCGATGCAAAGCAAGAACTGTAGCTACTTGTTTTATTTTTGAAATTCGATTCCACAACATCAATTAGGTTTATTTTCTTTCATTAATCTCATTAATGAATGTCCCATCATTTAAGTCCACCTAAACATCACAGATAAATACAACGTACACTTATGCCATCCGCATTCGCCTCGATGTCCCGTCTGCACCATTAGGTTAGGTAACTAACGGCAGAGCAGGGCAGGGCTAGCGCGGGTGTAAATTATAAGCAATGTCTATATAATATATCATATATACTATATACAGTATCAATCTGAACATATCACATGATCACATCACAGATAACGCAGCAGAAAATATCATATGAAATATTGGATATACTAGGACGTCCGTGTTTTATTTTGAGCCTGTATAAAACACGGATTCCACGGCCGTGATGAATAGCCAATCCCACACCTTTAGACCCCTACGAGAGAGGCAAGCAACCCTACCAATTCTAGAGTTAGGAGACCCGGACTCGACTCCTCGAGATGGTCTCCCACTGGACTCTAGAACCCGGTTACTTGTGCTCCCCTTCTTGGGTCTATCCTAATGCGGAAAAGTAAATAATATACAATGGTGACATCATCCTCAACCCGGAAGTGCCCCAATAAAAGAATATTACATACAAGTTTTTTTACATGAATGAAAATGAAAAACACTCATCTTATATAAACCCCCCCGGCTATTCAAACACGACGATCCAATATAACATATCCAGCAACACATAACATCACATGTCATCAACGTAAGTAAATATGCCCATCCTAATTGTCGTTGACATATAGCAACGAAACCGGCGATATCACATATTACACTTACGGTCACAGAAAAGAAAGTGTAAAACTACAACAATTGGAATCCGCAACCTCCTTAAACATCGCATGCCTAATCAAATGAATTCTTTAGACATCGCATGCCTAACAATTATAAACCCCGCATTTCAGTCTCAAAAACGAAAACTGTTTTCAATATCAAGTCGGGCAATTCAACAAGATTCCCGACATCCTGAACGAATGCTCTTCGCAAACTTTAGTACACGGCCGCACCCCCGGATGCCGTCGACGAAGTGCACTAAGGAGGAACACCGCTGCCGTGAGCACCCGAACGGATGCTTTTGGCTACGGGGTTCTCCTAAAGTCACTTGGTCGGGGCTATGGGGCGTGTCTATCTATTAAGTTTACCGGCGAGTATTCGCGTATGCAACGTGATTGCGACGGACTTTTGATCACATCAAAATTCCATGGCAATCGATCAATTGAGACTGAAGTGCTAGATTTATACTATTCAAATCAGTTATCTCATAACAATTTGTGGATTCTAAATATTGTATCACATTCCAGATAAATAGACAATGTTAAACTTTCTGATCGAACAATCAAACACCCAAGTTTTCCCGAAAAGCTCAACACTTGAAATAAGTTTAAAAACATCCACTTCATGCCACAGTACCAACGGTCCAGCCGTAGAAGGGTCAAGCCAATGTCTCACATGTGGCACGTCGTACTGCCCCAAACCCTAAGGTTCAAAGGGCAGTTCAAGACGGTCACATAATCGAGTTAAGGTTTGTTGTCTTCTAGAGGGTACATCGCGTTACTTGCACTACTTAGACGTTCTTAACTACGGAAAAATCCAACACTTGGAAATTTTCCGGCAGGGGAAAAAGTGGGTCATTTATATCCGGTCGAACTTTTTAACATGTTCTAAGATTACCCGGAAAAAATAAATAAAGTTAAATAATCCGATCGAAACATCGAGTCCCCAAAACAACCCTAGAAAACTCAACACTTGTATGGAATTAAAAAATTCCCAGAAAAAAATGACAAGAATGGACCTAAGAATAAATATATGAAGTTCCAGGGACTAATTCACAATTTTGGCCGCGGAACCGCCACCAAACCCTTGGTTTGACCGCGGTTCCGCGGTCAAATTTTTGAGTTACATGTCCGTACTTCACAATAATTCTTAGTTTTTCCTGCTTAATTTTCTGAGCATTTTTAATTCATAAAAATCTACTGTTTTAAAAAATGTATAGAGAGGGGTATTCGATTAGGGTTTTGGGTTCGATCGGACTTCTAACTTTGTCTACTCTTCGCCTAAAGCTCTAGTTAGGCTCTGATACCACTGTAGGGTTCTTAGGCACACTCATGAGGTTCCATAAGGCATCAACCATACCAAAATCAAATTTTTATGTGCCGAGAAAACCTATGCAAGATCGTATACTAGAGGATAGGCGAAGCAAAAAGCAAGTTAACTACTTTAACTACAAGTGAAAGGGATTGCAACCTTTGTAGATCCGGTCCTCTACTTCTAAAGCTCCGTGTTGACGTCCCTTCACTGCGATCATTGGGATCCCGGACCCTAGCGTTGGTTTCATCGGAGAAATGAGCGGGGTAGGTCGTTGACTTCGAGGCCGAAGATGATCTACGCCGGGGAGACTCAAACTCAAGCTATTCCTTCACTTGGTCAAGAACTTTGTAAAGAGAACACCCTATACTACATGGCAAGTGGTAGAGGATGAAGAAATAGGAAGTGGGTTCACTTTGGATTTGGATTTCTCACTTTGTTTCTTCACTTGGAAATTTCAAGCAAGGTTTTCTTCACTTGAAGAAGAAGAAAAGAATAATGAATAATATATCATTATCAAAATGAATAATCAAGTGAAGTCTATCATGATGCAACCATGGGTAAGTTAACCTATGTAGAGACTAAACTAGGGTTTAGGTTAATGGTTAGGTTAGAACAAATCTCATGCAAAACAAAAATGGTGGACTTTGTCAAACATGCTTGAAAGCTTCATGAAGGTTCAAGCTAATTCAAAAATAACCACCATTTTTGAATTACTAAATAATTAAAAACCTTTACCATTAACCTAAATATAATGTAAGTCATACACTCACCCATGTTTGCATGTATCATCAAACATGATACAATCTAGTGCACAAAAATATATCACATATACAACTTGTGCACATCAAGTGAGAAAATCAATCTTAAGTGAACCAATACTAGTTAATGTAAAGTAATATATCAAATATATAATTATACATTAAATCATTAAATCAATACTTGATTTAATGATCCGGTCATATCGCATATAACCGACTAATATCTAGTGTATCGCTGTATCGAATCAACACTTGATTCGGTAACCCGGCTATATCTCATATAACCGATCAATGATACAAATCGCGAGAATAGAATACAGTATCACATACTGGTATTATTCTCGGTCCCGCACATATCTCATATGCGCTCCTATTTCGTTTTGCTTGAGCCAGGAAACCCCTGTGTAGGACTGTCACGACCCGAAAGTATGGAACATGACTGGCACTTAAACTACGAACGTCTCGAGGCGTACGTAATCTAAGTAAACCGAAAACCCAGAAATCCGAACCAAGAAAAGATGTAGAGTGAAGGAAAAACCAACTTAAAGCAAGTCGTTTCAATAGCATAAGCCGAATTATGCGGTTTTTAAAAACATCAAAAATTTCCTGAAAATTTCGGCAGAGTCTCCTTTGTAAATACTGGCCCCCAAATGGGATACAACATGAATAGTATACGAAATCAATAAAAAGGCATCCCCAAGCAGGAGCTAGCTCTTCGTCAATCGACGGTCACAACCACACAAGCAATATAATATACAACGCCAACGTTGAGGATCAAAATTCAAAAGGAAACTCAAAACCACAAGAAAACCACAGAAATATAACACGCGACTCTAAGGTCGAAGGAATAACATCACTGGTCTCTATCTCAAAATAAATACATGTTTGGTTGATGGAACTTCTAGATACAACAGAATAATGATATACAAAATATATAATGGGGGTACGATACAAGTAAACCCACCTACTAGCAAGTCACCCGGAAATGGGAAGCAGTGCCAGCAAAGCCGTAATAAAACCTGTACGGCAAAACCTGCTAGAAACTGGGGCACAACGGGGGTGAGTTGCCAACTCGTGAATAGTTTAATATCTACGGAAAGAAATCGCATAAATAACGCAACCTAGGTCAATGATCATAATATATCCTCAATTATATATATAACATGCAGCCTATAACAAAGGCTAGGGTAAATATCTAACCCGAGTGTAATCCCATGTGCCCGTGTCAGTGCCTCAGGTAGCAATGTATCATATGGATGATGTATGAATGCATGAAACAGAATGCATGTACCGAAGAAAACTGCTTTCATAAATCAGTGAGATTTCTGTATTTTAAAAATGAGGTACCATAAATGAAATCAGCATAAAACAGTGCCCAGCATCGACACAAAACTAGTGTCCAAATATCTCGATATCTCTGTATCACAATCTCTGTACCTCAATATCTCAAAATCTCAATCACAATATCTAGGGCGCCGTCAGTCCAGACCGGCCCCTACAATCCATCTCAAGACCACGACGGTATCCTCCGGATATCCGACGCATCGGGTAAAATCACCGGTCGGTAGTGCTCCCCTGCCAGGCTCAATGTCAACAACACGATCCTCTTGCCCCGGGGTACCGCACCGGGCCCACCATGTACCCGAAACGGTTCCTCCACTTCTCGAATCGGGTCTCGAAATCTATCAGCAAACTCATGGTGGACGACTCATACATCATGGGAAAACCGCACTTTTTATTTAAAAGAGAGGGAAGAAGCTTATACAAGTTTTACGGTTTTTCTCCAAATCCAGAAAATCTCATAGAAATCTGAACCCAAATCATCAATAGTATATAACCCATGAATATAGGCATAAGAATCCATGAATACGGCATAACAATGAATAACAGTATGCATGAAGTGACAAGTAATAACTACAATATCTAAGCTGGCATATAAGGTAAGTACACTAATATTATGTCAAACTACTAGCTATCAAGCTAAGTTAAGCAATAATATTTTCTAAGATGTACATGACATGCCAATTACCGATGAAGATGTGTGTGAGCCGGCAAGTAAGTGTACGTGGTACATACGCATCATCGGTAATGGTGCTGGTGTCCTAACAGTATAATGTCAACAATGCAATATGAAATAACAATGTAAGTATGCGATGCGGAGCGAGCAACCAAAATGAGCGGGAGCTAAATATTAAACAATGGTGCCATTTGAAATAACACGAATCGTGGGGTTTTAAAAATAGGGCTACGACAGTTTTAAGAAAGGATACGTCTTTTGAAATATCCGTAGATCCCTTGACCTGTCTTTTAAAATACCCACGATCCGCTAGTTTTGAAATAGGTAGGAGTCTAATCTAATCTAATAACTAAACTAAACTAAAAGGCTAAGCTAACAAGCTGGACTACAGGTAAGGAACCGCCTAACATCTGAGTCGATACATATACATACCTGTATATATATTAGTCGGTGATCCCGCCTCAATAATATCATATCCGATACCATATCTATAATCAGACATCTCAAGTCAAGAGTGCGGATCAATCATCAAGATATAGCTCGTACGTAAATCCATCGTACGGCATACCCAAATCTGGGTACGGGTCAATATTATATTCCTCACACTATTCCTCTAGTATCCTCTTTATCCAAGATCATAGTCTAGGGTACTGACCTATGTCTAGTACAATACTAATATCCTCAATATACTCATGAACTGACTACTGATCGACAATCTCATACAAACCGATATTGTCAGCACATATCATCATCAAGGGGTATACATTTCCCGATACGGCCTAATATCAATATCCTAGCATATCATGTCTCATATCACGATCACATGTCGACCATTTTATTTATAACACTATTCACCCGTATCGCCGCCCCAAGATCCGCTATAACACCAGGACGTACCTCAAGTACGAATCCTGTCATATCACCGATATCACAACCTCAACACAAATCTCATCGACTTATCTCAATCCCAAGTATCATCCTCAAATCCGTATGTGAACACATAGTCCCATACCCATGTGAACACATAACTATATATATATTCCCGTTAACACAAATGGAAGAAGAATGTATGCAAGTATGGGTGGGTGTGTGCATGTATGGTGCGACCACTACTCTAGGGTTTCGCGATACTAAACCATCCCTATTTATCATCAATAAACTCAAACAATATATAATCAATAAATGTGTGTATACGTATTCGTATACATCACCACGAACTGCGGGGGTGCTATACGCCATCGACCCGACTTCTCCCCGTAGATATAAAGCTACTCACCTGGTCCTCGCTCGCCGGTGCCGACGTCGCCACGAGCTTGCTTGTCGTCTCGAAGTCCACATGGGGTACCTACATATCATAACGCACCGTATCGCATTAAAATCCGACTCATGACCAAAATGACACACGAATCCCACATAGGTCAAAACCTATGGTTTGCTCTCTCTCAAATCAACCCAAAACCCTCGACATCGGCGTGCAAACGCCGAGTGATCGAGAAAAACTCAAACGTACAAATCGTAGTTCCCAAAACTCACTAATTATAATATAAAACAGGGTTTAAATCATCAAAACATTAAAATAAATCAAATTGATTTATTTCCGAAAACCTAGAAAGCACTAAATTTTCGTTTTAATTCGAAACTTGATGTTTTAACAAATCTAATGACCATAATATCCACTAAATATCATAACTAAGTCATATAAACCATTAATAGATTTTATCCTCATCAATTTTCATTGAATCCAAAATTCTAGTTTGCAAATTATCCAATTTTAACATTTTAAAAGCAACAATTTGTAAACTAGCAACTAGATTAGTTTTAGCATTCCATTAACATGTTGATCTCCTCATTAAAACCATAATAAATTTATAAAAACCCTAACTAGATTTTAAATTTCACATTTTCAATAATTTCTAAAAACCTAGTTTACAAAAAAAAGCTTAATTTGGACATTTTACATCTAACAATTTACATATTGGCAATTAGATTAGGTTTTGCATGCCTTAAGATCTTCACTACTCCACACAACCATAATCCAAATACTCTAAACCCTAACTTTAGATTAACCCTTCACTTGAAAACCAAACTTTAAAATTAAACCATATTTAAACTTCTAGTTAGCTAGATTGAAGTAATTAGACAACATTTTGACTAAAGGGTTAAGATTATACCTCACAATTTCAAGAGATCCAACATGAATCTAGCCTCCCAAACTTGCTTCTTTTCACCAATATCCATACAAGTATAGCCAAGGAAAAATGGGTAAGGGTTGGATTTTGAAATTAGTGAGGTTTTATTTGATTTTTCATGGAATTTTTGTGAACTTTGGGGAAGAAATGAGATGGGGAAATGAGAGAAGTGTTGGAGATAGTGCCCTCAGAGTCAATTATTAGGTCACAGGTACGTGATTGCAATGATTGATGGAGGACCTATCCCGGTAGGACAGTCTTACTCGAGATGATAGTATGCTATCTGGTTTACCTTTATCAGCGTGTACTGCTTCAGGTGACCTTACAGGTCGCTATTACACGTTGGTAGAGCCCCTAGGATTCTTCCTTGACCACCAGCAGTATGAGGGCGATCATATACGTGGGAGCTGGCAGTCTATAAGCATATCCTTAAATGGTCCCTAGTCGTGAGAGTTTCGAGACAGGGCATCGATACTCCAGAGTAGACTAGTGTATACAGTCGAGACCCCGACGAGGGGCGATGGCCGGTCTCACAAGCCACTGGTGTCAGTTGGTTCACCTAAGATGTATACAGGTGCTCATTGG
This sequence comes from Agapanthus africanus, assembly GCA_030015575.1. Lineage (NCBI taxonomy): Eukaryota > Viridiplantae > Streptophyta > Magnoliopsida > Asparagales > Amaryllidaceae > Agapanthus > Agapanthus africanus. The sequence continues at coordinate 320,850,541 of CM057341.1, read as the reverse complement.
GTTATGAGTACACCGGACAGGACTCGCCGGGAACATGCTAGTTGGTTTTATACCAGACGTCAGATAGCAGTTCCCTGGTGACATGTGTACAGGTTAGTTCATCGACCTGGGGATCGTCATTTGTCTTGTGTGAGTTCCCACTGTACTTTGATTACTACCCTACCACGGCTCAAAGGAGTCGTGCAAACAGGTTTTAGTTGGGTACAGTCCCGAGCCACATGGAGGCAGTGAGCGTATCTTCAGGGGTTTGTCTCTCCCGGTATTGGGGGTGAGGTCGTGCTGTGTCTAGGAGAGCCATTACACGAAGCCCTCGGCCGAGGCAAGGAGATTTACTGGTAGGTATTCCAGTAGTATCTCAGGGTGTTCTGGGCTACACTCCGACACGACTTGTACCGCTTTTGGGGGTCTGACTTTTACCAACCCCCTAGGCCCGCCATGCGATACTCATAGACGAATGGACCGGACTGTACGGATATTGTCACTGACAGGCTCAGTAGGGTTGTCAGGCTGAGTTCGCTCACAGACATCCCTTTTAGCCAATACCTGGTAGCCCGTTACGTATTGGCTTATACCTCTGACGTGCTAGTGGTTAAATCCACAACCAAGGTGTTGACGAGTCTTTAGAGTCCCCCACATTCAGTTACTCAGCTTTCGGGCGAAAAGTTGTAGAGGCCGTATGGAGATATGGCAAGGTCCGATCAGATACGTGCGGTATTGCACGGATCAGGATCGGACAGTTTGTACTCCAGGCCGTATGGATATATGGCAGGGTTCGATCAGATACGTGCGTTATTGCACGGATCAGGATCGGACGGACATTACTAGCCGGCTTTGGTTTAAGCCGGATCCTAGTATAGTACAGTGTAGATTTTGTCTCATTGCATTTGTATTTCGGTCGAAATACAAATGCGGGTGTGTATGCACAGTATCGGGGTTTTCCTGTAATTTATTACGGGACCAGTTTTCTGGAGTTGCCAGTTTGCTTTCCGTTTCGGCCAATTTCCTTTGTATCGTTCATTGGCCGAAGATTGGTGGAGGAGGGCTTATTTGCATTGTTGCAAATAAGTGTTTGTGGAGGGGGTTCTTTGCTTATTGTTGTATCATGATGGTTTCATGATGTTGCACCATACCTTGACTTTCTTTAGTTGATCATGGCATGACTTTTGTGGACATGATTGTTGATGATGAGAGATGGTTGTTAGTTGAGTGTGGGTTTGATTTTGTGATGATTCCTTTTGCATGATAGCCTTCTCTCTCTCTCCATTGTATTATTGGATGGCTCTCTCATTTCTATCACACTACACTCTCATTCTCACCCCTCCACCAAGTCATGGCCGGCCTTGCTCTTGATGGGGGCTGTCAAAAATTCTAATGTAGGGATTTACACTCTTTTGGCTTGGCAAAAATCATATTAGCTCCTCCTCCAAAAGCTTGCATCAATTCCTCCACCATATGGCAATTCCTACGACCCCAAAATGAGACACAAGTCCTACACAATATTCTACAGCACATCTTGGGCACGTCGACTAGCCAGCTTCGTGCCCGAGTTGCCTCGGCATTGAGGTGGGAGCCCGTAAAAGATGTAGGCGATGTGGTGCACTTCCGGTGACGAGGTGGAGACCGGAGCTTCCGCAGGAAATGGGGACGACGACGAGAAGACCGGAGGACTCGGATCAGTCGGTATATCTCTCTTCCCCATCTTGTAGTTAGCTAGGACTAATTAATGGTTCGATCCGGGTATTAGTGCGCGGTGGTGCCAGTTCATGTAAAATTTAAAGTTTATCACCGCTTCCGCATTTGGCCGTCGGATTGACGGCCGGGGCGCCGCCGTGCACTTACAGTGGTATCAGAGCCTTACCATTAACTTAGTCTAGCTTGGTTTAATGTGTTTACATTTCCGATCGACCAAAATTCCAAAATCTGCATTTTAGTTCACATCAGTTTTCTGTTGAAATTTTTTGGTGTCGAAAATTTTTTCAGGTTACAGAAAAGTGATCTACTAGAAAAAATAAGAGTTCTGTGAAAATTCGATGCACTAAGTCCACTGTTGGAGCGCGGAACCGCGGCCAAACACCCCTTTGGACCGCGGTTCCGCCGCACACTGTTGGGTTCCCTGCACCAAATTTCTACAGTATCTTTCTGGGGTGATTTTAGGGGTTTTGGAATATTAACATTGGGCCCAGAATTTCTTGATGTGCTACAGTAGTACTTGGGGCCCACTTGTTAAAATTTGATTGATCGGATATTTAAAACACATTATTTCACAGTATTTACATTATATCTGCGACCGTGAATGTCACTCGATCGGTAAATCCGGTCTAACTGCTATAGCCCGGTTAGACGGATTTGCGAACGTGACTTTCACGTTGATGTTATGTTTTTGCTGTGATGTTGTGGATCGGTCGTGCGGATAGCCTGGATGCAATGCTAGTACAGTTTTGTTGTATTATGTACATTTGATATTGCGGGGCGAGCGTCCGACATGTGGACTGCCGTCACTGCCTGATTGTATTATTATTTTGGGGCACGGCCAGGTTGCGGTCGATGTACCCGTTGTATGTATATTTTACTTTCTGTACTAGGATCACCCCGCGGAGGGGTGCACGGATAGCCGGGTTCTAGAGGGCAACGAGCCCGCATCTCATGGCATTGAGACGGAGGGGGCATCACTCTAGGATTGGCGGGCTATTCGCCGCACTCGTAGGGGGTACAGGTTGACCCAGGAGGGGTGCCCAAGTTACCGGATTCCGTGAAGTGCTGGGTGGTCCATTCACGGCGCTGAAGGGGGCTGCCTCGCTTCAGGTTTTGGCGGGTGACTTGCCACGCCCGTAGGGGTCTAGGTTCTCATTGCACAGGCTATCCACACGACCAGGGGAACGTCGGGTTTCAGTAGTGGCTCTGTGAAACCCGGGGATCCCAGATATCTGTATTGTTTCTGTGATGCTGTACATATTCTGTGATGTTGCATTTTATCACGCCTTGAGCGAATATAATATATTGGTATATATATTAGTAGATGTTGTATATGTTTTGCATCCGCGCTAGTCCAGTCCCCGCTCTGTCGTTAGTTAGCTAACCTAACGGGTAATGACGGGACCCAGTGGCGAATGCGGATGGCATATACGTACATCAGTATATTTTCGTTCTTTTTGGTGTGATCAATTGATGGGACTGCGTTGATTTGGATCAATGCAAGTTAAAAACAAACCTAATCTGATGTTGTTGGAACACTTTTCAAAAAGCTGTTATTGCAAGGACGTTCACTTTTGTTTTGCATCGCGGTATTCATTTAGAATATCCTGCTCCTCAGTCGACGAGGCAAGGGCCGAGATCCCTTCACCGGGAGTGACCCCTTGGACAAAAAGTTTGCGTCAGGGCAATGACTTCACTATAGCCGATTACTTTTGCTTTGCATCGCGGTATTCATTTGGAATATCCTGCACCCCATTCTACGGGGAAAGAGCCGAGATCCCTTCACCGGGAGTGACCTCTTTAGCAACGGTTTTCGTCACTATATTTTTAAAAGCTATCCGTTCCTTCAACGATATCAAGTTCATTACGTTAAAGGTTTTCGCCAGAAACCATTCGTAGCCCTCCGTCGTTTCATATGGATAGTCAGTAGTATTCAAGCTGTGTTTGTTGGCCAAAGTCAAGGCACAGTGTTTGGTAGCTGTTGGTTATTTATATGCAGCATAGATAGATGCGTTGGTTTGGAACAGTCGTATAGCCTTGTTGGCCAAAGTCAAGGGCTTGTGCGGGTGGATTCGAATCAACCTGGAGAATGACGGGTAGAACTTGACATGTGACTTATGATTTGTTGGCCAAAGTCAAGGTCATAAGAGCATGGGGTAAAAATCCACATCGGGAGTTTCAAAAGAACTGAAACTTGCCAGATATGCGCATACCTTCTGGAGTGTGATGACGTGAGCGGATTCCGTCACGATTATCATGCGATGATAGTTGGATCCCGATTCCCACTGATGAGTTGGTTTACTCCTCGGGTGTTCCCGACTAATTCTTCTTTCAGGTTTGGAGGAGAATTTGACGGTACAGTGGGAGGTTTCCTGATTAGATAAATTGGTAACCATTCTGATCTAGGTTAGAGTGCACGCTGAGTGTTTCTTTTCTCTCTCTCTTTGGCAGCGACCATTGACCCGACCCTAAGACTATGACTCAGAGACCAAGTTGACCGAACCTTCTTAACACTGGCTTTTGGATTGTCAGAGTTGCGAACCTCATTGCCACTCCTACTTTTACCCTTTTCTCCAGGACACCCCGTATTACTACGAACGTCCACTTCCATTGGACAAAACCATCGTATGGTTAGATACGAACTCGAAAGAATTTATTCGAGGATGGTTTCAGGTTCTGGAGAAAACGGATAGGATTATTCAGTTGTCTTTTCCTTTTACCTTCTCTCAAGTTGTGAGTACTCCTTGGTTTAGGAGATAGTACACCTATTACGCAAATTGGATAGTCTTCTTCCAAACCATAGGCACGTGCCGACCGGTAGGGAATGAAGAAAACCAATTAGCATAACGATGGTGTGCAGAAGGTATTAAGTTCAGACAAAGTAAGGGATTAGTAAGAGGGCAAAGTAAATTGCGACTGCTATTCACGACCAAACCAAGTATTCCTTCGCCAATCCTAAATCACCTTTGTATTTCTCCAGGACACTCCGTATCACTACGAAGATCCACAGTTTATTTGGATACTCCATCGTATGGTTATATACGAACTCGTAAGGAACTTGTTCCAGTTCGGGGATGGATTCTGGTTCAGGAGAAATAGGAATAAGTTTTATTCAGGTGTCTTTTATCTTCACCTTCTCTCGCATTGCGAGTGTTCCTAGGATTGGGACAGTACACCCATTATGCTTATTGGATAGTCTTCTTCCAAACCATAGGCTGGTGCCGAACGGTAGGGAAGGAAGGAAACCAATTGGCCTAAAGGGGCGTGCAGAAGGTAATGACTAAAGACATATAAAAGGATTTGGAAAGGTGGCAAAGAATTATACGGTTACAGTCGTGAATCTGGAAGAGGCATTACTAGGAATACCGGGATACCCCATCGAAACATTTCAATGTTTCAGTCTCACTGTGTACTGTTAAAGGAAAACTGATTTCCCGATTAGATACTTACTCCAGGGTATGTATTTACCAGGTACGATTCTCACATCTGTATGGTTTTACAGATGATGAGTGGGAGTAAGTTATTGGGAATTAGGTGATCATCCTCATTATATCGGGATTCGTTGTAATCGGTGATATTTGAGGAAATCACCTGGACTGTTTGCCGATCAGCAAATATTTGGTTTTGAATATCCGCTGTCATGCACCAATTTCAAATTGATATATCTGTACGTCTATTTTCATAGAGTGAGATATTCCTTTTTGGAATTATGTCTACGACATTTACCTATATCAGTGGATGGTTAGGTAAGGAGCATTAAACAGCGGTGTAATTCTTCTTAACCATAAGTACAGTTTTCAACCTACGACACACAGTGAATGAGTTTTCAGACTCAAGGGACTTATACAGAGTATTGTATGTTGTCCAAGGTCCATCAGGACAGAGGGGTTGGTCCTCGTACTATATTCGGTTTACTTATGACTTCTCTAGTTTTTAGACAGGTGTTTCGTGGAAACATTGGGTCCGAATTTGGAGAAGTTATAGGTATTTGAATAAAGTAGAGAACCAGGTATTGCAAGTATCGGGATTCTTCAAAGTGATCGAAGATGTAGATACTTGTGTACGGTATTCAGTTGATAGTAATGATTAAGAGAACTTGCTTCTCTTTCAGGTTACTCATAATTGGAAGTATTCCTAAGTTGAGTAACGCTGATCGGCCTCTTTCCATTTAGTTGACATGCACTGGAGACAGCTGCATGATTTGAATCTGGTTCAATTAAATCAATGCCTCTGTTTCTATATTGGATATAGAACAGTTCATATCTTAACGTTGTTAAGGTACGGGGAGTTGTCTGGCTTATGCTTAAAACCAGACTCTGGATAACTCAAGGCATGTTTCTGTAATGGCAGTTTGTGGGTTGACCCAGGCTATGACGCGGGTTGATTTTCTAATCTTGATGAACAATAGCGATATTGTTCTAGACTCGCCACAGTTTTATTAAAAATGGATTTTTTCAGAAAACAGTAGTGGGAGTATGGTAGAACTGGAAGTGATTCCAGAACCACAAACGATTACTGAAGTTTTGATAGGAACCTAAAGATTCAATCTGGATTGACATTCCATTGGCCACTCCGCAGATAAGATGGGTAACTTCAGGCACCCGAGAGGTACTACGGTAGCCTCAAGGACGGTGACAGGGAAGTTCTTGTTTACCCACAATTACCATTGCTGTTGTTCCAGGCTGCGAGACCCGGCGGGAGGATGAGTATAGCGTCGTTCTGAACTCGCTCCAGAAGTGTACGTGTATATGACTCTGCCAGAGGGTTGTCGTAGTCAGTGGGAGCAGCGGAAGCATTGGTGGACAGGTAGCTTATGTCTATTTATAGACTAAAGCAGATGTAGCGGAGATAGATCATCTGTTTCTGACGTGACAGTCATGGTTTTGACTTCATCAGAATAGGGGATGGATCTGTTGAGAAGGTAGTAGGGTGTGATATCCTGGTATTTGGATGACATACACAAAGTAGGAAAGGAAACTCCTATACTACGATCGGTTATACTTTGGTCGTCACACAGTGTTTTCTCCACAAAGGAAATGGATTTTATATCAGACATTCTGGTTACTAGATCTATGGTTTTAGATCTAGATTTGGGTAGTCTCCCAATCTGGGTACTTAGACAGCATTCTAAGGGTATTTAGAATGGATGACTCCATGCACGGTAGTGTACCTGCAGAAGATGGAGTCACCCTCTCTAAAGGTGTCTTATAGACTAAAGGGGAGAGGGATGTACATGATTGACAGATCACTTTCTTAGGCAATTGAGTCAATCATGAGATGTCAAGTACCACACCAGATGTTGTTCTTGCACTAGATGCAATAAGTTGACATTAATCCAATCCTGGAGAAACAGTCGGAAGCAGTTCTAGAACACAAGTGGATGTTCTAGGGATATGATAACGACAGCCTCATTCGGGAGACAGTTATCATTCCAGGCTTCCAAGATGACCTGGACAACAAGGAGGTTGTCAGAGTTATAGTTTTTCCTTCTGATGAGGGGCAGTATTTTGGACAGGTGGTCCAAGGCAATACTGAGGGAGGCATGGCGCAGGATACTGATTAAGTTCAGTTGACGATACAGTCTAAGAAGTTTGGATTTGGAGTTCATTTATGATTTGGAGTTCATTTATGAGCTAGGTCCCATCAGACATCCAGACATTCTAGGACATGTATTACTCTTTTCGGGAGATGGCTTTCTCCGCGAACTTGAGATATAGAGAGACATAGAAAGAAACAACAAAGCGGATCCACTCACTGAGGCTATTCCTCGAACGCAATAGTTTCGCAAACGAGCTTTGTGAGACTGACTAGTAGAGGAGTTGGGTGTTCGGTATCACACGGGCTGTGAGTATGCGACATCGCAATAATTAGCCTTGAGTGCAAGTGGGAGATTGTTGGAGATAGTGCCCTCAGAGTCAATTATTAGGTCACAGGTACGTGATTACAATGATTGATGGAGGACCTATCCCTGTAGGACAGTCTTACTCGAGATGATAGTATGCTATCTGGTTTACCTTTATCAGCGTGTACTGCTTCAGGTGACCTTACAGGTCGCTATTACACGTTGGTAGAGCCCCTAGGATTCTTGCTTGACCACCAGCAGTATGAGGGCGATCATATACGTGGGAGCTGGCAGTCTATAAGCATATCCTTAAATGGTCCCTAGTCGTGAGAGTTTCGAGACACGGCATCGATACTCCAGAGTAGACTAGTGTATACAGTCGAGACCCCGACGAGGGGCGATGGCCGGTCTCACAAGCCACTGGTGTCAGTTGGTTCACCTAAGATGTATACAGGTGCTCATTGGATTATGAGTACACCGGACAGGACTCGCCGGGAACATGCTAGTTGGTCTTATACCAGACGTCAGATAGCAGTTCCCTGGTGACATGTGTACAGGTTAGTTCATCGACCTGGGGATCGTCATTTGTCTTGTGTGAGTTCCCACTGTACTTTGATTACTACCCTACCACGGCTCAAAGGAGTCGTGCAAACAGGTTTTAGTTGGGTACAGTCCCGAGCCACATGGAGGCAGTGAGCGTATCTTCAGGGGTTCGTCTCTCCCGGTATTGGGGGTGAGGTCGTGCTGTGTCTAGGAGAGCCATTACACGAAGCCCTCGGCCGAGGCAAGGAGATTTACTGGTAGGTATTCCAGTAGTATCTCAGGGTGTTCTGGGCTACACTCCGACACGACTTGTACCGCTTTTGGGGGTCTGACTTTTACCAACCCCCTAGGCCCGCCATGCGATACTCATAGACGAACGGACCGGACTGTACGGATATTGTCACTGACAGGCTCAGTAGGGTTGTCAGGCTGAGTTCGCTCACAGACATCCCTTTTAGCCAATACCTGGTAGCCCGTTACGTATTGGCTTATACCTCTGACGTGCTATTGGTTAAATCCACAACCAAGGTGTTGACGAGTCTTTAGAGTCCCCCACATTCAGTTACTCAGCTTTCGGGCGAAAAGTTGTAGAGGCCGTATGGAGATATGGCAAGGTCCGATCAGATACGTGCGGTATTGCACGGATCAGGATCGGACAGTTTGTACTCCAGGCCGTATGGATATATGGCAGGGTTCGATCAGATACATGCGGTATTGCACGGATCAGGATCGGACGGACATTACTAGCCGGCTTTGGTTTAAGCCGGATCCTAGTATAGTACAGTGTAGATTTTGTCTCATTGCATTTGTATTTCGGTCGAAATACAAATGCGGGTGTGTATGCACAGTATCGGGGTTTTCCTGTAATTTATTACGGGACCAGTTTTCTCGAGTTGCCAGTTTGCTTTCCGTTTCGGCCAATTTCCTTTGTATCGTTCATTGGCCGAAGATTGGTAGAGGAGGGCTTATTTGCATTGTTGCAAATAAGTGTTTGTGGAGGGGGTTCTTTGCTTATTGTTGTATCATGATGGTTTCATGATGTTGCACCATACCTTGACTTTCTTTAGTTGATCATGGCATGACTTTTGTGGACATGATTGTTGATGATGAGAGATGGTTGTTAGTTGAGTGTGGGTTTGATTTTGTGATGATTCCTTTTGCATGATAGCCTTCTCTCTCTCTCCATTGTATTATTGGATGGCTCTCTCATTTCTATCACACTACACTCTCATTCTCACCCCTCCACCAAGTCATGGCCGGCCTTGCTCTTGATGGAGGCTGTCAAAAATTCTAGTGTAGGGATTTACACTCTTTTGGCTTGGCAAAAATCATATTAGCTCCTCCTCCAAAAGCTTGCATCAATTCCTCCACCATATGGCAATTCCTACGACCCCAAAATGAGACACAAGTCCTACACAATATTCTACAGCACATCTTGGGCACGTCGACTAGCCAGCTTCGTGCCCGAGTTGCCTCGGCATTGAGGTGGGAGCCCGTAAAAGAAGTAGGCGATGTGGTGCACTTCCGGCGACGAGGTGGAGACCGGAGCTTCCGCAGGAAATGGGGACGACGACGAGAAGACCGGAGGACTCGGATCAGTCGGTATATCTCTCTTCCCCATCTTGTAGTTAGCTAGGACTAATTAATGGTTCGATCTGGGTATTAGTGCGCGGTGGTGCCAGTTCATGTAAAATTTAAAGTTTATCACCGCTTCCGCATTTGGCCGTCGGATTGACGGCCGGGGCGCCGCCGTGCACTTACAAGAAGGGGGGCTGCTGAATTTCTGCAGCAGTGAGGAGGTGAGAGAGAGTGTGGTGTTGGGTGTGGGTGGGAGAAAAGTCCAAGTAAGGAACCATACATCAAGTATAAAGACCCATGCTTTAATGTTTAACACCAATTTCTTTTCTTTTCTTTTCTTTGACCTTTGGAAGAGGGGAAAATGGGCAGCCCCCCTTTTCTTGGTCGGCCAGAATTTGTGAAGAGAGAGAGTGTGTGAGGGGTGAGTTTGGGTGAGGGAAAAATGATAAATGTTGTACCCTACTTCCATTAACACTAATTTCACCGAAAAAAGCCTTTTTCTTCGATATTTTCTAAACCGTTTTGGCAAACCATTTCATTTCAAAAACCACATGATAAAATTTTGTTTAATGTGTTATGATGCGCAAAATTTGTTTCAACTCATTCCAATTTGTAATTTTCCCTAATTAAATGTATTAGTGACGGCATAAAATAATATTAAAATAATTAATTTCGGAAAAAATTTCAGAAAATTTGAAATTTCACCAGTGGCTCAATAAACACCAATTAATAGCAATTACATAGCTAGAATATGAATATTTAATTTTATAATAAAGATATTTGTATTTTGACTTTTTACAGAAAACCCCCTTATTTTACCGATTTTCCGAAATTTCACCAAAACGATTTTCAAAATGTTACAAGGACTCTAAAGACTCGTCAATATGCCGGCAGTAGGTGATGATCATATCAAACACCCACAGGCCGCAAGCGGTCTGCTAAACGTAACGGCCACCCGGGTATTGAGCGATCAGAAGATCAATGAGCAAGTCTGCTCACACTCCTGTGAATCCAACCAGTAACACTTACCGCACAGTCCGGTCTGTTCGTCTGATATGTCGCATATCTCTCCTAGGGGTGGTAAAACGTCAGACCCCAGTAGCTTGATAAGTCATGCCGATGTAAGGTCCATAACAAGCACGAAACTACTGATAACACTTACCAGTAAATCAGTGCAACCCTGGCCAGGGATTTCCAGTTATGGCCAGTCGAGCATAGCGCAACATCAACTCCCAATACCGGGAGAGACGAATCCCTTCCTATCGCTCATTGCCTCCATGTGAATCGGGACTGTACCCAAAAACCACCTGTTTGCACGACTCAGTAGAGCCGGGGTATGGTGAAAATCAAAGCACAGTGGGAGACACACAAGACTCTATGACGATCTCGGGTCAACAGACTAAGCTGTACCAGTGTCACCAGAGAACTGCCATCTGACGTGAGGTATAATACCATCTGGGAGTTCTCGGCGAGTCCGTTCAGTGTACCCAGTCTCCACTGAGCACCCATATACTGTCTCTGATGTCAAACACCAATGGATATAGGATCATCCATCGCCCATCACATGGGTCGAGAAGATATACGCTAGTCTACTCTGGAATATCGATGCCCCATCTCGATATTCCCACGACTAGGAACATTGAAGGATGTACTCATGGACTATCCAGGCCCCACTAGTATGATCTACATCATAGTCCAGGAAGTCGAGTACAAATCCTAAGGGCTTTATCAACATGTAACAGAGAGACAGAAAGTATACATGTTAAGATAAAGAGCAACCAGATAGCGTACTATCATGTCGAGCAAGAAAGTCCTACCTATATATGTCCCAGCATCCACTACAATATATATCTCATGTACAGTAATGACCTCTAGGGCATACATATAACTAACACATACATTAGTCTCCGTATACAATCCATGGGCAACCACAAACAAAACAAACACCCACGACACGAAGTGACCATCTGGAGAAGGAGAAAGTTGTTACCACGATGCGGTAGCGTAATTAACTGCAGGGGCTTGCTCCTGCAGGGAAGAGCGTCCCCACAATCAAAAACCACTCAAACGAGAGGGAATCTGACGAAGTCTGCTACATCAGCCGCATCCGTTTAAACCTTCGATGCATGGTGCCATAAATCAACTTGGCATCTTCGGAGAGGTGGACGGATAGCACCAATTGGCATCTACCCCCAGATTCAGGCAAGAAGTTTATCTTCCCGGGTTCCGGTGGTGAACACACTCGTATACCTTCTCTGATGTCAATACCAATGGATATGGGAACATCCATCGCCCATCATTTAGGTCGATAAGCGTATATGCTAGTCTACTCTGGAGTATCGATGCCCTGTCTCGATACTACCTCGACTAGGAACAGTTATAGGATGTACTCTTTGACTACCCTGGCTCCACTAGTATGATCTGCATCATAGCCCTAGTAGTCGAGTACATATCCTAAGGGCTTTATCAACATATGAGAGTAAGACGGTAAACCAATACAAGTCAACATGTTAAGAAAAAGTAAAACTAGATAGCATACTATCATATCGAGAAAGAAAGTCCTCTCTATATATATCCAAGCATCCACTATAATATACATCATATGTACAATAATGGCCTCTAGGGCATATATACAACTAACAATCTCCCACTTGCACTAAGGCCAGCTGTTGTAGTATCTCATACCCAACATTCTGAAGAGTTTCTCAAAGTGCATCTGGGGTATGACCTTCGTGAGTGGATCCGCAGTGTTGTCCTTCATGTCAACTTTCCTGACCTCGATCTCTCGGCGATCAACTATCTCCCGGATCAGGTGATACCACCTTAGAATATGTCTGGATTTCTGATGGGATCTGGATTCCTTGGCCAAAGCCACAGCTCCATTGTTATCACAATACAAAGGTATTAGATGCTCAATGGAAGGAACCACTCCAAGTTCAGTTATGAACTTCTTGATCCAGACAGCCTCTTTGGCAGCATCGTTGGCAGCGATGTATTCGGTCTCCATCGTCGAGTCTGCCACGGTTTCCTGTTTGGAACTCTTCCAACAAACTGCCCCTCCATTGAGGGTGAAGAAAAATCCCGAGTGCGACTTAGAGTCGTCTTTATCACTTTGGAAGGTCGAATCGGTAAAGGACTCTACTTGGAGTTCTCCATTATCATACACCAAGAACATCTCCTTGGTCCTTCTTAAGTACTTGAGAATGTTCTTCACAGCTGTCCAGTGACTCTCTCCAGGATCTGCTTGATACCTACTCACTACACTTAGTGAATATGCTACATCGGGTTTGGTACATAGCATCGCGTACATGATAGAGCCTACTGCCGAAGCATAGAGTATCCCTTGCATACGAGCTCTCTCTAAATCAGTCTTAAGAGACATCTCTTTGGAGAGAGTGAGTCCAAAAATCGTGGGTAAATACCCATGCTTGGATTCTTCCATACTAAACCTCTTTAGTATGGTATCAATGTACCTGGATTGGGACAATCCCAGTATCCTCTTAGATCTATCTCTATAGATCTTAATTCCCAAAATGCAGGAAGTATCACCTAGATCTTTCATTGAGAATCTATGTGATAAGAAGAGCTTGACCGAGTGTAGCATAGGAACATCATTTCTTATCAAGAGTATGTCATCCACGTACAATATGAGGAAGACAACCTTACTCTCTGCAACCTTCTTGTATATACAAGATTCATCTACGTTCTTGATGAAGTCAAACTCTTTGACTACCACATCAAAACAGATGTTCCAACTCCGCGATGCCTGCTTTAACCCGTAGATGAATTTGAGCAGCTTGCACACCTTTCCGCTGCTCCCACTATCTACGAAGCCCTCTGGCTGAGTCATGTACACGCATTCCTCTAAATCACCATTTAGAAAGGCGGTCTTAACATCCATCTGCCATATTTCATAGTCATGGTATGCAGCAATGGCAAGTAGGATCTGGATGGACTTAAGCATAGCCAATGGAGAAAAAGTTTCGTCATAATCCACAGCTGATCATTGACGAAAACCCTTTGCAACAAGTCTAGCTTTGAAAGTCTCAACTTTTCCATCTACACCAAGTTTCTTCTTAAATATCCATTTACTCCCAATGGGTTTTACCCCTTCAATAACAACTTCCAAAGTCCATACTTTGTTGGTATACATGGATTCCATCTCAGATCGCATTGCATCCAGCCACTTCACAGAGTCTCCACTTGTGATGGCCTGCTCGAAACTAGTCGGGTCATCATCTTCCATGATGCAATCCTCGATCCCACCATCTATGAGAAAATCGTAGTATCTCTCAGATGAATGAGGAACCCTACTAGATCGGCGGAGCGGCCGAAGTTCGTTGGGAACTAGTGAATCCTCTGGTTCCACTAAATCTTCTGTCGCAGTTTGTATAGCTGGAACTTCTTCCAGTTCTACCTCCTCGCCACTAATTTCCTTTGCAAGAAATTCCTTTTCTAAAAAGGTGGCATGTCGAGAAACAAACACCTTTTGTTCCTCAGTGTGGTAGAAGATATACCCTTGTGAGTTTTTAGGATATCCTACAAACTTGCACAGGACAGACCTTGCCTCGAGATTGTCCGGATTGTGCCTTTTGACATAGGCCGGACAATCCCATATCTTAACATAATTAAGAGATGGTCTCTTCCCCTTCCATATCTCATATGGAGTGATAGGCACTGATTTTGTAGGAACCATATTCAATAGGTGTATGGCTGTCTCAAGCGTATACCCCCAGAAGGAAATAGGCAACTCAGCAGTGCTCATCATAGAGCGCACCATATCTAATATGGCGTGATTCCTCCTCTCCGATACATCGTTGTGCTGTGGTGTATAAGGAGGAGTAAGCTGAGAGAGAATCCCATTCTCTTTTAAATAATCCAGGAACTCATTGCTCAAGTATTCTCCTCCTCGATCAGATCGAAGGATCTTAATACTTTTACCCGTTTGGTTCTCGACTTCGTGCTTATATTCTCTGAATTTCTCAAAAGCTTTAGACTTGTGTTTCAACAGGAACACATGTCCGTATCTTGAGAGATTGTCAGTGAATGTAATGAAGTATGAGGTACCATTTCTGGCATGTATAGACATGGGACCGCATACATCACTATGTATCAGTCCCAAGAGTTCCATAACTCTTTCTCCGTGTCCACTAAACGGAGTTTTGGTCATCTTGCCTTTGAGACATGACTGATAAGTATCATAAGATGATAATTCAAACGGATTCAAATATCCATCTTTATGTAACTTAGCTAGTCGTGTCGCATTGATATGACCTAGTCTATAATGCCACATGCCACAAGAAGGATTCGTTCATTTCTGAACTCTTCCTCTTGTGTGTGTTTTGCACATTAAGTACTGTAGTTTGATTGAGAACGTATATGCCATTATTTAACGAGCCTGATCCAATCAACTTTTGATTCAGGAAGACGTTCATAACATTATCCTGTACTACAAAATTAAATCCTTCTTTACTCAATAAAGAAACCGATATAATATTGCATATCAGGGTCGGAATGTAATAGCATTTGTTCAGAATCAATGTATTACCATTTGGCAACACAAGGTGATATTCGCCAACTGCTTTGGCTGCAACATTTGCACCATTCCCTACTCTTATGGAATGATCACCCTCTCCCAGTTCTCTACCTTTACGTAGCCCATGTAACATATTACATATATGGGATCCCGATCCGGTATCTAATATCCAGGACGTAAAGTGAACTGAGAAACATTTCTCGGTAACTAACACACCCGAAGAAGATGCATCATCATGCTTGTTCTTCGTTTGGGCGAAGTGATAATCTGGATATTCTCCTATTTCCTGCTCGGACTTATAACAATTATAAGTTGGAGCGGGACCAACGTTCCCCTGCTCAGTATAATAAGCGGGTTCGGTCAATACATCCATATTATTATCTTAATTAAGGCCTGACATGGTCGCTACCTAGAGAGAGAGAGAGAAGAAAAACACTTTAGCGTATGCTCTTGCAAGATTAGATTGGTTATTATCTTATCTAATCAGGATGGCTCCCACTGTTTTCATTAAATCTTCCTTCAAACCCTAAAAGGTAAGACTAGCCGGGATTAATTACACTTTACAAGTTCTCCAATCTTTCAGCCAGTTCAGTGTTGGTACTTTGAGGGAGGTTCCCCGTGCTTTCGCACGGATCTAATTAAAATAAACCTCGTTTTCTCAGAGGCATAACCCCATTAACACCTTTCTAGACACCTACTTGATCGGCTAATTGTCATGTGTAAAACTCTCCTAGGAGTAACTCTTATTCGCAGTGGGTATCAGGATCCAACTATCTTATAGAAGGTATGCAATCTCATTGCAAATTTCAACATTTGAAATTCCCGATAATACTTTTGCTCCTAACGTGCTATGACCTTGATGAAAGCCAACAAACCATAGTCCGCTAGTCAAGTTCAACCCATACATTTCTTGATTGAATTAAACCCACCCGCACGACCCTTGACGAAAGCCAACAAAGTCGTACGACTACCCTAATCTAATCGCATCATATGCTGCAGATAAGCAGTAAGTAGCTACCGCACACTATGCCTTGACGAAAGCCAACAAACGTAGCACGAATACTAAATATTACTTATCTGAAATGTCGGAGTGCTACGCAGGTTTTTCAGAAAACCATGAGCGTAATGAATTTGATATCGTTGTAGA
The DNA here is from genome assembly GCA_030015575.1 of Agapanthus africanus. Lineage (NCBI taxonomy): Eukaryota > Viridiplantae > Streptophyta > Magnoliopsida > Asparagales > Amaryllidaceae > Agapanthus > Agapanthus africanus. Next base: position 320,834,203 of record CM057341.1, on the reverse strand, counting down.
AACAAGTGATTTTGAAAAGGAGTGTTTTTGAGGATTTTACTAGTTTCGCTAATGAGGTCACTCCCGTTGAAGGGATCTCGGCTCTTTCCTTATCGAATAAGGTGCAGGATATTTCATAAATACCGCTATGCAAAGCAATAACTAAAGAAGCAATCAAAAAACAAAACCGAGTGAGTTGTAGCATCTGCTAGTTTCGCTAAAGAGGTCACTCCTGTTCCCCGCCGAAACATGGAAACGCGACCGCGGAGGTCCGTCTTGCCTGAATTTCGGGGCAGATGCTAATTGGTGCTATCCATCCACCTCTCCAAAGATGCCAAGTTGATTTATGGCACCATGTATCGAAGGTTTAAACGGATGCGGCCGATATAGCAGACTTCGTCAGATTCCCCCTCGTTTGAGGGGTTTTTGATTGAGGGGACGCTCTTCCCTGCTGGCGCAAGTCCCTGGGGTTAATTACGCTACCGCATCGCGGTAACAACTTTCTCTTTCTCCAGATGATCATTTCGTGTCGTGGGTGTTTGTTTTGTTTTTGGTTGCCCGTGGATTGTATACGGAGACTAATTTATATTATCGCTCGTAGGGTGTGGATTAGTCCAAATCCGTATTCTCTTAGATTTGGGTTTGGGAGTTGGGTTTAAGGATACGTTTGTCCCATTTGAGACTAAGATCAACTAAAACGTATGTTAAGGATACGTTAGTCTCATTTTAGACTAGGATCAACTTAACGGGATCATTTAGATCCAACAAGAGATCATTTGGACTCTATTATTTAGTTTAAGGACATTGCGGTCGATTAGTTTAAGGACATTACGGTCTATTGTTAGTTTAAAGACATCACGGTCGAGGTTAAGGACATCATAGTCTGTGAGTTTAAAGACCTCACAGTCAAGGTTAAGGACATCATAGTCCGTGAGTTTAAAGACCCCACAGTCAAGGTTAAGGACATCATAGTCCATGAAATATGTGTTTGTCGGGACCCGTCACCTCTCTGAAGACGTTGAAGGATTACAATAACAAATATCAAAGGAGTGAAGAGATGTACCCTTGAACCAAAGTTGATTGAGGGATCTATAGTCCAATTTTGGAACTAAGATCAATTAATTAGATTATGAGCACATTGGCTCAGTTAAATCTGAATTGAGGACTTATGGCAAATTTAGGCTAAGTCCAATTAAATTTGAAATGTTGACCCCTTGTTGGACCATTAAACATTTGTCTGAGTTCAGCCCCTCATTATTGAGCAATGCTAAACAAGATTTTGAGGGTTCTAATGATATTTTGTCCCTAGCCGAGCATTGAACCCTTCATTATAGCTCTGGGTTTTACTTTGCATGTCATATAAACTGACCAATTTTAGGACTCAGTTGGAGGGGAGCCCTACCTCTGGAAGACTTAGTCAATTTGACTTTTAAAATAATGTTAAACACCGGAGATGAAATGCTTAAAATAGTATTAAACACTAGAAAAGAAGGGGTCAGGTGGGGGCATGTGAGGGCACCCAGGGGTGGGGCCAGACCTCCTTTATTTTTGTTCTCAGATATGCAAATAAGTGTTAAACACTTTTGATCTTCTGGCCATCGTGTGTTGGCACGTGATGGATATTTGTGTCTTGTTTATTAAAGCACTTATTAGGGGTCACGTGGTAACACGTGAGAGCGTCCAAAGCCAGTACTGCCTTTGCTTTGTCTTCTTTATTTTGGAAGTCACGTGGGAGCACGTGAGGTATTGCCTTCAAGCTTTTTTCCTTCATATTTTGAGGGATTTGTTTAGGGGTCACGTGGGGGCACGTGACCTAGTTCTTTACATGTATAGAGATCTCTCTTTATTTTTTTAAGAATTAAATTCTCTGCAGGGATAAACCCTAATTTCGTTTTTTTAGAGGAATTAAATTCCTATGCATGTGGAAGAATTAAATTCTTATATAGGGTTAAACCCCAATTTGTCTCAGAGGAATTAAATTCCTATGAATTTGGGAGAATTGAATTCTCATATAGGGTTAAACCCTAATTTTATTTGGAGGAATTAAATTCCTATGAAATTGGGAGAATTAAATTCTCATATAGGGTTAAACCCTAGTTCTGTCTGTCTTGGAGGAATTAAATTCCTATGAATTTGGGAGAATTAAATTCTCAAATATGGTTAAACCCTAGTTCTGTTTTTCTTGGAGGAATTAAATTCCTATGAAATTGAGAGAATTAAATTCTCATATAGGGTTAAACCCTAGTTTTATTTTTGGGAGAATTAAATTCTCTAAACTCAATTCTCCCTCTAAGTTTTGGATCTGCATGGCAGAATCTCCCCGATGAGAATTAAATTCTCAACTTGTGGGGAGATTTGCTTCTGCAGATCTTCAACCAGAGGAAGAACTATGTTCTTTTGCAGAAGAGTTAAACTCTTAGATTGAGAATTAAATTCTCCTTTTGTTTTATAGAGCTTTATCTCTTTCCCCTTTCTCACCTAGGGTTTCTTTTCTTGAGAATTAAATTCTCCTTTCTTTTCTCTCTGCTATTGTTTCTTCTTCAGAAAATTCCAAGATCAGAAATCAATCCTCTTTCTCTTCTCTTCTTGGCTCCTATTTATAGGAGAAGGAAAAGAATCAATTTGTTTAGTGAATCCTTCATTGAAAGATTTTGTGTGTTTTTTGTAATTAACGTGATCTTTTAGATCACTCAGTGAATTTTATTCACCATTGAATTTTTAATGCAGAAGATATTCTGTTTGTTATTTTTGGTGAAATTTAGAGAAATCTCTCCTTGTATAAAATCTTTCCATAAATTGGTGATTTTTAATCACCATTGGATTTTTAATCCGACGGTGCTCCACTTTATAGCGCATAGTCCTCTTTTGTTTGGAAAGATTTAAAGAAATACTTTTCCAGTTAGGCTCTTTGATTTCCCTTAATTAGAATTTAATTCTATTAACTCATAAGGCTTTTAAATCCCATCATGTGTTGGCATGTGATCCAAACGTTTGACCATTGAAATAGAATTTAATTCTATCAATTAAAGAGCTGAGAGACCTGTCACGTGTTGGCACGTGACCTTCTTTTATTCAGAATTTAATTCTGCCTTTTAACAGAGCAAAAGGACCATCACATGTCAGCACGTGACCCTTGGTTACGTGTGAGCACGTGATGTTCCATTGGGGTCTTTCCTTAGCTCTTTTGTTACATTTTTGTTTGATTAGAATTTAATTCTATAAAGTAGAGATCACAAGAAATAATCACGTGTCAACACGTGACCCTTGGTCACGTGTGAACACGTGATACCTCATTGAGGTGTTTCCTGATTTTTATTAGGGAACAAATGCCCCCACAACGTTGTTCTCACGTGTCTGCACGTGAGTGCAACGCTGTCACCTTTGTGACCATTGGATCTGTCTAAGGAATATGGGATATGAAACGTTTCCCATCACATCCTATAAATGCCAGCGTCCCTTCAGAAGCGCCTCCACTTTGCTCATCTTCTTCTTCCTTGCTTACTTTTTCCTTTGAGAATTTAATTCTCTTTCTCAGAGCTTAGTTCTCTGTTTCGAAAATTTCCAGAGTTTAACTCTGTTAAAAGATTCCCTTTTCTCAGGTAATGATCTTGAACGGCTGAAGAACTTTTGTAGAAATCTTCATTGGATTTTAAATCCATACCAAGGGCTTTTCCCTTAATCGCACAACTTTGAATTTGTTGGTCACTTAACAGAACTTATCTTCCCAAGGATTTGTTTAAATCTCAATGCTTGATTTTCCTCATCACTAATCTTTCACAGATATTTCTTTTCAGGAACTATGGCTGTTCATCTATATAGTTTAAACGAATTTATCTCCTATGAGGATATTCGCGTACAGGGCCGTTGTCAGAACCAAGAGTTTACAGATGCCCAATATGCAGAGATTATGGATCGTCTGTATGCACACGTCGGTCGACTGCTTCCTCGCCGTTCCGCTCTCTTGAAAATCATAGTGGGTGCAATTTGGGAGCACTTCCTGGGTTTCACAAAGCCATGCTGCTTAATGCGCTGGATGATGCCGAAGACAAGGTGCATTCAGTGTACCTGTCGGGCCTGATCTCAATGAAGCGGCGAGATGACCATATTGATATTCTGCATCAAACTTTCTAACTGACGACGATAATCGCCTCTTATCAAAGGGAGGAAGACATTGGCGAGGATCTCGACACTCGCGATCGCGAGAGGATGCACATGAGAATGGTCAGAAAGGCCAGAAAGATTCTAGACGGCCTCACTTTTGAATTTCTCAATCGTGTCCCGGATTTGATGTCTTACCATTGTAAATGTTTCCTCTTACTTTTGTATGAACTTTTAAAGTATGAATGATAAGTCTTTCCTTTCCCTTTTGTGTTCGTATGCTTCCCTTATGAAACTTTGTCATATTGTTTTTGCTACTCACGTGTTTGGCATGTGAAACACTGTTGGGGATTTCAATCTCACATCGGCACCCACTCACGTGTTACTCACGTGCGACACTATTTTACTTTTCAGCCCATATCAAGGTTGGTGCTCACGTGCTTTGCACGTGGGGCCCTATTGATGGGGTTGTTTAATTTCCCATTCAATCTTTCTGTGTGTGACTTTGAATGCAAAGAGGGAGCTTTGGAAATAGTTCCACCTCTTTGATTTCTAATGCCTTTCCTTTTACTGGGTCTTGGAAATAGTTCCACCATGCAATATTTTCCGTGCGCGGCATTTAATGCTCCCCTTTATAACTTGATGCCATAGTTTTCCTTCTCTCTTCACAGAGAACTCCAATTACAACTTAGGGTGATTTATCTTGAGAAAAAAACTAAGTGCTATGGCTTGCAACCGCCCCCATGCTCGTCGACAACCATGGGAGGTACCCATTGAGGAGATGATTCCTCGTTTTGCCGCGCGACTAGTGGATCCCCTTCTTACTAATGCCGAATGTGATGCGGTGACGTATGAACTCTTGATCCATAGGGGGTCTCCTCTTCCAATGGGATCCATTTGGCTCCGGATGATTCTTCTTGCCGTGCTCGCTGACATCCCTCCTCACCCAGCAGAGATGACCCTGGCGATTCTTGATGCGGCTGAAGACAAGCTCGAGTGTTTTTATGAGGCGTGCCTGATTACTCAGGCTCTGAAAGACTTCTCGGTCCATCTGTTGGGCCAGATAAAAGCCCGACGGGCTATTATGTCTGCCTTTGCGGATGAACACGGCGCTAATCAGTGGGGAGCCACTCCTCGTGAGAATCATCATTTTGATGTGCTGGAGAAGGCAGAGAGGGAGTCAGAAAATTTTGCATTTTGTTTTGTTAACCCTTGTGCCACTGATCCTTTGTTTGGTGACCTTTTCCCGGTAGCGTAGTATGTTTAAATCAATATACTCTTTTTATCATTGGCTGTTGTATGCTTTCTGTTGAATTTTCATGTTTTTCGGATACTTGTATGTGCGTCTTGCTTGCGTAAATGAGCTTCATATTTTTCCATGGGAATTTTCTTTAATTGCGAGCACCATCGTTATGTTGCATGCGCATCTTTTTGGGTATCATTTCCTTTTAAACGTTCATACAGTTGCAAATGCATGCTTGATGGGATATACATCGGAGGCTTTCCTTGTTGCTTCCCATATCAGGTGGTTTGTGCTTATTCTAGATTAAGTATCGTCGTCGAAATAGAGGTTTGCTTGCATATTCTTGAATCTATACGCCTTCCCTCAGAGGTTGTAGCTGCAAAGGTGAGCTTGCGGGGGCTGATCGAACGACGCGCTGCGAATATGATATCATGCTAGAAGAGGCTCAGCCGCAAGTTTTCGGAGAAGGAGCTGGCTTCCAAATCGCTGAAGGAGCTTCAAGCCAACCTTACGGCCAAGACCACTAAAGCATATGAACTTTGGAGGGTGCTTCAAGAGGCTATCAAGGAGGTGGTAGCTATTGATAAGGCCTCCGTGTTTACTCGTGAAATGGTCGAAGCCCATAAGGTCTCTGAGAAAGAGCTTGAAGGCCGGCTTGCCTTATACCAGGCCCAACAGGCTCAAGCGGAGGCCCGTCTTTTGACGATACTAAATCATGAAGGCGAGGCCCAGCGAAAAAGGGATGAACTGGCAAATCTACTAAATCGCCCGCCGACTTGAAGAATTGTATATACACATTTTTCTATTCTTCTTTTGTTCATAGTCCTGAATGAGAGTATATTTTTTTTGTTCTTTCATTAATTATACTTTGTATTCATTTTGATTCATGAATAAAAGATATATTTTTTCTTCATGGTGGTGTGCCCCTTTTAGCAAGTGTATTCTGCAGATAGTCTATTTCGATTTCTTTGCAGGACAATGATGGCTTAGGATTCAGGGTTAAGATCTGCCTCTTAAGACTTTTCAACTTTATGAGCCGTGAGGGTCTCATAAAGACTTTTCTCCCTACAGGTCGAGAGGATCCCGTAGGTGTAATTTCTCCTTAAGAATCGTGAGGATTCCTAAGTGTGTTTTCTCTTGAAACTCGTAAGGATCTCACAAGAAAGTTTGCTCCCTTACGAGTCGTGAGGACCCATAAGTGATGGGTGAGGTTACCATTATCCGCATTTCACGGAGTCAGGAGTTGCTCTGGATGCTTCCCATGGGGTCATAGCCGTGTACTGCGAGGACCAGGCACCGCTCTGGACGTTTCCCACGGGGTCAGGATTGAAATAAGCCGTGCTCCACGTAACCAGGAATTTTGCTCTGGATGCTTCCCACGGGGTCATAGCCGTGTTGTGCGAGGACCAGGCTCCACTTTGGATGCTTTCCACGGAGTCATTGCCGTGTTCTGCAAGGACCAGGATCCGCTCTGGACGTTTCCCACGGGGTCAGGATTGAAATAAGCCGCGTACCACGTGACCAGGAATTTTGCTCTGGATGCTTCCCACGGGGTCATAGCCGTGTTCTGCGAGGACCAGGCTCCGCTCTGGATGCTTCTCATAGGGTCATTGCCATGTTCTGCGAGGACCAGGATCCACTCTGGACGTTTCCCACGGGGTCAGGATTGACATAAGCCGCGTTCCACGTAACCAGGAATTTTTCTCTGGATGCTTCCCACGGGGTCATAGCCGTGTTCTGCGAGGACCAAGCTCCACTCTGTATGCTTCCCACAGGGTCATTGCCGTGTTCTGCGAGGACCAGGATCCACTCTGGACGTTTCCCACGGATTCAGAATTGACATAAGCCGCGTTCCACGTGATCAGGAATTTTGCTCTGGATGCTTCTCACGGGATCATAGCCGTATTCTGCGAGGACCGGGCTCCGCTCTGGATGCTTCCCACGGGGTCATTGTCGTATTCTGCGAGGACCAGGATCCGCTCTGGACGTTTCCCACGGGGTCAGGATTGACATAAGCCTCGTTCCACGTAACCCAGGAATTTTGCTCTGGATGCTTCCCACGGGGTCATAGTCGTGTTCTGCGAGGACTAGGCTCCGCTCTGGATGCTTCCCACGGGGTCATTGCCGTGTTCTGCGAGGACCAGGATCCACTCTGGATGTTTCCCACGGGGTCAGGATTGACATAAGCCGCGTTCCACGTAACCAGGAATTTTGCTCTGGATGCTTCCCACGGGGTCATAGCCGTGTTCTGCGAAGATGAGGCTCCGCTCTGGATGCTTCCCACGGGGTCATTGCTGTGTTCTGCGAGGACCAGGATCCGCTCTAGACGTTTCCCACGGGGTCAGGATTGACATAAGCCGCGTTCCACGTTCAGGAATTTTGCTCTGGATGCTTCCCATGAGGTCATAGCCGTGTTCTGCGAGGACCAGGCTTCGCTATGGATGCTCCCACGGGGTCATTGCCGTGTTCTGCGAGGACCAGGATCCGCTTTGGACGTTTCCCACGGGGTCAGGATTGACATAAGCTGCGTTCCACGTAACCATGAATTTTGCTCTGGATGCTTCCCACGGGGTCATTGCCGTGTTCTGCGAGGACCAGGCTTCGCTCTGGATGCTTCCCACGGGGTCATTGCCGTGTTCTGCGAGGACCAGGATCCTCTCTGGACGTTTCCCACGAGTTCAGGATTGACATAAGCCGCGTTCCACGTACCAGGAATTTTTCTCTGGATTCTTATGCATCGTCGAGTCATGGAACTTGGAATTTTGCCGCAGCTCCGATTTGTTGATGTCTTATCTGTTGAAATGAGACGAATGTTGAGATGATCCCTAGGCTATCTGTGAACTGTTGAGATTTAGCTTCTTCTTCTGATGAAGCCTGGGGAGGAAAGGTGTGATTCTTTCTTCGTTTGCGCCCCTGGATTGTATACATGGATTGATGCGATATCACATGCAAGGCAAAAATTTCATTTTTTTTATTTCTTTCCACGATGCTTAATCATTTCAGCTTTTATATCGCGAAGGTCGCGATTGCCCAATCATTTCGGCTATTTTTCACGGTGCCCAATCATTTCGGCTATTTGTTTTATTTTTACTCGCTGCTTTTTATTGCGAGTTGCCCAATCATTTTGGCTATTTTGCATGCATATATTTTTACTTGCTGATTTTGTTTGCAAGTTGCCCCATCATTTCGGCTATTTAGTATGCATGTGTGGCTTGCTAGCTTTTTTTTCGCCGCAAGCTTGGAATTAGACACTGATTTCGGCATCAGCACCGCTACAACTAGGATATTGCCAGGAGCGAATCATCATTTTCCTTCATCAATATCGAACAAAGGTGGCTTAGTAGACAGGGTTAGGATTCTGTCGACTAAGGCTTTTGACTTTATGTGTCGTAAGGGTCTCATAAAGGTATTTCTCCCTATGAGCCGTGAGGATCTCGTAGGTGTAATTTCTCCCTAGAAGTCGTGAGGACTCCTAAGTGTATGGCTTCTCGTAAGTCATAAGGATCTTACAAGAGTATTTTCTCCTTCTAAGTCGAGAGGACTTACAAGGGCTGTTCACCGTATAGACATATCCCTAGTCGCGGATGGGACTTTGTTTAGGAAATGTTTATTCGCGCCCGTGGATTGTATACAAGGGTTAGCATTGAGCCGCTTGTAGGGCAGTATTGGAGGTTGTGGTGGGCGCTTAAGAACAGGTTCAGATCCCTGTAACTTAAAACTTTTGAATCTTATGAGCCGTGAGGGTCTCATAAGAGGGTTCTCCTTACGAGTCGTGAAGATCTCGCAAGTGTAATTTCTCCGTAGGAATTGTGGGGATCCCTAAGTGTGTTGCTCCCTTGTGAGTCGTAAGGATTTCACGCAGTTGGTTTCTCCTCATAAGGTCGAGAAGACCTTGCAAGTATGTTTTAACGAGGTTACGCCTTTTCGGGTTTTCACAAACACTCGCCGGTAGCCCTGCTATTATTACTCACGGAGCCCTTTCGGGTTTTCATCTGTGCCCATTTTGCTTATGGACATACCGTTTTTTCTTTTTTTTTATTCTCTTTTTTTGTGTCAGCCTTGAAATGCTGCAGTCTATAGTAGTTTATCGACGTCTGGGTCAACGGCTAGTTTTAGGACATAGTGGTCCATCGTTAGTTTTAAGGATGTTTCGGTTCGTTATTTGTTTAAAGACGTTTCGGTCTATGGTTAGTGTAAGGACGTTTCAGTCTATGGTTAGTTTAAGGACGTTTCGGTCCATTAGCCGGTTACTACTTATAGAGTTTGGGCTTAGGAAGATAGCGAGCGGACATAGTCTCATCTATCATTTACCTAGGCCGTGACTCGTCAGGCGTAGTACTTTTTAGGAAGCGACCATTTATTGGCCTGAAGGTTCTTTCACCATGCATGTCCATGAGTAGATAGGCTCCATCCTGGTAGACTTTGTCTATAATATACGGGCCTTCATAATTCGGCTCGAATTTTCCCCACTTGGCACGATTGGGGATCATGGGTCTCTTGACCACTAGCACGAGTTCGCCTTGGCAGAATGTTCTCGGCCTAGTTAATTTTTCATACGAGCGTGTCATCTTTGCCTTATAAGCCTCCAGGTTTTGTTGCGCCATGAGCCTGGTTTCATCAAGGGCATCGAGCTCCTCAAGCCGAAGGTGAGAATTCTCTTCGTCCGTTAGCTCGTAATGAACCGCCACTCGTAGAGAGGGCAACTCTATCTCAAGAGGGAGTACCGCTTCCGTGCAGAATACCAATGCGTACGGCGTTGTGTTCGTGGCCGTTTTGAACGTAGTTCGATATCCCCAGAGAGCTTCATGCAGTCTCTTATGCCAATCTTTCTTATTTCGAGACACCGTCTTTTTCACGATCTTCGTTAAGGTCTTGTTGAAAGCCTCAGCTAGACCGTTAGCTCGGGGATTGTAGACCGATGAATATCTCCAGTCTATGTTATATTGTTGTGCGAAGCGGCTGATTTTGTGGTTTCTGTAAGCTGGCCCGTTATCAGAGATGATCCGTCTCGGAGACCCAAACCGATAAATGACGTGCGTCTTGAAGAAATGGAGGATATTCTCCATTTTCACTTCTCTTAGCGGTACTGCTTCTGCCCATTTGGAGAAGTAATCAGTTGTCGCCAAAATGAACCGATGTCCTTTGGACGATGCTGACTCAATGGGGCCGATTATGTCAGTTCCCCACATTTCGAACGGCCAGCTAGCCACCGTTGGATGTAGTGGATTCGGATGCCGGTGGATAAAGTCCCTATGGATCTGGCACGAGTGGTATTTCTTTGCATACTCAAGGCAGTCCTGGATCATCGTAGGCCAATAATAACCCATCCGTTTGATCTTCAGCTTCATCTTCGGCCCGGCTTGGTGAGAACCGTAGAGTTCATCATGAGTTTCTTGGAAGACTCTCTTTGCCTCTTCAGGTCCCAGGCATCTTAACCATAGAGAATCAAATGATCTCTTATACAGAGTATCGTTAACAAAGGCGAAGGATAGAGCTCGTTTCATGAGCTGATGCCTTGAGGATGCATCTTCAGGTGTCCGACGGGATTTGATGTAATCTATAAAGACTTCCTTCCAATCCATAGCCTTTTCCTGGTCTTTTATTTGCAAGGCCGTTTGCTCGGTCGTTCCCTTTTCTTCGGACGACTCTGTAGATATTTCTGCCGGTGCAAGAACCCGACGGCTTTGCACAACAATCCTTACGTCATCGAGGTTCTCGTCGGCCAGTTCTTTAGCGAGCTTGGCTAATGCATCCGCTTTTCTATTTTCTGCACGCGGTATACTTTCCAAGGCGTAGGAAGGAATTTGAGTCAGTAATATTGGATATATGTATGCCCTAGAGGCCATTATGAGATAGTGTATGTACTGATGTGTATATAGATACATATATTCAGAGGACAGTCTTGCTCGACATGATAGTATGCTATCTGGTTTTACTTTATCATATGTTCACTTGATCATGTTTATATTCATTTGGTACATATTGATAAAGCCCTAAGGATATTGGCTTGACTACTAGGATTATGATGTGGATCATACTAGTGGGACACCTGTAGTTTATAAGCATATCCTTGATATGTTCCTAGTCGTAGGTATATCGAGACAGGGCATCGATATTCCAGTGTAGACTAGCGTATACTATTCTTGTTCCATATGATGGGCGATGGATGATCTCATATCCGTCTGGTGTGTTGACACCAAAGAGAGTATACGGGTGCTTAGTGAGACTGGGTACACTAAACGGACTCACCGAGAACTCCTATGTGGTATTATATCATACGTCGGATAGCAGTTCTCAGGTGACACTAGTACAGGTTAGTCTGTAGACCCGAGATCGCCATAGAGTCTTGTGTGTCCTCCCACTGTACTTTGATCTCCACCCTACTATGGCTCTGTTGAGTCATACAAACAGGTGGATTTTGGGTACAGTTCCGAGGCATATGGAGGCAGTGAGCGATAGGAGGGGTTTCGTCTCTCCCGGTATTGGGGGTTGATGCTGTGCTGTGCACGATTGGCTATAACAGGAAGTCCCTGGCCAGGGCTGCTGAGATATTACTGATAAGTGTTATCAGTAAGTTTCTCGATCTGTTATAGACCATATACCGGCATGACTTATTGAGTTATTGGGGTCGATGATTCCATCCCTAGACTCGATATGCAACATATCTGACGAAGAGACCAGACTGTACGGTAAGTGTTGCCAGTTGGATTGACGGGAGTTTTGACAGGTTCGCTTGTTCTTCTTCTGATCGCTCAATACCCGGGTGGCCATTACGTTTAGCTGACCGCTTGCGGCTTGTAGATGTTTGATATGATCGTCACCTACTGCTGGCGTATTGACGAGTCTTAGAGTCCCACATAGAAGTTTCTCGGCTCAGGCGAAACGAAGTGGTGCGCATATGAGATATGTGCGGAAGCTCGATTAAATACGAGTATATGATACTGCATTTTAATCAGGCGTTTTATATTAGTCGGGTCGTATGAGATATGACCGGTTTATTAAATCAAGTGTTGATTTAATATTGACTTTTATCTCATTTATTTAAACCCTTTTCTTTTGATGGATGCATGCATGTATATGTACATGATGATGTGCATACACACATACATACATGCATTTGTATCATGGTTGATGATACAACTTAGATGGCAATATAAGAATCACATGGTTCATAATTTAATATATGGATATTTTTGAATTAAGTTAAAGATAAAAGAAAATAGATAATGACTCATTTCTTTTCTAATGACTCATTTCTTCTACACTCTTCCATGGTTGACTTTGACTTAACCATGGTTTATTTTCCTTTACCTTTTAACTCATGAGAAAATATCTAGATATTATATTTAACTATGATTTCTATTATGATATTTATCTCTCTCTCATTTTCTTTATGATTATTCATCCAAAAGAAAAAATATCAAGCCATCTTCTTCTTCCTCTCTCTAACTCTCTATTGAGTTCTAAATTGAGTTAGATAAATAAAAGGAAAGGGTATTAAGTGAGATTAGCAACCATTTCATCATCCTACACAACCCTTGCTACTTTGTGTAGGGTGTTTTGCTTCAAGGATTTCAAAGATCAAGCGAAGCAACAAGCTTTGAGTAAAGGACTTCGGGTGGATCGTCGTGGACTTGGAGGTGATCTAGCGAGCCATTCCAAACCAAAGGAGATCCAAAGAGTCACCTTAGGAGGTCTATAAAGGTTGTAGTCTCTCCACTTAGTATAAATTATCTTTTAGATGTGATACTTTTAATTGTTACTTCATAATTCTAGTTCGATTCCTAGTTTAGTTTACTTCGCACCTCATAAATTTAAAGTTATGGCATGTGTGATACTTCCAAACCCTAAACGAGGTGTTAAGGAAACCCTACAGTGGTATCAGACCCAAGCTAGAGCTTTGGAGTAACCTAGACGATGTTAAAAACCTCGAACGAACGAAAAACGACACCCGGGGGGTGCTCTCTGGAAATTTTTCAAAAAACGTGGATTTTTTCACATTAAAAATACTAAAAAATTCAGCAGGGTATTTAATGGGCCCACAAAAAGTACGACGCCCTAACTCATCCGTACGACCGTGGAACCGCGGCCATAGTGGCCTTTCTGAAGCGGTTCCGCGGCGCAGTAGGTGGGTCATGGGCCGTATTTTCTTGTGCAGGCCCGTATGTATTTTGTCCAATTAATGATATTTTTTAAAAACTGCTCAAGTGTTGAGCTTTCTGAGAAGTCTGTGGGTGTTTAATCGTTCGATCGAATGTTTTAACTGCGCCTAGTTTATTAGTATGTGATACAATAATTGGAATCTATAAATTTGTTTGTTGCATGTAAATCTAGCAGTTCAGTCTCGGGAATAAACGGAAATCTTGTTGAATTATTCGGTTTGTTTTGAAAAGGTGTTTTCTTGGATGAGACCCAAATGCGAGCTTTACATTGTTAGACATGAAATCTTGTATATGTGATATTCCGGGTTTGTGTTGTCTAAAGGCAGTTACGATTCCAATTGTTATAGTTTTTCATTTTTTTCTCTGTGACCGTAAGTGTAGTATGTAGTTGTATTACCGGTTTTCGTTACTATACATCAACGACGATCGGTGTATGCATACTTACTTACGTTGATGATATTTGATATTATGTGTCGATAAGATTTGATGTGCAGGATTGTCGTGAATGAATAGCCGGGGGTTTTATGTGAGATGAGAGTTTTCTTTTCATTCATGTAAAATTAAATTGTATGTAATATTCTTTTATTTGGGGCACTTCCGGGATGAGGTTGATGTCACCAGTGTTGTATATTATTTACTTTTCCGCATTAAGATAGACCCAAGGAGAAGGGCACAAGTGACCGGGTTCTAGGGTTCAGTGGGAGGCCATCTTGAGGAGTCGAGACCGGGTCTCCTAAACTCCAGAATTGGTAGGATCGCTTGCCGCTCTCATAGGGTATAGAGGTGTGGGTTTGGCTATTCATCGCGACCGTGGAATCCGTATTTTTACTGCTGGCTAAATACAAAATACGGACCTCCTAGATATCCTATATTAAATGTGCTTCTACTGCTTTTATTATCTGATGGGATCTTTTAATATATATCTGAGACGAATGCGATATTATATATATGATATATAATAGACGTTACTTATGTTTTGCACCCGCACTAGCCCCGTCCTGTTATGCCGTTAGTTAAGTAACCTAACGGTGCATATCAGGACACTGTGGCGAATGCGAGTGGCATAAGTGTACGTTATATTTTCGTTTCTTTCTGTAATGGATTAAGATTTAAATGATGGGACTACATTAATGAAATTAATGTAAAAGATAAATGAACCTAAAAAGATGTTGTAGAATCGGATTTGAAACACACTCGGCCTTTTATGAAAAAGCAAGTTTCAAAATGCGGAGCTTAAGCCACTCCTTTTAAACCCATTGGATTCTACAACGATATCAAGTTCAAAGCGTTAAAAGTTTTCTTAAAAACTATCCGCAGCCCTCCGTCATTTTAGGAAGTAGAGTACTTAGTATTCGTGCTGCGTATTTTGACTTTAGTTAAGGCGCAGTGAACGGTAGCTAAGTGATGTCTTCCTACACTGCATATGATGCGGATTAGTTAGGACATTCATATGATTATTTTGACTTTAGTTAAGGGTCATATGGGTGGGTCTAGTTAATCACGAAATGACGGGAAGAACTTGACTAGTACTTATGATATGTTGACTTTAGTTAAGATCATGAGTACTAGGGGTAAAAATTATATCGGGAATTTCAAGAGTTAAAATTTACAATGAGATTGTATACCTTCTAAATGATAGTAGGATCCCGATCCTACTGAGAGCAAAAGTTGCTCCCGAGAGAATTTTGCACTTTACAATTAGCTAACCTAGTAGGTGTCTAGAAAGGTGTCAAACGGGGCTACGCCTCTGGGAAGACGAGGTTTATTTTAATTAGGTCCGTGTGAAAGAACGGGGAACCTCCCTCAAGTATCGGCACCGGCCTGGCTAAACGGTTAGCGAAGTTGTAGAATGTAATTAATCCCGGCTAGTTTTCTTTTTAAAAGGTTTTAAAGAAGATTTGATAAAAACAGTGGGAGACATCGATTAGACAAGATAATAACCAATCTAATCTTTTGCAAGAGCTTTTCGCTGAGTGTATTCTTTTCTCTCTCTTAACAACAGATTCAAATGTCAGGACTTAAACTTCTATTAGATAAAAACAAGCTGAATGGGACCAACTATAAAGACCGGCTGAGGAATCTAAATATTGCCTTGACTTATGATAAAGTATCATATGTCCTCACGGCTCCAACCCTGCCCACCCTAGGTCCTAAACCTTCAGTTGCGGATATGGAAATCCGCAAGACATGGGACGCTGACTGCGCCACAGCTAAATACCTCGCGCTAGCATCGATGGATAACACACATCAGAAGCAGCACGAGAATATGGACGTACAAGCCATATTCCTCCATACAAAAGAGTTGTATGGAGAGCAATCTCGCGTATTACGATACGAAGCATCTAGAAAACTGTTTCAGATGTGAATGGCCGCTGGCACAGCAGTAGGAGACCATGTTCTGAAGATGATAGCTCTCATTGAAGAGCTTGAGGACCTTGGGTGGACAATGGACAATGAACAATATACGGATATTATTCTGCAGTCTCTCCCCTCCACCTTTGCTTAGTTCATAGTTAACTTCAACATGCACAACATGGAGAAGGAACTACCTGAACTCCTTAATATGTTAAGGAGTGTAGAGAGCACGCTGAAATCAGTAAAGACTCCCGTTTCGTATGTTGGGCCATCCTCCTCCTCTCGCTCGAAGGCTAAGGCCAAGGGAAAGATGAAGAAGAAACCCACCAAACCTAAGGGTGGAGTCAAAAAGGTTAAGGGGAAAGACAAGTCCAAGGTTGGGGAATCGGGGAAAAGAGAATGTTTCCACTGCAAAAAGACGGGACACTGGAAGCGGAACTGTACTGAGTACCTTGAACTCAAGAAGAAGCATGGTGATGCTTCAGCTTCAGGTGTGTTCATAGTTGAGAACTGTTTTTCTATTAACTCTGCTTCCTGGGTTTTAGATACCGGTTCAGGTTCTCATATTTGCAATTCTGTGCAGGCGTTGAGAAATAGCAAAGTTTTGAAGAAAGGTGATCATACTCTCCAGGTTGGAAATGGTTCCAATGTAAATGCAGTTTTAGTGGGAGAGTATCACCTAGGGTTGCCTTCGGGTTTTATATTGGTTTTGAACCCGTGTTATTTTGTGCCAAGTATGCTTTGTAATATTATATCCGTTTCCTTGTTAGACAATAAAGGGTATCATTTTGATGTGCAACACAATGTTATGAACATTAGACTTAATCAAGAGTTGATTGGTTGTGGTACACTAAATAACGGGATATACGTCCTTAATCAACACACAGTTTTCAACGTACAACACACAAATAAAAGAAAATTTTCAGATATAAATGAAGCTTTTCTTTGGCATTATAGACTTGGTCATATTAATGAAACAAGACTAAACAAGCTTCATAAAGATGGATGTTTAAATTCTTTTGAGTATATATCTTATGCAACTTGCCAATCTTGTATCAAAGGTAAAATGACCAAAACTCCGTTTATAGGACACGGAGAAAGAGCTACTGAGCTCCTAGGCCTCATACATAGTGATGTATGCAGACCAATGTCTACACATGCAAGAGGCGGTTTTTCTTACTTCATAACTTTTACTGATGACTTCTCAAGATTCGGCCATATGTATTTGATAAAGCATAAGTCTGAAGCTTTCGAGAAATTCAAAGAGTATAAACATGAAGTAGAAAACCAAACAGGAAAGAGTATCAAGATACTTCGATCGGATCGAGGTGGAGAGTACTTAAGTACTGAGTTCTTGGACTTCCTAAAAGAGAATGAGACTCTCTCTCAGCTCACTCCACCTTACACACCACAGCACAACGGTGTGTCAGAACGGCGGAATCGTACCCTATTAGATATGGTACGATCCATGATGAGTGATTCTGAGTTACCTCTCTCGTTTTGGAGGCATGCATTGGAAACATCAGTTTTTCTGTTAAACAAAGTTCCAACCAAGACCGTGTCTACCACTCCATATGAGATTTGGCATAGGAAGAAACCATCTCTTAAAAGAGTTAAGATTTGGGGTTGTCCGGCTTTTGTCAAAAAGCAGAATCCAGACAAACTCGAGACACGATCAGTCAAATGTGTATTTGTAGGATATCCTAAACATTCGTTTGGATATCTTTTCTACCACAAGGAGGAACAAAAGGTGTTTGTTTCTCAGTATGCCACCTTTTTAGAAAATGAGATTTTTTCAAATGATGCTGATGGAAATGTGGTAGATCTAGAAGAGGTTCTAGAGACACAAGTTACAAATGACGACTTGGCTGAACCTGAGGTTATAACAGAATCTAATGAGCCTCAGCCACTCCGTAGATCTGGTAGGACTTCTCGTCCACCGGAGAGATACTACGGTTTTCTCATTGATGGTGATAGAGAAGATTGCATCATGGATGATGATGATCCTGCCAGTTTTTATCAGGCTATCACGAGTGGTGACTCTGTGAAATGGCTAGATGCTATGAGATCCGAAATGGAGTCTATGTACACCAACAAAGTATGGACTTTGGAAGATGTACCCTCCGGGATAAAACCTGTGGGTTGCAAATGGATCTTTAAAAGAAAGATCGGTGTAGATGGACAGGTAGAGACCTATAAGGCAAGGTTGGTAGCGAAAGGTTTTCGTCAAAGACCAGGTTTGGACTATGATGAGACTTTCTCTCCGGTAGCCATGCTCAAATCCATTCGGATCCTACTTGCTATTGCTGCTCACTACGACTATGAAATCTGGCAGATGGACGTTAAAACTGCATTCCTAAATGGTGATTTAGATGAATGCGTTTATATGGATCAGCCAGAGGGCTTCGTTGACAGTGGGAGCAGCGGAAAAGCATGTAAGTTTCTTAAATCCATTTATGGATTAAAGCAGGCATCACGGAGTTGGAACATCTGTTTTGATGATGTTATCAAAGAGTTTGATTTCATCAAAAATCCAGATGAACCTTGTGTTTATAAGAAGACTGTAGGGAGAAATGCCGCATTCCTCGTATTGTACGTGGATGACATACTTCTGATAGGAAATGATATTCCTATGCTACAATCGGTCAAATCATTCTTATCACAAGGTTCTCCATGAAGGACCTGGGTGATGCCACATACATATTGGGCATAAGGATCTATAGGGATAGATCCAAACGGTTATTGGGATTGTCCCAAACCAAATACATTAACACCATCCTAAAGAGGTTTAGTATGGAAGACTCCAAGCGGGGTGCCTTACCCGCTTGCCACGGAGTCACTCTCTCAAAGGACGATTGCCCAAAGTCTGATATAGAGAGAGTTCGCATGAGCATTATTCCCTATGCTTCGGCAGTAGGATCGATAATGTATGCGATGTTATGTACACGCCCTGATATTGCTTATGCACTTAGTGTAGTAAGAAGGTATCAGTTAAACACAGGGGAGAATCACTAGATTGCTGTGAAGAACATTCTTAAGTACTTGCGAAGGGCTAAAGAATTGTTCTTGGTGTATGGTAACGGGGATCTCCAAATGGAGGTCTTTACCGATTCGAGCTTCCAGAGTGACAAGGATGACAACAAGTCTATCTCAGGGTTTGCATTTACCCTCAATGGAGAGGCGGTGAGTTGGAAGAGTTCCAAACAGGATACCATTGCAGACTCAACAATGGAAGCTGAATATATTGCTGCAAATGATGCTGCCAAGGAAGCCGTCTGGATGAGGAAGTTCATCACGGAGCTAGGTGTAGTTCCAACCATTATTGATCCAATACCTTTGTATTGTGACAATAATGGGCTATGGCGTTGGCCAAAGAGCCCAGGTCCCATCAGAAGTCCAGACACATCCTGAGGCGATATCATGTGATCCGGGAGATAGTTGATCGCCATGAGATCGAGATTAAGAGAGTAGACACAAAGAACAACGCTGCAGATCCATTCACCAAGGCCCTCCCTCAGCCACAGCATGAGCGACTTTTTGAGATGTTGGGTATGAGATACGCCAATAACTGGCCTTAGTGCAAGTGGGAGATTGTTGGATATATGTATGCCCTAGAGGCCATTATGAGATAGTGTATGTACTGATGTGTATATAGATACATATATTCAGAGGACAGTCTTTCTCGACATGATAGTATGCTATCTGGTTTTGTTAGTTATATGTATGCCCTAGAGGCCATTACTGTGCATTGGATGTATATTGTAATGGATGCTGGGATATATATAGGTAGGAATTTCTTGCTCGACATGATAGTACGCTATCTGGTTGCTCTTTATCTTAACATGTATACTTTCTGTCTCTCTGTTACATGTTGATAAAGCCCTTAGGATGTGTACTCGACTTCCAAGACTATGATGTAGATCATACTAGTGGGGCCTGGGTAGTCCATGAGTACATCCTTCAATGTTCTTAGTCGTAGGAATATCGAGACGGGGCATCGATATTCCAGAGTAGACTAGCGTATATCTTCTCGACCCATGATAGGCGATGGATGATCCCATATCCATTGGTGTTTGACATCAGAGATGGTATGCGGGTGCTCAGTGGAGACTGGGTACACTGAACGGACTCGCCGAGAACTCCCAGATGGTATTATACCTCACGTCAGATGGCAGTTCTCTAGTGACACTGGTACAGATTAGTCAGTTGACCCGAGATCGTCATAGAGTCTTGTGTGTCTCCCACTGTGCTTTGATTTCCACCCTACCACGGCTCCACTGAGTCGTGCAAACATGTGGTTTTTGGGTACCGAACCTGATATACAAAATCAGTAAAGAAATGATAAAATTCCAGGAAATTTTCAATTGTTGGAATTTTCCGTAGTTTAATGACGTTCTAAGTAGTGCAAGTAACGCGATGGTCCCTCTAGAAGACAACAAACCTTAACTCGATTATGTGACTGTCTTGAACTGCCCTTTGAACCTTAAGGTTTGGGGCAGTACGGCGTGCCACATGTGAGGCGTTGGCTTGACCCTTCTACGGCTGGACCGTTGGTACTGAGGCACGAAGTGAATGTTTTTTTAAACTTATTTCATGTTTTGAGCAGTTTCGGGAAAACTTTGGTGTTTGATTGTTCGATCGGAAAGTTTAACATTTTCTATTTATCCGGAATGTGATACAATACTTGGAATCCATAAGTTGTTATGAGATAACTGATTTGGATGTTATAAACATAGCACTTTAGTCTCACTTGATCGGTTGCCACGGAATTTTGATGTGATCAAAAGTCCGTCGCAATCTCGTAGCGTACGCGGATACTCGCCGGATAAACTTAATAGACAGCTACACCCCATAGCCCCGACCAAGTGACTGTAGGAGAACCCCGTCACCGAAAGCATCCATTCGGGTGCTCGCGGCAGCGGTGTTCCGCCTTGGTGCACTTCGTCGACGGTATAGGGGGTGCGGCCGCCTACTAAAGTTTGCGACGAGTATTCGATCAGGATGTCGGGAATCTTGTTGAATTGCCCGACTTGATATTGAAAAGAGTTTTCGATAATGAGACAAAAATGCGGGGTTTATAATTGTTAGGCATGCGATGTCTAAGTATTTCATTTGATTAGGCATGTGATGTCTAAAGAGGTTGCGGATTCCAACTGTTGTAGTTTTACACTTTCTTTTCTGTGATCGTAAGTGTAATATGTGATATCGCCGGTTTCGTTGCTATATGTCAACGACAATTGGGATGCGCATATTTACTTACGTTGATGACATGTGATGTTATATGTTGCTGGATATGTTATATTGGATCGTCGTGTTTGAATAGCCTGGGGTTTTAATGTGAGATGAGTGTTTTTCATTTTCATTCATGTAAAAACTTGCATGTAATATTCTTTTATTGGGGCACTTCCAGGTTGCGGATGATGTCATCATTTGTATATTATTTACTTTTCCACACTAGGATAGACCCAAGGAGGAGGGCACAAGTAACCGGGTTCTGGAGTCCAGTGGGAGACCAACTCGAGGAGTCGAGTCAGGGTCTCCTAACTCTAGAATTGGTAGGGTTGCTTGCCGCTCTCGTAGGGGTCTAGAGGTGTGGGTTTGGCTATTCATCGCGACCGTAGAATCCGTGTTTTATACTGGCTCGTATTAAAAACACGGACGTCCTAGTATATCCAATATTTCATATGATATTTTCTGCTGCGTTATCTGTGATGTGATCATGTGATTTGTTCAGATAGATATAGTATATAGTATATATGATATATTATATAGACGTTGCTTATGTTTTGCACCCGCACTAGCCCTGCCTCGCTCTAGCGTTAGTTACCTAACCTAACGGTGCAGACGGGACATCGAGACGAATGCGGATGGCATAAGCGTACGTTATATTTATCTGTGATGTTTAGGTGGACTTAAATGATGGGACATTCATTAATGAGATTAATGAAAGAAAATAAACCTAATTGATGTTGTGGAATCGAATTTCAAAAATAAAACAGGTAGCTACAGTTCTTGCTTTGCACAGCGGTATATATGATATATCCTGCACCTTATTCGATAAGGAAAGGACCAAGATCCCTTCACCGGGAGTGACTCCTTTAGCAATAACTGGCAGATGCTACAACCCTCGGTTTGTTTTTTGATTGCTTCTATAGTTTCTTCTTTGCACAGTGATATATATGATATATCCCGCACCTCATTCGACGAGGAAAGGGCCGACGATCCCTTCACTGGGAGTGACCCCTTTAGCAAAACTAGAAAAGCCTAAAAAACAATCCATTTAAAAACCATTTGATTCCGCAACGAGATCAAGTTCAAAGCGTTAAAGGTTTTCACAAAAACCATTCGCAACCCTCCGTCATTTTAGGAAGTAGAGTACTTAGTATTCGTGCTGTGTTTGTTGACCTTAGTTAAGACACAGTGTACGGTAGCTAAGTGATGTCTTCCTACACCGCATATGATGCGATTAGTTAGGACAGTCGCGTGACTTTGTTGACCTTAGTTAAGGGTCATGTGGGTGGGTCTAATTAATCACGAAATGACGGGTAGAACTTGACTAGTACTTATGATTTGTTGACCATAGTTAAGGTCATAAGTGCTAGGGGTAAAAATCTTTATCGGGAGTTTCAAGTGTTGAAATTTGCAATGAGATTGCATACCTTCTATGTGATAGTTGGATCCCGATACCCACTGCGAGTAATTGTTACTCCTGGGAGAGTTTTGCACTTTGCAATTAGCCGATCAAGTAGGTGTCTAGAAAGGTGTCAACGGGGTTACGCCTCTGGAAAAACGAGGTTTACTTTAATTAGGTCCGTGCGAAAGCACGGGGAACCTCCCTCAAAATACCGACACTGGCCTGGCTGAAAGATTGGCGAACTTGTAGAGTGTAATTAATCCCGACTAGTCTTTCCTTTTAGGGTTTGAAGGAAGATTTGATAAAAACAGTGGGAGCCATCCTGATTAGATAAAGTAAATAACCAATCTAATCTTGCTAGAGCGCACGCAGAGTGTTTTCTTTTCTCTCTCTTCAGGTAGTGACCATATCACGTCTTAATCAAGATAATAATATGGATGTATTGACCGAACCCGCTTGTTATACTGAGCTGGGGAACGTTGGTCCCACTCTAACTTATAATTGTTATAAGACAGAGCAGAAAATGGGGGAATACCAGAATTCCTATGCCGCCCAAACAAAGAAAGTGCATATGATGCATCTCCTTCGGGTGTGTTCATTATACAGAACTGTTTCTCAATATTCTCTACGTCCTGGGTATTTGATGCCGGATCAGGATCCCAGATATGTAATCAGTTACATTGGGCTACAGAAAGGTAGAGAACTAAGAACGGGTGATAAGTTTCATGAGACAGAAAATGGGGCAAGTGTTGCAGCCAAGTCTGTTGGTCACTGTCACCCTGTATTACCAATACATTGATTCTGAACAAATCAGTGCCTACCACTCCATATAAGATATGGTATGGGAAGAGACTATCTCTTAAATAAGTTAAGATTTGGGATTGTCCGGCCTATGTCAAAAGCAAAATCCGGACAAGATCGAGGTAAGGTCAGTTCTGTAGAACTGGAAAGGTTCCAGCCATACAAACTGCAGCTGATGATTTGACAGAACCAAAGGATTCAATAATCCCCGACGAACCTCAGCCTCTCCGCCGATCTGGTAGGGTTCCTCACCTGCCTGAGAGATACTTCGGTTTCTCGATGACAGTGGGAGTGAGGATTGCATCATGAGATGATGACCCAACTAGATTCGAGCAGGTCATCGAGAGTAGGGACTCTGTAAGAATGGCTGGATGCTTAGCGATCTGAGATGGAATCCATATACACCAACAAAGTATGGACTTTGGTTGCGATATCTGAAGGGTTAAATCCCCATCAGGAGCAAGTATATCTTGAGAAGATTACTTGGTGTAGATGGAAAAGTTGAGACTTTCAAAGCTAGACTTGTTAAAAGTTTTCGTCATCAACCAAGCGTGGATAATGATGAAACCTTTTCCAGGGACTATACTTAAGTCCATCCAGATCCTACTTACCATTGCTACATACCATGACTACGATATCTGGTGGTTGGGTGCCATGACTACTTTTCTAAATAATGATTTAGAAGAGAACGTCTATAAGAACACAGCCAGAGGGCTTCGTAAACAGTGGGAGCAGCGGAAACGTGTGCAAGTTGCTTTATAGATTAAAGCAGGTATCGCGGAGTTGGAACATCTGTTTTGATGTGGTAGTCAAAGAGTTTGACTTCATCAAAATGGTAGATGAACCTTGTATGTACAAAAAGGTAGTATGGAGTATGGTGATGATCCTCGTAGAGTACGTGGATGACATACTCTTGATAGGAAAAGAGTTTCCTATACTACGTACGGTCAATCTCCTCTTATCACATGGATTCTCCATATAGGATCAAAGTGATACCTCCTAAATCCTGGGTTTTGGATCTATGAGATAGATCTAAATGGATGTTAGGATTCTCACTAGTTGTAGTGAGATGGTATCAATCGATCCTGAGGAGAATCACTGGAAAGGTTCCAGGATGATAAGGACGACTGAATGTCAGTCGCAGGCATTGTCTTTACCCTCAATGGAGGGACGGTATGCTGGAAGTGTTCCAAGCTAGATACCGTGGCAGACTAGACGATAAAGGCTGGTAACATCGCTATTAAAGATACTACCAAAGAGGCAGTATGGGTGTATATTGGTTCATAAGATGAACTAGGTTCCTGCCATTGTATGACAATGGAAGTGTGGCTTTGGCCTAGGAACCCTGGTCCTATCAGTGACCCAGACATATTCTGAGGCAGCATCACCTGATCATGGAGATAGTTGATCTCCAGGATGATCGAGGTTAGGAAAGTAGACTCAGAGGACAACACGGCGGATCCACTCACGAAGGCCTTTTCCCAAAGAGAGACTTTTATGGGATGGTTGAGTATGTGATACTGCAACTACTGCTATAGATGGCCCTAGTGCAAGTGGGAGATTGCTAGTTATATGTATGCCCTAGAGGCCATTATTGTGCATTGGATGTATATTGTAATGGATACTGGGACATATATAGGTAGGACTTTCTTGCTCGACATGATAGTACGCTATATGGTTGCTCTTTATCTTAACATGTATACTTTTTGTCTCTCTGTTACATGTTGATAAAGTCCTTAGGATGTGTACTCGACTTCCAGGACTATGAAGTAGATCATACTAGTGGGGCCTGGGTAGTCCATGAGTACATCCTTCAATGTTCCTAGTCATGGGAATATCGAGACGGAGCATCGATATTCCAGAGTAGACTAGCGTATATCTTCTCGACCCATGTGATGGGCAATGGATGATCCCATATCCATTGGTGTTTGACATCAGAGACGGTATGTGGGTGCTCAGTGGAGACTGGGTACACTGAACGGACTCGCCGATAACTCCCAGATGGTATTATACCTCACGTCAGATGGCAGTTCTCTGGTAACACTGGTACAGATTAGTCTGTTGATCCGAGATCGTCATAGAGTCTTGTGTGTCTCCCACTGTGCTTTGATTTCCACCCTACCACGGCTCTACTGAGTCATGCAAACAGGTGGTTTTTGGGTACAGTCCCGATTCACATGGAGGCAATGAGCGATAGGAGGGGATTCGTCTCTCCCGGTATTGGGGGTTGATGTTGCGCTATGCTCGACTGGCCATAACAGGAAATCCCTGGCCAGGGTTGCAGTGATCTACTGGTAAGTGTTATCAATAGTTTCATACTATGTTATGGACCTTATATCGGCATGACTTATCAGGCTATTGGGGTCTGACGTTTACCACCCCTAGGCGAGATATGCGACATATCAGACGAACAGACCGGACTGTACGGTAAGTGTTACTGGTTGGATTCACAGGAGTGTGAGCGGGCTTGCTCGTCGATCTTCTGATCGCTCAATACCCGGGTGGCCGTTACGTTTAGCAGACCGCTTGCGGCTTGTGGGTGTTTGATATGATCATCACCTGATGCCGGCGTATTGACGAGTCTTTAGAGTCCTACACAGAGGTTTCCTGGCTCAAGCGAAACGAAATAGGAGCGCATATGAGATATGTGCGGGACCGAGAATAATGCGTGTATGTGATACCGTATTCTATTCTCACGATGAATGTATCGATTGGTTGTATGCGAATAACCTAGTTATCGAATCAAGGATTGATTCGATAAGCCGATACATTGGATATTAGTCGGTTATATGCGATATGACCGGATCGTTAAATCAAGTGTTGATTTAATGATTTAATGCATAATTATATATTTGATATATTACTTTACATTAACTAGTATTTGTTCACTTAAAAAGGATTTTCTCACTTGATGTGCACATTGTATATGTGATATATTTTTGTGCACTTGATTGTATCATGTTTGATGATACATGCAAGTTTGGGTATATGTTTAGTTTAAACCATGTTTAAGTGAATGGTTAGGGTTTTGTTTATTTACTTATTCATTTATTTATTTATTCATTAATTCATTTTTGGGCAAAAATGAAATGGTGGCTTAGTTTGTTTTGTTGTTGAAGCTTCATGAAGCTTTGAATAAGTCTACCATTTTGTCTTTTTCCTTAACCCTAACCATTCACCTAACCCTAGTTTATTCTCTATACTAAACCATGGTTGAAAATATGATAAGAATCGCTTTATTTTCTATTTTGATTATTCTTATCATATTCTTTTCTTCTTCTTCTTCTTCAAGATGAAGAAAAAGCTTTGCTACCTTCAATGGCAACATGAGAAAAAGAGTGAGAAATCCAATTCTAAAGTGAACCCACTTCCTATTTCTTCATCCTCTACCACTTGCCAAGTAGTATGGGGTGTTTTCTTCACAAGTTTCATGACTTGGTGAAGTTGGAGCTTGATCTTGAGTTGCCTCGACGTAGATCATCTTCGGCATCGAAGTCGACGACCTAACCCGATCTTTTCTCCGGTGAAACCACCACGAGAGTCTAGGATTCCGATGGGTACAGCGGAGGGACGTCATCACGAAGCTAGAGAGGTGGAGGACCGGATCTACAAAGGTTGTAGTCACTTTCCTTTAAGTTAAAGTTGTTTACTTGCATCGATTTCGTCTATCCTCTAGTTACGATCTTACTTAGGGTCACTTGGCACATAGAAAAATTTAGAATTGGCCATGTTTGATCACTTGTAGAACCTCATGGGTGTGCCTAGGAACCCTACAGGTTTTACTTTATCATATGTTCACTTGATCATGTTTATATTCATTTGGTACATGTTGATAAAGCCCTAAGGATATTGCCTTGACTACTGGGATTATGATGTGGATCATACTAGTGGGACACCTGTAGTTTATAAGCATATCCTTGATATGTTCCTAGTCATAGGTATATCGAGACAGGGCATCGATATTCTAGTGTAGACTAGCGTATACTATTCTTGTTCCATATGATGGGCGATGGATGATCCCATATCCGTCTGGTGTGTTGACACCAAAGATAGTATACGGGTGCTCAATGAGACTGGGTATACTGAATGGACTCACCGAGAACTCCTATTGGTATTATATCATACGTCGGATAGCAGTTCTCAAGTGACACTAGTACAGGTTAGTCTGTAGACCTGAGATCGCCATAGAGTCTTGTGTGTCCTCCCACTGTACTTTGATCTCCACCCTACTACGGCTCTATTGAGTCGTACAAACAGGTGGATTTTGGGTACAGTCCCGAGGCATATGGAGGCAGTGAGCGATAGGAGGGGTTTCGTCTCTTCCGGTATTGGGGGTTGATGCTGTGCTGTACACGATTGGCTATAACAGGAAGTCCCTGGCCAGGGCTGTTGAGATATTACTGATAAGTGTTATCAGTAAGTTTCTCGATCTGTTATAGACCATATACCGGCATGACTTATTGAGTTATTGGGGTCGACGATTCCATCCCTAGACTCGATATGCAACATATCTGACGAAGAGACCGGACTGTACGGTAAGTGTTGCCAGTTGGATTGACGGGAGTTTTGATAGGTTTGCTTGTTCTTCTTCTGATCGCTCAATACCCGGGTGGCCGTTACGTTTAGCTGACTGCTTGTGGCTTGTAGATATTTGATATGATCATCACCTACTGCTGGCGTATTGACAAATCTTAGAGTCCCACATAGAAGTTTCTCGGCTCAGGCGAAACGAAGTGGTGCGCATATGAGATATGTGCGGAAGCTCGATTAAATATGAGTATATGATACTGTATTTTAATCGGGCGTTTTATATTAGTCGGGTCGTATGAGATATGACCGTTTTATTAAATCAAGTGTTGATTTAATATTGACTTTTATCTCATTTATTTAAACCCTTTTCTTTTGATGGATGCATGCATGTATATGTACATGATGATGTGCATACACACATACATACATGCATTTGTATCATGGTTGATGATACAACTTAGATGGCAATATAAGAATCACATGGTTCATAATTTAATATATGGATATTTTTGAATTAAGTTAAAGATAAAGGAAAATAGATAATGACTCATTTCTTTTCTAATGACTCATTCTTCTACACTCTTCCATGGTTGACTTTGACTTAACCATGGTTTATTTTCCTTTGCCTTTTAACTCATGAGAAAATATCTAGATATTATATTTAACTATGGTTTCTATTATGATATTTATCTCTCTCTCTCATTTTCTTTATGATTATTCATCCAAAAGAAAAAATATCAAGCCATCTTCTTCTTCCTCTCTTTAGCTCTCTCTTGAGTTCTAAATTGAGTTAGATAAATAAAAGGAAAAGGTATTAAGTGAGATTAGCAACCACTTCATCATCCTACACAACCCTTGCTACTTTGTGTAGGGTGTTTTGCTTCAAGGATTTCAAAAATCAAGCGAAGCAGCAAGCTTTGAACAAAGGACTTCGGGTGGATCGTCATGGACTTGGAGGTGATCTAGCGAGCCGTTCCAAACCAAAGGAGATCCAAGGAGTCACCCTAGGAGGTCTACAAAGGTTGTAGTCTTTCCACTTAGTATAAATTATCTTTTAGATGTGATACTTATAATTGTTACTTCATAATTCTAGTTCGATTCCTAGTTTAGTTTACTTAACACCTCATAAATTTAAAGTTATGGCATGTGTGATGCTTCCAAACCCTAAACGAGGTGTTAAGGAAACCCTACAAGTAATTGCTGTACTCTCCCGCCGTACTTCACCAACTCTGGCTTGCACGTTTGATAGTAGCCGTTTACTTGACTAACGACCAGTTGGGAGTCTCCGTATATGAGGAGGTTTTCAATTTCCATGTTGATAGAAATCTCGAGACCTTCTATCAAAGCTTCATATTCGGCCTCATTGTTCATTCTCGGCTCTGTTAAGGAGAAGGCGAAGCGCATTATCCCTCCTTGTGGAGTCACGAAGATGAGGCCTCCCCCTGATTTGATTATGGGGATGCTTTGTTTACGCTTCTTCATGGAAGATGCTCCGTCGAAGTAAAGTTCCTATCGGGTATCATCCCCGTCGATCGTGTCAAACGTATGTTCGTCCGGCAATTCGCAGTTCAAAGGAGAATCGGCGGGTATCGGGTGCTCAGCGAGGAAGTCGGCGATAGTCTGGCCTTTCACCGCCTTAAGAGGCCGATAAGTTATCGAGAACTCCATCAAGAGCAGGGCCCATTTAGCAAGACGTTCTGTTAATATGACTTTCGACATCAAATACTTGAGAGGATCCACTTTTGATATGAGATGGACCTCATGCGCCAACGCGTAGTGTCTGAGCTTCGTTATCGCGAAGATCAACGCCAGGCAATGTTTTTCGATGGGGGAGTAGTTGCTTTCTGCCCCCAGTAGAACTCGACTCAAATAATAAAGGGATCTTTCTTTCCCTTGGTCGTTTTCTTGTGCCCACAGCGCGCCCGAAGAAATTTCGAGAGCTGTTGTATACAAAATGAGAGGCTTTCCCTTGACTGGAGCGGTCAGCACCGGCGGATTCTGCAGGTATTGCTTAATTTCGTCCAGTGCACCTTGGCATTTGTGATCCCAAACGAAAGGGGTCTCTTTCTTCATTAGGTGACTATAAGGATGACACTTGCCGGAGAGATTGGCTATGAATTGTCGGATATACGCGAGCTTTCCTTGGAGAGACCGCAGTTGTTTGAGAGTCTTTGGTGGAGGCATTTCCATAATCGCCTTGATCTTTGACGGATCTAATTCGATGCCTCGGTGTCGGACGATGAACCCTAGGAATTTGCCTGAGGACACTCCAAACGCGCATTTGAGAAGGTTCATCTTCAAATTGTATTTCCGAAAGCGCTGAAACACGATCTTCAGATGCTCTAAATGTTCCTCGTATGATTTGCTTTTAACTACGAGGTCATCGATATAGCATTCGACGATTTCATGTATGAGGTCGTCGAAAATCTTTGTCATGGCCCTCTGATAGGTGGCAATGGCGTTCTTTAGACCGAAGGGCATCACCTTGTAGCAGAATATACCCAAAGGAGTCCGGAAGGCGGTATGCTTCTGGTCTTCGGGATGCATCTTTATCTGATTGTATCCTGACGAGCCGTCCATGAAAGAGAAGACTTCGTGAGTGGAGGTGTTGTCTATCATTAGCTCGGTAACTGGTACTGGGAAGTCATCCTTCGGGCAGGCTTTATTGAGATCCCGAAATTCCACACATATGCGCACCGTCCTATTTTTCTTCATCACCGGGACGATGCTGGCGATCCAATCAGGATACTGAACCTCTTGGATGAAACCAGAGTCGATTAGCTTTTTGACCTCAGCGTTGATGCTCATCTCAAGCTCGAGCCGCATTCTTCTTAGTGCTTATTTGATCGGCTTGACGTCCGGAGATATCGCCAATTTATGCACAGCAATCTCTGGATCTAGTCCTGGCATCTCGGAATAGTTCCACGCGAAGCAATCTTTATGCTGCATGAGCACATCTTTTAGAGTAGCCACCCTTTCTTCAGACAATAGCTCACTGACGAATGTCGGTCGCGGGTCACTTGCCGTCCCCAAATCAATTTTCTTGAGGTTAGCTGCAGTAGTATGTATCCCATCTTCCAACTCTTTCGGTGCCGGTGGAAACTCTGAGATCACCTCGTCATCATCG
Source organism: Agapanthus africanus (assembly GCA_030015575.1). Lineage (NCBI taxonomy): Eukaryota > Viridiplantae > Streptophyta > Magnoliopsida > Asparagales > Amaryllidaceae > Agapanthus > Agapanthus africanus. The sequence goes on along the minus strand of CM057341.1, from coordinate 320,803,274 downwards.
TTTTCGAAGCACCAGGGGAGGTCATCCGTATTTTCAGGATCTTCTTCTGACAGTTTTATCATGTGGTAGGTGTGAAATCGTTTCCAAGATCGATGTTGATCTGGTTCTACTCTCGCTATACGCGTCGCTTTTGGTTCATGCTTCTGTGGCGGTCTTACCCTCCAACTGCTAGATAGAGCGAACCTGCCTTGTTGATATTGGTTTTCGACCCAGTTCTTGAAGGTGAAGCAGTTTTCGAGGGGATGACCTATTGCTTAGTGATAGGAGCAATAGTCTGGGTGGGAGATCTCATTTGCTTGCTCGGGATGCTTGGATTCCGGGAGTGTCATCATCTGATGCTTTATAATGAGATCGAATATCTTCCTTGTCTTGTCTTGGGGAAAAGAATATTCCTGACCCATCTTCTTTATAAGGGACGGATCTCGGCTGCCTGACTCTAGCTCGCGTGGCTTCTTAGACCTGCTTAGATGCTGTTGAACGTCTTTCCCGCTCTTTGATTTATTTTTGCCTCTGCGTCGGGCCTTTTGTATGACGGGTTGATAAGGAAGAGCATTGATATTCTCCGCGGCCTGCTGAAGGAGGCGTTGTGTCCTGACTTTCTCGTAAATGGCCATTTCATGGTTATGGTCATACCGGACCTTTTGACCCGCTTCCCTTATGAGCTTGTCCATTTGTTCTTCAAACAACGGACTCGGCATTTTGATGGTAGGATCTCGTTTTGGTTCAGGGTCAGCGCTTTCTAATAGGGCGTCTCCTTCTCATCGAAGTCATGTATGACGTAGCTACTATGGACTCGTTCCCGTTTCTTGGATTGGACATATCCAAGCCCGACCGTTTCCATTCTCCCGTTGGGCAACTTTCGCTGAGTTCCGAGGACGTCCCAAATCCTATTGTAGAATCGAGCTTGTCGAGTAGTCTGTCTGAAGGGTACCCCTTGGCGCTTCAATAGCCTTTTCAAGCCTTCCATGTAATATCTAGGCAGATGGATGGGCTGGAGCCTGTTGAGCGTAGAATCGGCGCCATGCCAGATTTCTTTCTCCACTTTGTTTTCCCCAGATCGGTAGAATAGAATCGCCTCTTCACCCTTTCGCCTGGGAGGGACGTAAAACGTCTGCAGTTCTTGCACACTATAAGCTTCAAGTGCATCGAACTCTTTGTAATGCTCCCGCGGAACCATGGTAATTTGCAAACTCTGATTATTGCCAGCGAAGGCTTGTATTGACGGCCGGGCGGAAAATATAGCGTTAACCTCATCTTCCGAGTCGCTGCCGAAGATCAACATAGGGGTGGACGGTCCCGGGTTGTTGCGTTGGGGCGGCCCTGAATAAACTATCTCTTCTTCTTCCTCGGTATCACTCCCGAAGACCGGAATAGTGGTTATAGCTTTGTTCTTCGGTTTATGACATCTTTCCGTATCCTCAAAATCAGGTAAGAAGTATTTTGCATCTTCGTACTTTCGGACTTCGTTCACGGAGAATAGGTTCAACTCCCCCGTCACAGTGTACTCGAGACCAAAGCCGACCGAGCAAAGCATTGTAGCAAGTCTTGGCGTCAATGATGTGAAATTTAATATCCGTGACGAGTAACCCGAAGCGCAGCGTCAGTATCACAGACCCGAGAGTCCGTGATGACTGGAGTCGAAACCGGAGATGGTGATTTTATCACGAGCAAGGTGCTGAACGCTCATGCAGATTTCCTTCAACACTCTCACGTTGAGGAGATTGACGGAAGACCCATTGTCAAGCAGGATTTTTCCTATCTTGATATCATGACAGTATCCGGAGACAAAAAGGGGACGGTTGTGCTCGCACGTCCCAAGGAGGAGATCTTCATTGCCGAAGGTGATATCGGCTGTGTGCACTTCTTCCAGCTCGTCCTTCATCTTTTCTTCAGCGAGAAAAGCTTGGAATTGCTCTGGCTCTTGTAGCGCCTTGATCAATGAATCTCTCGCCTCTTTGGATAGCATAAGAGCGTCGAGAATGCTGAGCTGCGAGGGTAGCTTCCTCAAGTGTGCCAGAATGTTGTAGTCAACCTTGCTCTTCTTCGGCGGGTCCTTGGATGTCAGCTCTTTGACGACCCGATCTTCTAGGGCGATGTCCTCAGGGACCTTTTCTTTCCCCTTATCTTTTCTATTTGACCCACTGTTCGAGGGCCCAAGATTCTTTTCGGGCAGCATACGATTACGCAGCTGAATATTTTCACAGATCTTCGGTTCTTCCTCTTTTCCCGAGGTGGATTCTTTGAAGAGAGAGCTAAGAGTTATTTCTTCGTCAGAGTCACTCCCGAAGGTGAGAACTTGCGATCCGTCAGCGTCGACCATGTGACAGTTGCCGGTAGTTCTTTTACGCTCCTCGGTCGTATTTCTTTGCTCTCGACGAGTTTTGCGTTTCATCCGCTTGAAATGTTGCCGGTGAGCAACATATCCCTGCCACTATCTTTTAAAAGCATTGCACTCTTCGGTGGGGTATGCAACCTTTCGATGATATAAGCAGTAGCTAGGATGTATTTCCTGTTCACCAATAAGGTTTCCTTCGGAGGGTGGTAGCTTCATTCCCATCGATATGGCTTTGGCGAACCTCTTCCACATCTTGAAACTGCTTTTATTTGTGGCGGACGTACTTCGATCTGGCGGGAATGTTTCAACCCTTTCGTCCAGTCGCCGGCGTTTGGCTTTTTCAAATATGGCCATTTCACGCTCTCGAGCAGCTTTGCTTTTAAGAAGAGCTTCGTCCAGGAATGCATCAATCATTTCGTCTGATGGCCCTAGAAATTCCGGTTCAGGAGTTGCCCCCAGTTTCTTTGTGTAAGGAGCTTCTTCATCGTCTATCGACGAGTGAGAGATCATATGGCAACTTGCCACATAATCCCTCATCCGATGAGTCTTCTCCATTATCGTCATCTCCGTCCTCAAGGACGTGGCTGAGAAAATCTTGAAGTGTGACTGAAGTCCACGCCTTCTGGTTATACTCTTCCAGCGCGTCAATCTGCTTTTGCAGGTCCGTGCACCTGTCACCAGGCTTCACGAGCTTCTTGGATTTCTTCTTCTTCGAAGATTTTGACGGCTGGGTGTGAGTGCTTTCACTATCACCACCAATTTTTGGAGTTGGGCGTGGTTTCAGCATTCCCTCGATAATCTCGGATTCCAGCGGATTTTTCCATTTGATTACCGGGCATGTGTGGAGATCCTTCAGCATTCCTTTTGTTTTGGCTGAGAGAGCGATTTCCCAAGGAGCTTCTTCAACAAAAGAGCACGATTCCTCCGGTGTGTCCGTCTTCTTAGGAGTGTGCAGTTGTGGTAGGCTTACTTTCCACTTCTTAGACAGCGCAAACTTGCCTTGCTGGTATTGGTCCTCGATCCAACCCTTAAAGACGAAGCAATCTTCAATTGGATGGCTTACCGTTTGATGGTAAGGACAATAATTGAGACTATTAGTCTTGCCAGGTTGCAGTGGTCGTTTTGGATTCGGCAGATTGATGAGCCTGTTGTGCATCGCCAGTTCGAATAGTCTCTTCGTTTTGTCCCGAGGGAACGAATAAGGACGTTTCATTTTCTCATTATAGTATCGCCGTCTCTCTTCCAGTTGATCCGTTAATTTTGAGGCACCGGGCTGTTGTTGAGTATTCGCAACGAATGTCGCCTTCCCTTTACCCTTTTCGTTCCGCAGCTCCGGCTTCGGAGGAGACGGTCTATGACCTATCTGGTCCATCTGGGCCAGTTTGTCGATCAAGGCTTGGAACGTGGTCGGCTTGAAGAACATCATGAATTGGGAAATAGTAGCCTGAGGGTCCAGAGTGCCCACGAACATGCCCACTGTCGGCGCTTCCTCGATGCGTTGCTCATATTTTGACCATAAATTTTGCCACCGTATTGCGTATTGTACTCAAGTTTCGCCTGGCTTTACCCTGGCGTTAATTAATGCGGTAATCGGGGTACGCTCGCTAGCGCTCGCAAATCTTTGCGTAAACAGCATTTCCATTTCCGCAAATGTCTTGACAGAGTCGTTTGGAAGTTCAGAATACCATTCGAATGCCGTCTCTGACAAGATGCTGACGAACTGGCGAAAGAGCAGTTTATCATCACCTCCGGTGTTACCACATAGAGCCCTGAACTGGGCGACATGCTGGTGCGGATTTCCCGTCCCTTTATATACATGAAATTTAGGGATGGTATATCCCGGCGGGTACTTTATCTGGTCATACCAGCCTGGATATGGTCGCCCAGTTTTAACAATTTGGCCGGCTGCTTCATTCGCCTGGTGAGCTCGTAATTGGTGAGCAATGTAGTCATCCAGAGCGGCCTTGGAGATGATTTCCTCTTTGGCTGCTGAAAGAGCCGGAGGAGGGTTCGATGTCTCCCATTTGTCGTCTTTGATGATGATCAGGGGGTCTTCAGCTGGAGATTCTGGCTGTAACATCATCCCAGCCATATCTTGGAACAAGAGAGCCATTCGTTTTATATTGGCCTCCTGCTCCGCAGCCTCTTTTTCTTTCCTCTCGAGCATTCTTCGGAGGAACTCGGTGTCAGTTCTTGTTCTCGACGCTGCTCTGAGGTCTCTGGATTTTCTTTTGGCCCAGTGAGTGCGACCATTGTAGTCAGCATCTCCTGAAGCTTCTGCTGCTGTTGTTCCTGAGCCTTCATTATCGATCGGGTAAGCGGTCGATGGCCCGTAGAAGCACGGCTTTCCTCTTTTCCAGAAGCCATATAAATGGTATGCACCATCATGCCCCCAGACTTGGCGCGTTTAGGTTCGGTATCTCTGTGGTTCGTCGCGGATACAGGGGCTTTCTCTGGCCTCCTTCTCTTTTGAGCAGTTGAAGCCGAGGGGGCCGTTGCAGTGGGCACCTAGGTAGCTGTCGTCTTTTGTGGATTGACTGGATGGTCCTTTTCTTGCCGAACCTTTATCTTTTTCTGTCGGCGAGAGTAATCTTGATCAATCACCGACTCCTGGATCTGTCGCCAGACTTTGTAAATTTTGGAAGAAAGCCGCTGAGGGGGTTGTTCTGGCTTCGCCTTCAGTGCATTCTCTATGGGTGGAGGAGATCTCTTCAGCACTGCAGTAGGAGAGTTTCTGCGCACCTTGTTAGCAGTTCGAAACTGTTCCCAATTGGAACAGCAGCATTGACTTCCAACGTTGGGGCTGGTGGAGTCAGCCCAGAGGGGGAGTTGCCCCCAGCCTTCCTTACTCGGCGCCAGTGGCAACGTCGAGCGTGTTGAACCGTTGGGATTGTTTCAGCTTTAGGGGTGACTTCGTCATGCCCCCTGTTCTGGTGAGGCGCTGCTGGTACCAGCTTCTTGAAGACTGACGTCCGTTGAGCAGTAGTATCCGGTCTGTCAAAGACAGACCTTTGAGCAGGAATGGGAGCCGGAGCGGCCATCCTCGTAAAGACTGATCCTTTGACGGGAGAAGCTTCTTTAGTGACCTCGAGAGCAGGAATGGCTATCCGTTTCGGGATGGCCGCTTCAGGTATCGCGGGCTTCTTAACAGGCCCATTGGAATTCAGGCTCAGCCTATCGAAGACTGATGATGCTGGCTTGACATTGGACGACCCGTTGAGAGGGGCCGTGATGGTAGTGAGCCGATCAAAGACCGACTTCTTTTGCGCTTCTTGCGGCAGCGGGATATTAATGCTCACTGGTGGGAGTATGGTCCCGAAGAACAATCCGGTGGTAGCCTGTGTCATCTGCTCTATCGGCATTGTGAATAGGGAGGCCGCCTGGGGTCCGTAAGCTACACCTCCAGATGAGGCGGAACGTGAGTTGCAGTTGCAGCTGGAACATTTCGTGCAAGTAGACACCATTGATCTTTTGTTTTCTGCACGGAGCAAGACACCAAATCTTAGTACCTCGAATCCAGGGGCAACCATAGCAAACCGCGATTCGTTCGCTAAATACGACATACGAAGTGTGGAATGGAAAGAGAAAAAGGTCCCACCGAGCATGCCAGAATCTGTTTCCCGCCGAAACACGGAGACGCGACCGCGTAGGTCCGTCTTGCCTGAATTTCGGGGCATATGCTAATTGGTGCTATCCGTCCACCTCTCCGAAGATGCCAAGTTGATTTATGGCACCATGTATCGAAGGTTTAAACGGATGCGGCTGATGTAGCAGATTTCGTCAGATTCTCCCTCGTTTGAGAGGTTTTTGATTGAGGGGACGCTCTTCCCTGCAGGCGCAAGTCCCTGCAGTTAATTACGCTACCGCATCGCGGTAACAACTTTCTCCTTCTCCAGATGGTCACTTCGTGTCGTGGGTGTTTGTTTTGTTTTTGGTTGCCCATGGATTGTATACGGAGACTAATTTATGTTGTCGTCCATAGGGCGTGGATTAGTCCAAATCCGTATTCTCTTAGATTTGGGTTTGGGGGTTGGGTTTAAGGATACGTTAGTCTCATTTAAGACTAAGATCAACTTAAACGTATGTTAAGGATACGTTAGTCTCATTTTAGACTAGGATCAATTTAACGGGATCATTTAGATCAAACAAGGGAGCATTTGGACTCTATTGTTTAGTTTAAGGATATTGCGGTCGATTAGTTTAAGGACATTACGGTCCATTGTTAGTTTAAAGACATCATGGTCGAGGTTAAGGACATCATAGTCCGTGAGTTTAAAGACCTCACAGTCAAGGTTAAGGACATCATACTCCGTGAGTTTAAAGACCTCACAGTCAAGGTTAAGGACATCATAGTCCATGAAATGTGTGTTTGTCGGGACCTGTCACCTCTCTGAAGACGTTGAAGGATTACAACGACAAATATCAAAGGAGTGAAGAGATGTACCCTTGAACCAAAGTTGATTGAGGGATCTATAGTCCAATTTTGGAACTAAGATCAATTAATTAGATTATGAGCACATTGGCTCAGTTAAATCTAAATTGAGGACTTATGGACAATTTGGGCTAAGTCCAATTAAATTTGAAATGTTGATCCCTTGTTGGACCATTAAACATTTGTCTAGGTTCAGCCCCTCATTATTGAGCAATGCTAAATAAGAGTTTGAGGGCTCTGATGATATTTTGTCCCTGGCTGAGCATTGAACCCTTCATTATAGCTCTGGGTTTTACTTTGCATGTCATATAAACTGACCAATTTTAGGACTCAGTTGGAGGGGAGCCCTACCTCTGGAAAACTTAGTCAATTTGACTTTTAAAATAATGTTAAACACTGGAGATGAAATGCTTAAAATAGTATTAAACACTAGAAAAGAAGGGGTCAGGTGGGGGTACGTGAGGGCACCCAGAGGTGGGGCCAGACCTCCTTTATTTTTGTTCTCAGATCTGCAAATAAGTGTTAAACACTTTTGATCTTCTGGCCATCGTGTGTTGGCACGTGATGGATATTTGTGTCTTGTTTATTAAAGCACTTATTAGGGGTCACGTGGTAACACGTGAGAGCGCCCAAAGCCAGTACTGCCTTTTCTTTGTCTTCTTTATTTTGGAAGTCACGTGGGAGCACGTGAGGCATTGCCTTCAAGCTTTTTTCCTTCATATTTTGGGGGATCTGTTTAGGGGGCATGTGGGGGCACGTGACCTAGTTCTTTACATGTATGGAGATCTCTTTTTATTTTTTTAAGAATTAAATTCTCTGCAGGGTTAAACCCTAATTTCGTTTTTTTAGAGGAATTAAATTCCTATGCATGTGGAAGAATTAAATTCTTATATAGGGTTAAACCCCAATTTGTCTCGGAGGAATTAAATTCCTATGAATTTGGGAGAATTGAATTCTCATATAGGGTTAAACCCTAATTTTATTTGGAGGAATTAAATTCCTATGAAATTAGGAGAATTAAATTCTCATATAGGGTTAAACCCTAGTTCTATCTGTCTTGGAGGAATTAAATTCCTATGAATTTGGGAGAATTAAATTCTCAAATTTGGTTAAACCCTAGTTCTGTTTTTCTTGGAGGAATTAAATTCCTATGAAATTGGGAGAATTAAATTCTCATATAGGGTTAAATCCTAGTTTTATTTTTGGGAGAATTAAATTCTCTAAACTCAATTCTCTCTCTAAGTTTTGGATCTGCATGGCAGAATCTCCCCGTTGAGAATTAAATTCTCAACTTGTGGGGAGATTTGGTTCTGCAGATCTTCAACTAAAGGAAAAACTAAGTTCTTTTGCAGAAGAGTTAAACTCTTAGATTGAGAATTAAATTCTCTTTTTGTTTTATGGAGCTTTATCTCTTTCCCTTTTCTCACCTAGGGTTTCTTTTCTTGAGAATTAAATTCTCCTTTCTTTTCTCTCTGCTATTGTTTCTTCTTCAGAAAATTCCAAGATCAGAAATCAATCCTCTTTCTCTTCTCTTCTTGGCTCCTATTTATAGGAGAAGGAAAAGAATCAATTTGTTTAGTGAATCCTTCATTGAAAGATTTTGTGTGTTTTTTGTAACTAACGTGATCTTTTAGATCACTTAGTGAATTTTATTCACCATTGGATTTTTAATCCAGAAGATATTCTATTTGTTATTTTTGGTGAAATTTAGGGAAATCTTTCCTTGTATAAAATCTTTCCATAAATTGGTGATTTTTAATCACCATTGGATTTTTAATCCGACGGTGCTCCACTTTACAGAGCATAGTCCTCTTTTGTTTGGAAAGATTTAAAGAAATACTTTTCCAGTTAGGCTCTTTGATTTCCCTTAATTAGAATTTAATTCTATTAACTCATAAGGCTTTTAAAGCCCATCACGTGTTGGCACGTGATCCAAACGTTTGACCATTGAAATAGAATTTAATTCTATCAATTAAAGAGCTGAGAGACCTGTCACGTGTTGGCACGCGACCTTCTTTTATTCAAAATTTAATTCTGCCTTTTAACAGAGCTAAAGGACCATCACATGTCAGCACGTGACCCTTGGTCACGTGTGAGCACGTGATGTCCCATTGGGGTCTTTCCTTAGCTCTTTTGTTACATTTTTGGTTGATTAGAATTTAATTCTATAAAGTAGAGATCACAGGAAACAATCACGTGTCAACACGTGACCCTTGGTCACGTGTGAACACGTGATACCTCATTGAGGTGTTTCCTGATTTTTATTAGGGAACAACTCCCGGTGAAGGGATCTCGGCTCTTTCCTTATCGAATAAGGTGCTGGATATTCTACAAGGAATACCGCTATGCAAAGCCAAAACTAGAGCTACCCTTTTTTATAAATTTGATTCTACAACATCTTTTAGGTTTCTTTTTCTTTCATTAATCTCATTAACGAAATCCCATCATTTAAGCTTCCTAAGCATCACAGAAGAAACGAAAATACAACGTACGCTTATGCCATCCGCATTCTCTACAGTGTCCCGTTATGTACCTTTAGGTTACTTAACTAACGGCATACCGGGATGGGATTAGCGCGGGTGCAAAACATAAGCAACGTTTATTATATATCATATATATACAGTAATAAAGCATTCGTCTCACACATATAATATGATCACATCACATAATATCAGCAGCAGAAGATAACATATGAAATATTGGATATACTAGGAGGTCCGTGTTTTATTTTGAGCATGTATAAAATACGGATTCCACGGTCGCGTTGAGTAGCCAAACCCACATCCCTAGACCCCTATGAGAGCGGCAAGCAACTCTACCAATTCTGGGGTTAGGAGACCCAGTCTCGACTCCTCGAGATGGCCTCCCACTGGACCCTAGAACCCGGTTACTTGTGCTCCCCTCCTTGGGTCTATCCTAATGCGGAAAAGTAAATAATATACAATGGTGAAATCATCCTCAACCCGGAAGTGCCCCAATAAAAGAATATTACATACATTGAATTTTACATGAATAAAAATAAAAACCCTCATGTCACATAAAACCCCCGGCTATTCAAAACACGACGATCCAATATAACATATCACAGCAACACATAACATCACATGTCATCAACGTAAGTAAATATGCCTATCACAATTGTCGTTGACATATAGTAACGAAAACGGCGATATACCACATATTACACTTACGGTCGCAGAGAAGAAAGTGAAAAACTACAATATTTGGAATCCACAATCATCTTAGACATCGTAAACCCGAAATATCACATATTACGGATTTAATGCCTAACTATATGAATTCCACATATTGTATCACATTACCGAAAAAGTTAGGCGATATTAAACATTCTGATTGAATCAACAAGCACCCAAAATTTCCCAAAATGCTCAACACTTGAGCGTAGTTAAAAAGTATCCATCACATGCCACAGTAGTAGTGAACCAGCCGTAGAAGGGTCAACCAATGCCTTACTTGTGGCACAGCTAAACTACCACAAACCCTAGGGTTTAGTGGCGGTTTTGACGGTCACAAAATCGAGTTAAGGTTTTGTTCTTCTAGAGGGTTCACCGCATCACTTGCACGATATCTGAATGTTCTTTAACTATGAAAAAGATCCAACTCTTGAAAAAATTTCAGTAAGGGAAAAAGTGGGTATTTGATATCCGTTCGAACTTTTTAATACCGTCTAAAATAACAGAAATAAAATGCCACGCCCCGCTTCCCAGAGTGCGCTAAGATCGGCACGTGACAGAACTAACCATGCTACCTGTGGCTAGGAAAGATCCCTCCACAGTCACATTACGGCTGTCTAGAGATATCAAGAACGGTAGAAATAATAAACAACTATCTAATACTTGTCCATGAGCCAGAATAACGAGTCAAGAATAAAAATGCGGAAGCAATAGATCCAATGAACAATAATAAACTGGAAGGTACGTCCTAAAATACGGGCTCACATCAGGAATAAAATAATACTGAAAGAAACTAGCTAAACTATAAACAGGTCCTCACTGCTCGGCCTGTTGATCAAAATACTCCTGGACAGCCTGCGATAAGGATAAGAGATCTGGGCCATGCAAAACCCAGACGTCAGTGTGTCATAATATCAATAATTCAAAGCAAGCAGGATGTAAAGAAATATGCAGGCATGAAGTATAAACAGTAATAGTAACATGAATATAGATCAGTGGACAGAATATATACAGGTGAAGTGCAGTGAGTAGTCTAAACTGTGCTATAGGGTTATCTATTCTAAAGTTATTGAAATCAATTAGAGTAATCCTCCATGTAACTCAAAGGATATATCCCGTTACCCCCCGGGACCACGGATCAGGAATATGTGAACCAAGAGTGGTTCTGTCCCGTTACCCCTCGGGACCACGGATCAAGATATAAGAGTCACGAATGGCTCTGTCCCGTTACCCCCCAGGACCATGGATTAAGTAATACCCTTTTAAGTTATACTTTAGTTTACACTTTTGATTTTCCCATACCCCCAAGTTAAGTGTTCAAGTCAGGTATTGATAAATCTGGAGCTAATACCAACACAGGATCAAGCAGGTACAGGCTTGTCTAAATAGACAACAGGATATGTCCGTAGGGACAACAGGTCAAGATTGTCGGCATTACTAATAAAATCAGGTAACATGTCAAGCTGTGGTACATCAGGTCATGTCAGGTGGTGTACATATTTCAAGTCATGTCAAGTAGTAGCGTATCAGGTCATGTCAGGTAGTGCACAAGTATCAAGTGGGTGGTCATAATCAAACTGTAATAAATATGGGTGCACATAATCAAGTATGGAGTACTAATATAACAATAAAATGAAATAATGTGATATGGTATGCAAATTGATTAAAATCAATGATATGGATGCACAATTATCGATTAGGGTTACATTTATAGTTCCAATACTAATTAGGATGCACTTTATTAAATATGGGGTGTTAATATCACAGTATTATGTATTATTGTGATCTATAGATACAGTTATATATATTTTAAATGAGATGGATGCAAACGGGTATCCGAAAACAGTAAAACTGTACAATGGTAATGTAGGATGTACAACTAAGCAATATGAGAAGTAAATATTCCATTGGATGCGGTATATTGTAGTATAGTACGTAACAAGATAAGTTTGCATGCACTAGATGTAAAGTAACACGTACGGATGCAGACGGATGTCGAAAAACTGTAAAAGTAAACATGGGGTGCATAATTTGAAATACCAGTATTATATTTATTAAAATAGATATATATAAAGTAATGTAGCATGTAGCAAGATAAACTTGCCTTGACGGAACGTGAAACGGATATGTACGCTACGTCCCACGTCGGCGTAATGTCGCGATGCGCACACGGCACACGGAACGGGTCCAAGTAACGCACGAGGGTGATCACGCAGTCGAGGTACGTCGTCTAGATCGTCGGCGTCGATCTCGGCTCCGGCGAACTACGGAAACCTAGAACTCAAGAGTTAAAGAAAGAAAGAAAAGAAAGAAAGAAAGAAGGAGGAGGAAGAAGAATAAGAATAAGAAGGCTTACTGTGGTTGCAGAGAGGGGTGGTGGTGTCAACGGCGGTGAACGGAGCTCCGGCGATCTAGGGTTCTGTTTTGGGTTTCGGTTAGGGTTTGGGGTTGGTTTCTGTTGCTGGGGTGTCCAGGGTTGGTATAGGAGGGAGAATACAGAGAGAAGATGGAGAGGAGAGGTGGAAGGAGATGGCGATGGCGAGGGGTCGTCGGCGACGAGTGGTGGTGCTGGGTTCTTATGGGTGCAATGGTGTGCAGGTGAGCTCGGGGTGCAGGGAGAAGGAAGAGTTAGCGAGGAGGAGGAAGATGAGACGAGGGCTCTGTTGGGGTGAGGAGGTTGTGGGAGTTTTAGAGTTAGGGTTTCGAGATGAGGATGGGTTGAAGGTGATGGGTGTCGCTGGGTTTTTATAGAGAGGAGGAAGACGAGATATGGGGAAAAGGTTGAGGGAGGTGAGTGTAGCATCGGGGAGGTGACGCGATCCAAGGTTACCACGAGAGGAGAGAGAGTGAGAAGCGAGAGGAGAGAGATAGAGAGAGCGAGAGGAGAGAGAGAGAGGAGGAGAAAGAAATTTGTTGTTTAGTGGGGGGAGAGAGAGTAGGCTGTTAGTTTAGGAGTTAGGATTTTTATTTGATTTTCTTAAAAAAGATTTGGTTAGTTATAGGAATTAACTGTTAATGAAAATTTAAATATTAAATAATTTGAATTTTTGCGGGATACAAAAATATTCCAAAACACGCCCGGGTCAGGTCTAAAATTCAGTTTTAAAATATGAAAAATATATATGACGACCAAAGTTAAAAAATGAATGCTCGGCTAACGAAAATGCATACCCCCAAGAACGGATGCACGTACGTGCGTGTAGCCATCCAAACAAGTTCGTTTCACTGAACGGGACAAGAACAAGATGCGCGGATGCTACGACAAGGTTAGGGGTATCATGCAGGCCATGCAATGTATTTTTAAAATATTTTACGTGATTTAAAATATTATATGGTAAAAGATGTAATGCCAGATAAAATTCCAGTATGCAGTATTTATGAAAGTGCCGATGTCTACGTAACAAGTCAAGATAATTCATAAATATGAATCAAAAAAGTTTCAAGCAAGCGGGTCGGATTGGATGCAATACAATGTCAAAAACACTATTCGCACCTAAAACACAATAAATCAGAAAAATACCATAAATAAAGAAATATATGAACTAGAACTTGTATAAATGAACTAGGGTGTTATATTAAACCTAACTACAAAAAGAATTTCGTCCTCGAAATTTCAGGAATAAGAAAAGATAATCAATCAAGAATCTATAAGAATAGGTGTGGAAACTTCTGTCGAATCTCGTCTTCTCGTTCCCAAGTCAATTCTCCATGCGAGCGATTTCCCCAAGAAACAAGTACGAGAGGGATAACTTTGTTCTTAAGGACCTTTTCTCTTCGATCAACAATCGACATCGGTCGCTCCTCAAAGGTCAAATCCTCTCTTACAGTCAGCTCCGAATGATCCAGCACGTGTGTTTCATCTCGAACATACTTATGGAGTTGAGATACATGAAACACGTCATGAACATTCGCCAAAAATTGCGGTAAAACCAATCGATAAGCCACTTCTCCAATACTCTCCAAAATCTCGAATGGCCCTACGAATCGAAGACTAAACTTGCCTCGACTCCCAAAACGAATCACTCCTCTAGTCGGTGATATCTTCAAGAATACCATATCACCAACAGCGAACTCTAGAGGTCTTCTCGATGTATCGGCCCAACTCTTCTGCCGATCTTGTGCTGCCTTCATATGATTTCAGATAGTATTAACTTTCTCTACTGTCTGCACGATCAAATCTGGTCCCAACACTCTTCGTTCTCCGATATCGTCCCAACAAATGGGTGAACGACACTTGCAACCATAAAACGCTTCGAATGGAGCCATCCGAATAGTCGCCTAAAAACTGTTGTTGTAAGAAAACTCCATCAAGTGTAGATGATCCTCCCACGAACCCTTGAAGTCTAATATGCAAGCTCTCAACATGTCTTCAAGAGTTTGGATCGTTCTCTCCGATTGGCCATCTGTCTGAGGATGATAAGTTGTGCTAAACTTTAATCGAGTCCCCAAACTTTCCTGTAAGCTCCTCCAGAAGTGCGATAAGAATAGGGTGTCACGATCGGACACAATGCTCACAGGTACTCCATACAATCTTACAATCTGTTGCATGTACCGTTCTGCCAACGCTTCCGTTGATTGACCGACTCGAAATGGTATGAAATGAGCTGCCTTGGTCAATCGATCGAAAATCACCCAAACTGCATTGTTGCCCTTTGGACTCCGTGGTAAAACGGTCATGAAATCCATGGTTATATGTTCTCACTTCCATTGAGAAATCGGAAGTGGTTGCAATAAACCAGCTACTCTTTAATGTTCAGCCTTAATTTGCTGACGCACCAAGCACTTCGCTACAAAGCGAGCAATCTCCCTTTTCATGCCTTCCCACCAGAAATGCTGTCTTAGATCGCGGTACATCTTCGTGCCTCCTCGATGTACGGAATATGCGGAACTGTGTGCCTCCTTCATAACTTCTTCGCGAATGTCACCTTTCGGCACACACAAACGGCTACCATATCTCTACGAACCGTCTTCATGAATCAACAAATCCGTTCGAAGTCCCGCATAAACCTGTTCTCAAAACTTCTGTAACCTTGGGTCCTGTGACTGTGCTGCCCTAATATTATTGATCAACGATGAATGTACTTGCAGCTTCATCAACTGTCCCGAAGAATGCGGTAGCACAATCTCCAACTCGAATCTCCGAAAATCCTCAATAAGTTCCTTCTGTGCAGTCAACATTCAAATTGCTGGAAACCGACTAAGCGCATCCGGCACAACATTAACTTTCCTCGGATGGTATTTAAGATCAAGATCATAGTCAGCCATCGGCTCCAACCATCTACGCTGCCTCATGTTAAGCTCTTTCTGTGTGAACACGTACTTTAGGCTTTTATGATCGGTGAATATTTTGACTCTTTCGCCCAATAAGTAGTGTCTCCAAATCTTCAAAGCGAAAATCACAGCTGTTAGCTCCAAATCATGAGTTGGGTAATTCTTCTCATGGGTCTTCAACTGTCTCGATGCGTAAGCTATAACCTTCCCATGCTGCATCAAAACACATCCCAAACCATTCACAGATGCGTCGCTGTGAATTACCAATCCTCCTGAACTGTCTGGCATGGTCAAAATAGGAGCGGTTATCAATCTCTGCTTCAATACCTCAAAAGCTGACGCACACTTATCCGTCCATACAAACGGTACTTCCTTGCGCGTAAGCTTGGTCAGTGGCTCAGCCAAACGAGCAAAATTCTCCACGAACCTTCTGTAGTATCCTGCAAGTCTAAGAAAACTTCTGATCTCTACTACATTCTTCGGAACCGGCCAATCTCAAACTGCTGCAATTTTCTCGGGATCAACGGCGATTCCACTTCCAGATACGACATGCCTTAAAAACTTCACTTATTCAAGCCAAAACTCGCACTTGCTCATCTTTGCATACAATCTTTCTTGCCTCAATATTTGCAGTGCGATCTTCAAGTGTTCTGCATGCTCTTCAATTCCCCTTGAGTAGACCAGAATATCATCGATGAACACCATAATAAACTGGTCCAAGAACG
The DNA here is from genome assembly GCA_030015575.1 of Agapanthus africanus. NCBI lineage: Eukaryota > Viridiplantae > Streptophyta > Magnoliopsida > Asparagales > Amaryllidaceae > Agapanthus > Agapanthus africanus. Next base: position 320,787,317 of record CM057341.1, on the reverse strand, counting down.
GTGAGAAAATTCGGTTCATCAAGTCCATGAATATCGCTGGTGCATTCGTGACTCCGAATGGCATCACTAAATATTCGTAATGGCCATACCGAGTTCGGAACGCAGTTTTGCAAATATCCTCTGATTTAACTCGAACTTGATGATATCCGGATCGCAAATCCAGCTTCGAGAATACCCTCGTGCCACTAAGTTGATCGAATAATTCACCAATGCGAGGGATCGATGCACATCCTCCTTGTGCCATCTTTCTTCTTGACTAGAAGAACTGGAGCTCCCCAATGTGAATTGCTGCTGCGAATCCAACCCTTCTCAAGTTTTTCGGTAACCTACTTCTTGACTTCTTCCAACTCCACTGGTGCCATTGGGTAGTACGCCTTTGAGATTGGCGCCGCACCAGGAACAAGATCAATCGCGAACTCCACATCTCGTTTTGGCGGTAAACCCGAGATGTCCTCAAACACGTCCATGAACTCTCAAACTACAGCTGGCGCTTCCTCCTTATCAACTTCCATTGACGAAAGAACATTGCTTGTCGGCCTAGACCTAAACTCGACCGGCCCGACGGAACTGCTACCTCCAGCAAAAACAAATTCCGGATGTCCGGGAATCCGGAAAATCACTTTCTTTGCCCTACAATCAATGTGAGCATGGAAAGTGCCGAGAAAGTCCATTCCAAAGACAACTTCATAACTGCCGGTATCAATCACCAAGAAATATGCAAACAACTCCCGTCCACAAACAACAATTGAACAATCTTTACATTCTCTACTAGCTATGATCTTCTCATTCCCAGTGTGTATGTCCCAACAACTAGACAGGGTCGTGCAAGAAATCGAGTGTGCAGTAATAAACTTGGACGACATAAAACAATGGGATGCATCAGAATCGAATAACGCTAATGCGGGAAAATCATGAACACGTAGGATACCCGAAATGACTTCACCTAAAACCAAACACTGAAGAAGGTAAGTACGGTAAACAGGATTCAAGCTTGCGATAAAACATGAACTGGAAAGCAAGAGAAGAAAGGCAATATAACGACCATGGAACACGGAAGTGAATTAAGATTAGGAATCCACGTTACTTAAATAGAGTACCGCATTGTAACCATGCTGCAGTTCATGGGTACAATAACATAACTCCGTTCAAGTCGCCAAATCTTAGTATCAGAATCGAAGGAATAGGAAATGAGAAACAATAGAACCAAAAGGTTTCAAGCCGAGATGCAAAGTTGTTTGCATATCGTCAAGACACAGGGTCAAGAGAAAGATATGATTCAAGAATATACGATAACAATGTAGCAGGACATGTTCCTAATCACGAGTATTCTGATTCATGTATTGGGTCCAATACCCAACTACAAAAGAATCAAACCCGATTAACCTAAATCCTATGTCTCTGATGCCAAACTAACCATGTCACGCCCCGCTTCCTAGAGTGCGCTAAGATCGGCACGTGACAGAGCCAACCATGCTACCTGTGGCTAGGAAAGATCCCTCCACAGTCACATTATGGCTGTCTAGAGACATCAAGAACAGTAGAAATAATAAACAACTATCTAATACATGTCCATGAACCAGAATAACGAGTCAAGAATAAAAATGCGGAAGCAATAGATCCAATGAACAATAATAAACTGGAAGGTACGTACCAAAATACGGGCTCATATCAGGAATAAAATAATACTGAAAGAAACTAGCGAAACTATAAACAGGTCCTCACTGCTCGGCCTGTTGATCAAAATACTCCTGGACAGCCCGCGATAAGGATAAGGGATCTGGGCCATGAAAAACCCAGACGTCAGTACGTCATAATATCAATAATTCAAAGCAAGCAGGATGTAAAGAAATATGCAGGCATGAAGTATAAAAAGTAACAGTAACATGAATATATATCAGTGGACAGAATATATACAGGTGAAGTGCAGTGAGTAGTCTAAACTGTGCTATAGGGTTATCTATTCTAAAGTTATTGAAATCAATTAGAGTAATCCTCCATATAACTCAAAGGATATGTCCCGTTACTCCCCGGGACCACGGATCAGGAATATGTGAACCAAGAGTGGTTCTGTCCCGTTACCCCCCAAGACCACGGATCAAGATATAAGAGTCACAAATGGCTCTGTCCCGTTACCCTCCGGGACCACGGATCAAGTAATACCCTTTTAAGTTACACTTTAGTTTACACTTTTGATTTCCCCATACCCCCAAGTTATGTGTTCAAGTCAGATATTGATAAATCTGGAGCTAATGCCAACACAGGATCAAGAAGGTACAGGTTTGTCTAAATAGACAACAGGATATGTCCGTAGGGACAACAGGTCAAGATTGTCGGCATTAGTAACAATATTAGGTAACATGTCAAGCTGTGGTACATCAGGTCATGTCAGGTGGTGTACATGTATCAAGTCATGTCAAGTAGTAGTGTATCAGGTCATGTCAGGTAATGCACAAATATCAAGTGGGTGCTTATAATCAAATTGTAATAAGTATGGGTGCACATAATCAATTATGGAGTACTAATATAACAATAAAATGAAATAATGTGACATGGTATGCAAATTGATATAAAATCAAAGATATGGATGCACAATTATCAATTAGGGTTACATTTATAGTTCCAGTACTAATTAGGATGCACTTTATTAAACATGGGGTGTTAATATCATAGTATTATGTATTATTGTGATCTATAGATGCAGTTATATATATTTTAAATGAGATGGATGCAAACGGGTCCGAAAACAGTAAAACTGTACAATGGTAATGTGGGATGTACAACTAAGCAATATGAGAAGTAAATATTCCATTGGATGCGGTATATTGTAGTATAGTACGTAACAAGATAAGTTTGCATGCGCTAGATGTAAAGTAACACGTATGGATGCAGACGAATGTCGAAAAACTGTAAAAGTAAACATAGGGTGCATAATTTGAAATTCCAGTATTATATTTATTAAAATAGATATATATAAAGTAATGTAGCATGTAGCAAGATAAACTTGCCTAGACGGAACGTGAAACGGATATTTACGCTACGTCCCACGTCGGCGAAATGTCGCGACGCGCGCACGGCACACGGAACGGGTCCAAGTAACGCACAAGGGTGATCACGCAGTCGAGGTACGTCGTCTGGATCGTCTGGATCGTCGGCGTCGATCCCGGCTCCGGCGAACTACTGAAACCTAGAACTCAAGAGTTAAAAAAAGAAAGAAAAGAAAGAAAGAAAGAAAGATGGAAGAAGAAGGAGAAGAAGAAGAAAGGCTTACTGTGGTTGTAGAGAGGGGTGATGGTGTTAACAGTGGTGAACAGAGCTCCGGCGATCTAGGGTTCTGTGTTGGGTTTTGGTTAGGGTTTGGGGTTGGTTTCTGTTGCTGGGGTGTGCAGGGTTGGTATAGGAGGGAGAATACATAGAGAAGATGGAGAGGAGAGATGGAAGGAGATGGCGATGGCGAGGGGTCGTCGGCGACGAGTGGTGGTGCTGGGTTCTTATAGGTGCAATGGTGTGCAGGTGAGCTCGGGGTGCAGGGAGAAGGAGGAGTTGGCGAGGAGGACGAAGATGAGACGAGGGCTCTGTTGGGGTGAGGAGGTCATGGGAGTTTTAGAGTTAGGGTTTCGAGATGAGGATGGGTTGAAGGTGATGGGTGTCGCTGGGATTTTATAGAGAGGAGGAAAACGAGATATAGGGAAACGGTTGAGGGAGGTGAGCGTAGCACGGGGAGGTGATGCGATCCAAGGTTACAGCGAGAGGAGAGAGAGTGAGAAGCGAGAGGAGAGAGATAGAGAGATGGAGAGAGAAGAGAGAGAGAGAGGAGGAGGAGAAAGAAATTTGTTGTTTAGTGGGGGGAGAGAGAGAGTAGGCTGTTAGTTTAGGAGTTAGGTTTTTAATTTGATTTTCTTAAAAAAGATTTGGTTAGTTATAGGAATTAACTGTTAACGAAAATTTAAATATTAAATAATTTGAATTTTGGCGGGATACAAAAATATTCCAAAACACGCCCGGGTCGGGTCTAAAATTCAGTTTTAAAATATGAAAAATATATGCGACGAACAAATTTAAAAAATGAATGCTCAGCTAACGAAAATGCATACCCCCAAGAACGGATGCACGTACGTGCGCGTAACCATCCAAACATGTCCATTTCATTGAACGGGACAAGAACAAGATGTGCGGATGCTACAATAGGGTTAGGGGTATCATGCAGACCATGCAATGTATTTTTAAAATATTTTACATGACTTAAAATGTTATATGGTAAAAGATGCAATGCCAGATAAAATGCCAATATACAGTATTTATGAAAGTGCACATGTCTACGTAACAAATGAAGATAATTCATAAATATGAATCAAACAAGTTTCAGGCAAGCGGGTCGGGTTGGATGCAATACAATGTCAAAAACACTATTCGCACCCAAAACACAGTAAATCAGAAAAATACCATAAATAAAGAAATATATGAACTAGAACCGGTATAAATGAATTAGGGTGTTACACAAAACCTAGAATTACGAATACGAAACACTCCGATATTGCCTTTGCTAAAAGATAACATCACATGAAAAATTAGCAAAAAAAACAACACCTAAAGTATCAAAACCCAGAGCTTTAAACAGTGTAAAAATTTCAGCCCGGAACTACCCGATCTAGCCGGTTTTGACACTGATGGGCTCGGCCAATTTTTGAGGGAATGGGGTGAATATTTTACAGTGTTCATTATGTATCTCATACATCACTCTGCAACTGTTTGAAAAAAAATTTGACACTCGGAAATTTTTTACAGAAACTAGGGTTTGACGTCGGGTGTTTCGGAGTTGTTTCGATTTCGTAATCCTACACTTATCTATCTAATTCTCTAGCTAGGCTCTAATACCACTGTTGGGTTACCTATAACGGCAGCAAGGTTTCGGGAGGTATCATCCATGCCAAGTTCAAATTTTTGCCATTATAGATAACCCTAACACAAGATCTTTAACTAGAGAATCAAACTAAACTAACATGTTAACAACTTAACATCTAAGAGTTAGTGATTACAACCTTTGTAGTCCGTTCCTTCGCTTCGTAAGCTCCGGGTTGAAGTACCTTCGCTGCGATCATCATGCTCCCGAACTCTAGAGAGGCTCCATGAAAAGAATGATGCATCCTTGCAAGTAATCTTCAAGATCCAAGATGATCTATCTTGAGGAAACACAAACCCAAGTTTTCACTTCACTAATGAAGTATTAGTGAAGTAAACACCCTAATCTAAATGGCTAAAATAGATGAGGATGATGAAGTATGAATTTTTCTCTATTTTGTTTTCTATTTCTCACAATATTTCATCACAAATCAAAAGCTAGAAAGATTTTTGAGAGAGGAAGAAGAAGATGAAGTTGTGATGAAAAATGAATTATTGTTTAGGTTAGAATTGCAACCAAGGGTTAAGTATGTCATGCTTAACCCTTGTAGAGACTTTACCATGGTCTAGGGTTAGGGTTTGGTTAATAAATATCTAGCAAAATATCATGGAGGGTTGACAAAGTCAACAAGGATAAATATCCAAATATTATCCATACAAAATGAATTACCAAAATAAATATATTAACCCTAATCCAAACCCTAGCATAGTTTAATCTCAAAACCCTAGTTGCATTTGTAACCCTAACATGTTACAATATTGTACATCACATATATAATATATAATGTAACAAAAGAAAATAATACAATTAACATATATCACATATATATCAATGTATTATCAAGTGAGAAAAAGAATCATTTAAGTGGGCTTATATTAGTTAATGTAATGCAATATATCACATATATAATTATATATTAAATTATCGAATCAACACTTGATCAGATAATCCGGCTATATTACATATAACCGACTAATATAATATGTATCATTTTATTGAATCAACACTTGATCTGATATTCTGGCTATATCACATATACCCGGCCGATTTCACATATCGCGAGAATAGAATACGGTATCTCATATCGTATTAATCTCGGTCCCGCACATATCACATATGTGCTCCTACTCCGTTTTGCCTGATCTAGGAAACCTTCGTGTAGGACTCTAAAGAATCGTCAATACGCCGGCAGTAGGTGATGATCATATCAAACACCCACAAGCTGCAAGCGGCCAGCTAAACTTAACAGCCACCCGGGTATTGAGCGATCAGAAGATCAACAAGCAAGCCTGCACACTCCTGTGAATCCAATCAGTAACATTACCGTACAGTCCGGTCTCTTCGTCTGATATGTCGCATATCTAGTCTAGGGGTGGTAAACATCAAACCCCAGTAACCGATAAGTCGTGTCGATGTGAGGCTCATAACGGGTCGAAAAACTACTGATAACACTTACCAGTAGATCTCCATATCAGCCCTGGCCAGGGACTTCCAATTATGGCCAATCGAACATAGCGCAACATCAACCCCCAATACCGGGAGAGACGAAACCCCTCCTATCGCTCATTGGCTCCATGTGATTCGAGACTGTACCCAAAAGCCACCGTTTTGCACGTTCTCATGAACGTGGTAAGGTGGAAATCAAAGCACAGTAGGAATCACACAAGTCTTTATGATGATCTCGGGTCTACAGACTAACCTGTATCAGTGTCACCAGAGAACTGCTATCTGACGATAGGTATAATACCATCTAAGAGTTTTCAGCGAGTCCGTTCAGTGTACCCAGTCTCCACTGAGCACCCATATACCTTCTCTGATGTCAAACAGCAATGGATATGGGATCATCCATCATCCATCATATGGGTCGAGAAGCGTATACGCTAGTCTACTCTGGAGTATCGATGCCCTGTCTCGATACTCGCTCGACTAGGAACAGTTACAGAATGTACTCTTGGACTACCCTGGCCCCACTAGTATGATCTGCATCATAGTCTTAGTAGTCGAGTACATATCTTAAGGGCTTTAGCAACATGTGAGAGTAAGACAGTAAACCAATACAAGTCAACATGTTAAGACAAAATAAAACCAGATAGTATAGTATCATATTGAGTAAGAAAGTCCTCTCTATATATATCAAAGCATCCACTATAATATACATCATATGTACAACAATGGCCTCTAGGGCATATATACAACTAACACGGGTGCGGTACCGATGAGCTCGACGGCCACCATGACTTGGGATGCGTCCATCACAGGAGCCTCGGTGTTGCCCTCGCCGAGAGTCCCTTCCCCGGCAGTGCTCCCGAGGGCATCCCCTGCGCGTCATGCCCGCGGGGATATTCTGCCCGGAGCTCTTCATCAGCGAACTCCGGCACCCGGGCCTTGACGGCGTCAAGAGCCTCATGCCAGATGAGGGTGGTGGCCGAGGCTAGGACGGTGTAGAACTGCTCCGACTTCTGGAAGTTCTCCACCGCTTCCGCCGCCGTGAGGTCGGCTCGCTTTGCCGCCTCTATCACAGCCCCCAACTCCTTTCGGAGGGTGCTCACTGACTTCTTCATGGTGTCGATGAGCACCTGGGAGTCCTGAAGCCTGGCCTCGGCGGCCTTGTGGAGCCTGGCCACTTCTTACTTCGGGGTCGCCACCTCCTGCTTCACAACCGTTGCTTCCTGCTTCGCGGACACCGCCTCCTGCCTCCCAGCAGCCACCTCGCCCTCAAGGGCAGCGGCCCTCGCCATCACCGCCTCCAGCTCCCGCTTCGAGCTCTCCCCCAACGAGGAGAGCTCGCCCGCGGCTCGCATCGCCGGGGCTATCTCCTCCTCCTCCATCCGAGCGACGATAGCGACGTGCTGGAGGACTTGAAGAAATCGAAGGGGGGTCAGAAAGAAAAAGGGGCACCTAATCTCGCAAATGATGATACGATGTACGAACACTCACCTGCACGACCTCTTGGGCGATGGACGCCATTTGCGCCTTCAGCGTCCCCCCAGGGACCCGGCCCCCGGCTGACCTCTCCATGTCGTGCAGCAAGCTATCAGCGACGGAGAGCCCCGAGGGCACCTCAAAGTGGAGCCCCCCTCGTCCACCAAGATCAGAGAGGCCGGGGTCCGCGGAATTATTCGGGGGAACCTCTTGAGAGACGACGGCGGAGAGCTCGTCTCCACCTCCGAAGCCTGGGTGTCCTTTCCCCGAGCCCTTTTTCTGCTCGACGCATGGCTGGGCTCCGGGGAGCCATCCGCACTCGAGCGCTGGGGCACGACGGCTGCTGGGGTAGCCGGGACCGGCGTCTGACGAGAAGAGCTGGACCCACCAGCCTTCGACCCCTTCTTCGGCTTGCACATGGCTGCTCGGAGGAGGCCCGCGTCCATGGTTTCTGCACAAGACAAGGTATAATGGAATCAGTGACACAAAGAAAGTAAAAACAAATACTAGCTCCTAACTTACCAACAAACTGGACAGGGCTGAGCCCGGCCTAACTGAGGGCCCGCTCAGAAAGTAGCACATCAGCCCGAGGAATAGGCTCCCACTCCGCCACTCTCGCCGTGTCGGGGTCATTGGACGAATTTCCCTGCCAGCACCTATCCCTAGGCCATTGGATGGGTACGGGCCAGTAATCACCCTTTGGCTGCCCGACGAAGAAAAACTTCTTCCAATCGTGGATGGAACAAGGCAAGACGACAACTCCTGACCCGGCTACGCTCCCCCGTTGCTTTCTAAAGAAGAGGTAAACCCACCTCGGGTCGCCCGCGCGAGTTCCGGGGTGACTTTTGTAAATAAGGGAGGAGGCAAGGATAGACAGACTAAAGGGGATCATCTGCAACTTCAGCCGGACCAGGATCCCAAAGAGAATCCTCTAGGAGTTCGGTGTTAGTTATATGTATGCCCTAGAGGCCATTACTGTACATTGGATGTATATTGTAGTGGATGCTGGGACATATATAGGTAGGACTTTCTTGCTCGACATGATAGTACGTTATCTGGTTGCACTTTATCTTAACATGTATACTTTCTGTCTCTCTGATTACATGTTGATAAAGCCCTTAGGATGTGTACTCGACTTCCAGGACTATGATGTAGATCATACTAGTGGGGCCTGGGTAGTCTATGAGTACATCCTTGAAATGTTCCCTAGTCGAGGGAATATCGAGACGGGGCATCGATATTCCAGAGTAGACTAGCGCATATCTTCTCGACCCATGCGATGGGCGATGGATGATCCCATATCCATTGGTGTTTGACATCGAAGATGGTATGCGGGTGCTCAGTGGAGACTGGGTACACTGAACGGACTCGCCGAGAACTCCCAGATGGTATTATACCTCACGTCAGATGGCAATTCTCTGGTGACACTGGTACAACTTAGTCTGTTGACCCGAGATCGTCATAGAGTCTTGTATGTCTCCCACTGTGCTTTGATTTCCACCCTACCACGGCTCTACTGAGTCGTGCAAACATGTGGTTTTTGGGTACAGTCCCGATTCACATGGAGGCAATGAGCGATAGGAGGGGATTCGTCTCTCCCGGTATTGGGGGTTGATGTTGTGCTATGCTCGACTGGCCATAACAGGAAATCCCTGGCCAGGGTTGCAGTGATATACTGGTAAGAGTTATCAGTAGTTTCACGAATGTTATGGACCTCAAGTCGGCATGACTTATCGAGCTATTGGGGTCTGACGTTTACCACCCCTAGGCGAGATATGCAACATATCAGACGAACAGACCGGACCGTACGGTAAGTGTTACTGGTTGGATTCGCAGGAGTGTGAGCGGGCTTGCTCGTCGATCTTCTGATCGCTCAATACCCGGGTGGCCGTTACGTTTGGCAGACCGCTTGCGGCTTGTGGGTGTTTGATATGATCATCATCCGCTGCCGGCGTATTGACGAGTCTTTAGAGTCCTACACAGAGGTTTCCTGGCTCAAGCGAAACGAAATAGGAGCGCATATGAGATATGTGCGGGACCGAGAATAATGCGTGTATGTGATACCGTATTTCATTCTCGTGATGAATGTATCGATTAGTTATATGCGATATAACCTAGTTATCGAATCAAGGATTGATTCGATAAGCCGATACGTTGGATACTGGCCGGTTATATGCGACATGACCGGATCATTGAATCAAGTGTTGATTTAATGATTTAATGTATAATTATATATTTGATATATTACTTTGCATTAACTAGTATTGATTCACTTTAAATGGATTTACTCACTTGTATTGCACATTGTATATGTGATATATTTTTGTGCACATGATTGTATCATGTTTGATGATACATTCTTTCTTGGTTTTGTGTAAAGTATTGAACCATGGTTAGTTAGTGGTTAGGGTATCATTTCATTTGCTTATTCATTTATCTTTTTATTTATTTCATTTGAAAAGAAAAAGAGAAATGAATGGTGGCTACATTTGTTTTTAGTTGAAGATTCATGAAGCATTGACTTAGTCACCATTCTTGTCTCATGCCTAACCCTAACCACTCATCTAACCTAAGTTAAGTCTCTACACTAAACCATGGTTGAAGATATGATAAGTATTGTATTTTCTTTTATTTTTTTGATTAACTTATCATATCTTTTCTTCTTCTTCTTCATCTTGAGCAAGAAAGAAAAAGCTTGACCATCAATGGTGATTGATGAAAACTAGTGAGAAATCCAAATCTAAAGTTTACCCACTTCCTATTTCTTCATCCTCTACCTCTTGCCAAGTAGTATAGGGTGTTTCCTTCATAAGTTTTCCCGACTTGGTGAAGTTGGAGCTTGTTCTAGCGATGCCTCGACGTAGATCATCTTCGGCATCGAACCGATTATCAAGCCCGCCCATTCTTCGATGATGCCAATGCTAGAGTCATGAGTTCGATTTGGACAGCGGAGGGAGATCATCGTGGAGCTCACGAAGTGGTGGACCGGATCTACAAAGGTTGTAGTCACTTTCCCCTAGCATTTAATTCGATTACTTGCTTGCTTTGCCTAAATATCTAGTTAACGATCCGTTCTAGGTTTTCTCGGCATCGTAATTTTTAGAAATTTGCATGTTTGATCACATGTGAGACTCCATTAGAGTGCCTAGGAACCCTACATTCGGCACTAGCTGGCCCAGGACTAACCCAAAGTAATTTAACGCAGCTACAATCTCGGGAGAGAAAGGCAGGCGCATTCCAGCCCAAAGGGTTTCCAGGTACAAGACGATCTCTCTACCCCTCACCTGATCCGCCCTCTCTCCTTCCTCGGCCAATCGTAGCATGTAGCCAGAAGGAATATGGAAACGTGCCCGAGCGGTGATAAGCTCGTCCTCATATCTCACTGAGGACGATGCACCAGGAGCGTCCGTCGCCACCGCTCCGGGAACCGCCCCAGATGCGTGATTCCGGGAAGAGGATCTGACCCCAACTTCCCGAAGAGGCTCCAACCCAGGGCAAGAAACCCTAGAATCTACCCCTACGGCATCTACGGACTCCTCAAAACAAGATATCTAACCTGATGAGAAGAAGTCCTTGAGAAGAGAAAACGCAAGATCCGACCTAAAAGGAGAGCGCCGAGCAAACAAGACTCAGAATGAGAAAAATACGAAGAGAGAGAGATCCTGAATCAGGCCTCCTCTTTATTTATGCTACCGGCATTCTCATCCAACGGTGATGGTCGACTCCCGCCAAAACGGTTCAGCGCACTCGGCGGCCACGATTGCTCCACCTGTCGCAAGCGCATGGCAGTATCCCATCGGACGCCAGAAGCCTGCAGCATGTTACATCAGCCAACCGGCACTCGACACGTGGTCTGTCGCTTCAGCAAAAGTGCACACGATCTGGCGCACCCTCTTTAATGCAAAAGATCTCACCCAGATTCGCTGGCCTCATCCAAAAAAGACAACCAATTGCCTAGGGACACGCCCGACGATATCTTCGGAAAGGAGCTCACCTCGGGTGATCCGGCGAACCACTCTCGACCCGACCCGTCAGCTGGTCGGGACGAGAGTGGGGGGCTAATGATGATGCTCGATATCGGTAATCTCCCAGATCAGGACACGTGGCAGATGACGTGTCCCAGGGCATGCAAGAAAAGACCTACAGTGACCGACCAGACCACACCTACGCTCATCCTACGGAGCAAACACTGGCTCGCCTCCGAGCCCCTGCACAACTGGCCTCCTCGGCCTCACAGCTCATCTCCGAGTACCGCAGAACCAAGATATCTCGGCTCTCCCGCTCGTCCGCGAGCTCTCCCGCCGAGGTCATCTTCCTCGGTCTCATCGACTGACCAACAGCACCGCTTGCAGGCGCAACCGCCATCCCGCGAATCTCGCCATGCGCGAGATCTCCGCCGGCCACATCCCACGTTCCACGCCACCATGATCCCCCATTAACGAGCCTGTCTCGCCATTAATGGGAGGTCCCGCTCATCACACGGACGTGACGTCGGGAGCATAACGGCCGGCGTGATTCTCGCGCCTGTCTCGCCCGTTGCCACCGCTATATAATTATCTGCTTCAGACGGTTCAAGTAAGCCATTTTTACTCCACTAAGCCGTTACTCTGCTCGGATCTCTAATCTAACTTGACCGTCGGAGGGTCCTCGGTTGTACAACCATCCCGGGACTTCCTTGCAGGTAGCTCGGCAACCACAATCTCAAATCCATTGAGATCCACACGTTTCAGGAGCGACAGTCTCCAGATCCAATCTCAGCCACCCATCGCTGCCATCAGTAGATTAACGGAAGGCAACATCTGAAGGAGATCCCAGCCTCCTTCATACATTAAATTTTGATGGCTGCTTTACCTGATAGGATTTCTCTATATATAGTTATAGTTCTCATAATGTGCAACTCTATGCTTGATAACACCAACAGACATGAGATACAAACATGGCACGAGAAATTTACAGGGAGCAGTCAATCTTTTGAAAGTAGGGCATTGACACGACAATGAACTGTAATGTTACAAAAGCAGAAACATTAATGTTAAATGGCGTTTTCATAAATAAATAAAAATAGGCGATTTGATGTTAACATATAAATACCATACTATAGCCGACATGTTCTTTAACCCATAAGAACCTTGAACACATAGCTCTCAATTCTTGTTAAATGTTAAAACGGGCCCTGAAATGTCGTCGTTCCGTGACACGGGCCAACATTCAATTGGGTGACATATATTATGTAAAGTGATATAAGATCTTTCTCTTATTATGTAAAGTGATATAAGATCTTTCACTTATTAAATATTGGTTTTACTTTATGTCGCGACACTATTTTCTAGCAACACCTAACGAGATATTGCACCCTACAGTGGCACTATAGTCCCCCATTTCTCATCTTATATCTCTTTTAACGTTGATATTCAAATGCTCTTCTGCATGCAATCCTCATGCAACAGTAAAAGCCCCTCTATGTTTAAAAGTTATTTTGGCTAAGCATGTTCTCACAATTTCCTCGTGTAGAGCGCATGTGGAGTTCAAGGGAGGCTACTGCCTCAGGAAGTCGAAATCCGACCGTATTGGCTCGGCTACATTACTTAAGATGCCTGTTGAATCACCGTGGAATTGCAGCTGCTCCAGTTACAAATTTCTACGCACGAAGACCCCCCTATTGGGCCTGGTTCCTGCTTCGCACAGTAATCCATGTTGTTCTGATGTACCAATAGCAAATAAGCCTTTATTTCTTCCTGTTTTATTTATGCTGTAATTTGTAATTTAGTGTACATGCATGCCTTTATTAAAGCCATCTTGTATTCTTGTTACGCATACAATAATATTGTATCTTCTGTTTATATTGTATGCAATTTAGCTTCTCTAATAAATATAAAGATATCGCTTTGATGCTCATCGTATCACAGATTTAGGCATGCATGTTTATTAAAGCCTAATCATATTTTATGTTTTATATAATAATCTTGTATATACTGTTTATGCTGTATGCAATATAGCATAGAGTTCTTATAATAAACATTCGTGATATCTTTGATACTCATGGTATAATCTTATATAGTACTGTCTTTCCAAAGCCACCGATTTAATCATGTGCATAAGAATCTCGTATCAACTGCTTATGTTATTCCTTAGAAACTTAAGTGATATCGCTGTAATGCCCGTGGTATTATCAGATACAGCCGTGTCTTTATTAAATCCACAAATTGATCCAGTCTTCTGCTTCATGTAGTGATCTTGTATCTGATGTCTGTGTTACATGTAATTTACCATACAATCCAGTCTTCTGCTTCATGTAGGGGATATCGCTTCGATGTAGACATATTGGTTCGATGTTCATGGAATTTTAATCAGATATAGATGTCTTTAATAAAGCACCGATTGTTCTTGTTCCATGCTTCTTGTAATAACTTTGTATCTGATGTTTATTTTGCTATGTAATTTGGTATAAAGTTCTTCCAAATAGACGTTTAGCTTCGATGCTTAATATGAGAATGATTTTGTAGGTCTTGATTGAATGAGTAGCCTTGGTCCTCAACTACAAGAGCAACATTTCGGATTGAATAACGAAAATATAAAATTATTCTCACTTCTCCACGGCTTTAGGATAGTTTAAATGCGTGGAGCACTGTCCTTCGTCATTTTAAAGTAATCAATTATCTCATTTTTGGTGGCAGGTTATTTATGCTATAATAACTCAAATTCATGACATCATGTCTCAATCTTCAAGGAAAGTTAAAAGGTTAAACTGTACAAAGGTATCCATGAACTTTCATGTTTTTTGCGATTGATACCATGAACTTTAATAATTGCAAATAGATATCATGGGTAGACTATAGAACTTTCATTTATTTTGCGATTGGTACCAATAAAATGGTATTAAGTTGTAACCGGAAGGGTAGTTCATGGTAATTATCTCTAATTATTGAAGTTCATGGTATCAAAAGCAAAAAAGATGAAAGTCCATGAATACCTTTATCCAATTTAGCCTATTAAAATATCACTTTCTCCCCTCTTGATAACACACACTCTCTCTCCCATCCTCTCTTCTATCTCGTATTCTATAAGAATCTCTCCTTCACACACATTTAAATTTGTGATTTGTATTTACGATTTAGGCCTAAGTTTTAACATGTACATGTGCATCACAGGTGCAAAAAAATCTATTTGTTTGATAACTCAACTCAGGTTGCGAATTGCAGCCCGCGATGAGATCTCTATTCACAAGTAAGGGTAATCGAGTCGCAACTCTATTACGGACTTCCATCCCAACTCAACCCGGGCATTCTCACCAAAGAAGGAGACTAGTGAATACAGTCAGTGGATAACATTAGCTCTTGCCCCAGGAATGGAATATCCATAAAGCACTTTTTCCTTGAATTTTCCGGAAGGCGGCATTTTCAAGTCCTCTGTTGAGCAGCTTTCAAAAGAATAAAAAAAAGGAAAAATGTCACTTCCCTCCGAAAGTACCGAACCAATCACCGTCGCTCGTAAAACATCGATTATCTACCACCAACCTTTTGGGAGGCCTACGCCCTATAGAAACTGTCCCTTGGCCTGTAGGCACAAGGTTCAAATTCTAGCTCTTCCATAGTTGTATCTCACTGATGTCTCAGGCCCCTCGGAACAATAGCATTTGGTGAGAAGCTACGGTCCGGTGGTTGACAAGCCACTGATCGGAGGCTACTGGTCTGGAGTGTCTGATGACCAGAAGGAGGCGATGGAATCCAAACATTCACCAGCACCAACCTTTTCCCAAAACGCACCAAAGCTCTTGGGCAGAAACCACTCCTATTCCATAATATCCAGATCAGAGAGAAAGTCAATCAGTTGCTGAAGTTCATCTTCCCCGAGCAGACTGCTTTTGTGAAAGGTCGTTGCATTACAGACAACGTGGTCTTAACCCACTCGTCTTGGTTCAGTCCTTTAATCA
Organism: Agapanthus africanus; assembly: GCA_030015575.1. Classification (NCBI taxonomy): domain Eukaryota; kingdom Viridiplantae; phylum Streptophyta; class Magnoliopsida; order Asparagales; family Amaryllidaceae; genus Agapanthus; species Agapanthus africanus. Next base: position 320,771,568 of record CM057341.1, on the reverse strand, counting down.
TGCAAGCACAGAACAGACTAATTCCTACGTTTGGTTGATATCTACGCCCTCACAAGAGCGAACGATACGCCGACAAAAAAAGTGCAACGAAACTTTCGCGGAACACTTCCCCAAACCGTAAGGGCAACTGGCCCAGCCCAAAGAGAGGGTACCTTTTCTCCACTCACCTTAAAACAAAGTACAAGGTAGCCAACCTTAATCACCAAGAGTAGCCTTACTGTCACTCTCGACGCTCCGACGGGGTTCTCGTGCTTGTTTAGAAAGTTGACTTGGAATTGCTGCCTCTCGGTCTTCTGCAAATAGGAAACAACCTCGGTTCGTTGCTCCTAATCTCGGCCTTCGGATTTTGTTTTTCAATGTCCTATATGTTCTGTCTGTATGCCCTATCGGATGACTTTCTTGCCAGTAGCAACATTCTCCGGCAACGGGCCAGGGAAATTCTATGAAAAACTACAGACATGGTGGTAACGGGAGCGAAGAAAACGGTAGGATCGGCGGGCTGGTTGTTTTGCCCTATTTACCGAGAGAGCTTCTACCAGGCCAGCATTCTTCTCTGCCTCTAGTGCTGAAATGTCTGCTTTAATTGACTATTGAATTTACAATATCAATAACCGTATGATTAGGCCACTAGATTAATCATGACATGCCCTGCTATCATTATCATTAACAAACTGATTGTTATGTGTTGGGATTTAGTCAAAGCATAAACCTGCATTTTTCAATTAATAAGATTTTATAATTCAATTTAATACAAAGTTACATTTAAAGATAAATAAGATTTAGAAAATTTATTTATTTGATAATTATTCTAGGTGCCTGCAAGAAGAGATCATAATAAATCTGGGTTCAGTGAATGGAGAACCACGAATGGCTAATTCATCATGTTTGATTTTTTTTCCCTTTATTTTTTGTTTTTGTTTACAGTCGTCAAAGACGGCCATAGATTTTATAGCATTTTGGCAATTGAATATCATTGTGTATACTATTCTCTATTGTTCAGTCAAATTTTGACCTGAAACAATCCAAATATGGGAAGATATATGTACATATTTTTCAATAAAGTTCGAAATACTTTTCGACTATGATTACGATTGGCTCAGTGGATAGCGCCGGTCATGTATTTCGATTGCGATTTAGAGATACTAGAGACGTTAATGGCTTACAATGCGTCATAGTAATGCCATTGCCACCATTTGCTAAATCGTCAATGTCACGGTTAAATGATTTAATCGCTGCTACAAATAGATTTAAATCATAGAGTTGCATCAAGGTCCTCTGTGTAAGCTGATGTTTGGTGATGAATCTCCAAACTCTATCTTAGAGTATAAAAATCTGTCTTCTCAGTAAAAAAAAAAAAAAAAAAAAAATTCCGGTTGAATGACTGTATCAGAGCAATTTTGATTTGAATACCATCTGGTGCGTATTTAAAAAATGGATTAATATATAACAATTACCATGGCATATTCTGTCTGAAGGGCTCTTAACTTGCAGGCACGGGTTAGAATATGAAAATGCACAGTAGCACAGACAATTAACACCATGTCCAAAGACATTCGCATAGAGGAATTTTTTATGAGCAATCGAACAGAGGAAATTTTTAATGTGGATTTTATTCCTTTGTGCGTACAATAAACTAAATAAATGGTTCAAAAACGTGTAAGCAATTTTTTATAAAAAAAAACTAAATGACGGTAAACACAAGGAATGTTTTCCGCTGAGCTTCATAGCGCCCCCCTCCCGTGGTAGGGAGATGACAATGCATATTACAATTTCAGTTGAACCTTTCCTTTGGTTCGACCGTAACATTTCATAAAAATATAAAATATTATTTTTGGATTTAAATAATAAAATAATAAATTTCACGAATATTATACAAATATTGATTTGAGTTTTCGTTGAATGGAATAATTATATATCTATTTTTTGGAAAATAATTGGAATTTAAAATAAATTGTCATTTATGAGAGCATTCATTAGACTTGGGCTTTGTATAAATTAATATATAATTATTTACATACGAGTTTAATGTTAAACTTGATTAGTATTTTATTAATTATGCATTAAACCAAATTTGTTTTGTTAAACATGCTTTGTGTGAATGACATGTAACATTTTGTTCATATCTTATAACATAGTTTTATTTTTCATATGGCTTTGCTTTTAAAGAGAAAAGAAAAGAAAACAAAGAAAAAGAAAATGATGATGGAGGACAAGATGACATGGAGGTATGGCATGAGAGAGAGTGAGAGTGAGAGAGAGTTATGGTTGCATTTAATCATTTGCCTTCTTCACTTATTTCTTCATCTCGCCATTTTCTCCATCTCCATCTCATCTTCTCCCTTTTCTTCACCTCCACATCTGTAACGACTCTGAAATCACTGTACAAAAACTTCTTGTTATTGTACAGAAAAGAGTATTACAGCCTGTGTAAAAGTTAAAAGTTTTTTTTGTTTAATAAAAGCAAGAAGCAACTTATAGCTCACTGATAAAACCTCTGCATTGCTGTGATATAGCCCGTGCGTTTGAATTCCATCAGACCCAACTAATTTTAAGATTTTTTTTAATTTTTCAGAAGCCCAAGAGTTGCATGTGCAATACACGGAGAAATGAAAAGTTTCAGAAAAATCAAACAGACGCAATGAGATGTTGTCACGACCCGCAGGATACGGAACGTGACTGGCACTTAAGTTACGAAACGTCTTAAGACGTCCGTAAAATAAGTAAGCCAAAACCCAGAAATCAAAACCAAAAAGCAGAAGAGTGAAGGAAAAACCAATCAATTGAAAGTGAGTTTATCAAGTAAGTCATATCAAGCCCTTTTTAAAAACAATATCAATTTTTCCGAAAATTTTGGCAGAGTCTCCTTTGTAAATACTGGCCCCCAAAATGGGTACAATAAGAATATATATGAATACAACAATTAAGGCATCCCCAAGCGGGAGCTAGCTCTTCGCCACAAGGCGGTCACAAATCCCACGCAATATAAATCAGCAATGTGCATAAATAAACATAAGAAGCGTAAGTAAAACATCATGTCGACTCGAGTGAGCCCGACCCCAAAATACAGCATAAAAAGCCCACAAATCTCATAGTCTTGTCTCTAGGTCAATATACAATAGTACTGGTAGATACAGTAGATGGAGTACTCAAGATACAAAGAATATACAAGGGGGTACAAAATAATAATACAACCCACCTACGAGCAAAAACCTCGAGTCCAGGCAATAGAGGCAAAAGAAGCAAGTGCGCCCGCCGCTACTGTACTGACAGAGCGGACCTGCAAAAGGCTGTGGCACAACGGGGGTGAGTTGCCAACTCGTGAGTAATAAATAATATCTATATAGGGTATCGCAAGCATGCACACAAGTATCCTAGCATCTATAATACAGGTATGGCAGGATATACTAACAGGTATGTATGCAACATGAATGTACTAGCAGGTATGAATGCAATAAGAATCAACTCGTGATCTGAATGTGTAAGTATAAGAAATCATATTTTTCCTTTAGGAATCTCTTTTGAAATATCAGTACAATACCAATAGAATCAATAAGAATCTGTGTCCAGCATCGACACCTCTGAACTGTCTCAATCTCATGTATCCATATCATAGTATCTCTGACCTCAGCCGTCCGGCTAACCCATCTCAAATATCAATATCTCATCATCTCGCGGCCACGGTCGGTATCCTCTAGATATCTGCCGTGCTAAAACAGTCACCGGTAGGTAGTCTATCCCCTGCCAGGCTCAACGTCAACAACACGACCTTCTCGCCCCGGGGTATCTTACCGGGCCCACCATATACCCAAGACGGTTCATCCAACTCCTCGAAACGGGTCTCGAAAACCACAGCAAACTCATGGTGGACGACACTTACATCACTAGAAAACCGCAATTTACATATTTTAAAAATGTAATAAGTTTAGAAATTTTGCGGCTTTCCTCCGAAATCCAGAAATATCATAAAATCTCAAGAAATCCTCATAAGTGCATATGTCAATGATAATGAATGCATATGGTATCAATAATCAAGTTGCGATGTATGATTAATAGACTAGGCATGAACAAATGATATGATGAGATACATGCACATGAATAGCAATCCTACGATTTCCTTTTAAGGATTTAAAGGCAATAGCACAGGTTTAAGCATCAATTATAGTAAAAGGTTTCAAATTATAGGTTATCTAGTGTGGTGGCATGGCAATTATCCGGGCGTGTGTGTACGCATGAATAGTGCTCGTGCTGCATATAAAAACCCTGGCAACAGTGCAGGTGTCCTATAGAATGGGATCGCATATGTATGTCAAATAAAGCATGGATGTAGTTACTAATATTACTAGAAATCTATAACTATTTAAACTATCGTGCGACTTGCGCCATCCAAATGATAGTCTCCCGTAGATGTTACATCTACTCACCGGAATCCCCAGCTAGCTATGTCCAATCACCGCCTTTCCTTTTCGTGTCGCGTCCGAAGTCATCGCGACCGAACCTGGAATTTGCACCAATACAAAACATAAGATTACATATCATGAAACGACGCAAATCCCAAACGAAAACATCCACGTTCATGAGTTAGGCACAACGTGCACAAGGTGCGCGGAACACACACGAAAATCACAAAAACTAACTATAACCGTCGTTTTGGGCGCCCGGCAAAGCTAAAACCCGATAAAAGCAAAAATCCGCATTCACACACCCTAAAAGTCGTAGGAGATACCAATACAATCATCAAGATATCACAAATAATTCATCACATAATTTTATTAAAAAAAACTAGTAAACATTTGCATTCCAAAATCGGTGCAAACACCGTCGCTTTGCGACAAAAGACTACTATCAAGCTTGAACAACCAACCACACTACAAGCAATCTACAAGCCTCACATAACCCACATGCAATGCTTCAAATCCCCTTTTTTTTTTCCATAAACAAAACCTTTCTTGATTTTTCATAATTAGCAAAATCCAACCCAAACTATACATGAAACACTAAATTAATACTAATTTATTTGAAGTCCAATAGGCAAGTTAACCCCATAGATTTAGGCTAACAAAACAACTAGATAACAAAATAGATTAATTAACCTAATAATGATTTTCTAAACCATAGTTTAAACTCAAACCATTCACTTTAAAACCTAGATTAGAAATCAACAACAAAAATTAGCACATCAAGGTTCTAATTTAGCATATAACAACTACCAATTAACCAAAGATTGAAATTATACCTCACAAGTTCAAACCTTAGCTTGCCCTAGCCTCCCAAGGCACCTCCTTTCTCCAAGATTTAAACCAATTGGGATGTGAGAAGAGATGGATTAAAGGTTTGCATTGGATTTGTGAAGGAAATTTGAATTTTGATGGATTTTTGAGGTGAAAATAAAGCAAAATAGAAAGAGAAATGGGAAAAAATTTTGGGGCTGTTTTCTGCAGGAATTTGGGCTGAGGAGGGAGTGGGGAGAGGTGTGGGGGAGTTGTGGAAAAGAATCCAAGTCAAAGCCCCTCCCAAATTACCACAATACCCCCATCCAAAATAATATAATAAAAACCTATATTTAAATCATTTGAATGAGTCAAAGAAGCAAAGAATGGAGGGGGAAGTGGCTGATCCTGCAGTGGTGGGGCCGGCCAAAGTAGTGAGGAATGAGTGAGAGAGATTTTACAAAGAAATTCTATACAAAAAGACCCCCCACAAGTCCAAAATTGCAAGTTTTAGTTCAAAATAATTATGTTTTTGTTTTCCATAATAAAAGCCCATTAAAACTTGAAATAAAATACTAAAAAATTAAATTACAAAGAGATTTTAATTAACATGATTTTAAAGATTAAAATTAGCCCATTTAAATTTGTATTTATCGCTAATTTAAAGTATTTTTTTTACCAGCATAAAATAATATTAAAAATTGAAAAATAGGGGAAAATTTTTAAAAGACCAGAAATTTATAAGTAACTCATTAGCTACTAAAAACTAGCAATTACCTATCCAAATTAGGTATAATTAGGCCTAAACTGCAAAATAACAAAAAAGACGATTTATGGAAAAATACCAAATTTTCACCGATTTTCGGGAAAACACCAAAACGACTTTTCAAGGCGTTACAATCTTCCCCCCTTAAAGAAATTCGGTCCCCGAATTTAAAAATCTAGCTACGCGTACCTTCAAAGAGATGGGGATATTTCTTCCTCGTCTCGTCCTCGGTCTCCCAGGTGACCTCCTCGTTGCTCGGGCCACACCAAAGGACCTTGACGGTCGGTATAACTTTCGATCTTAATTTCTTCACCTGCCGATCCAGGATGACTACCGGCTGCTCTGCAAAAGAAAGGTCGCGCTCTAGCTGGACTGTTGGGTGCTGAATCGCATGCGAAGGGTCGTGAAGGTACTTGCGGAGTATCGAAACATGGAAGACGGGATAAACATCGGGAAAGCTGGGTGGAAGAGCCAAACGATACGCAACTACGCCGATACGCTCGAGAATCTCGAAGGGACCCACAAATCTGGGACTAAGCTTTCCCTTTCGCCCAAAATGCATCACGCCCTTCATCGGAGAGACCCTCAGAAAAACATGATCGCTAACTGCGAACTCTAGTCTGCGACGGCGCCTGTCTGCATACGATTTCTGTCTATTCTGAACCGCTCTCATCCGGTCTCGAATCAACTGTATCTTCACGGTCGTCTCCTCCACAAGCTGCGGCCCCAAAATACTGCCCTCACTGAGCTCTGTCCAATAGACGGGCGATCTGCATCTCCTCCCATACAATGCCTCGAAAGGTGCCATCTGAATAGTATCCTGGAAGCTGTTGTTATAGGAGAACTCCACTAACGGTAAATGATGATCCCAGCTACCTCCGAAGTCTAAAACGCACGCTCGGAGCATATCCTCAAGAGTCTGAATAATCCGCTCTGACTGGCTGTCGGTCTGCGGATGAAATGCTGTGCTGAAACTCAAACGGGTGCCCAATGCCTCCTGAAGTCTCTGCCATAGTCGGCTGGTAAACTGGGTGCCTCTGTCGGACACGATACACGTCGGGACTCCATGCAGTCGTACAATCTCGTCGATGTAAATCTGAGCATACTGAGCAAAACCGAAAGTGGTCTTCACTGGCAGGAAGTAAGCCGCTTTCGTCAATCGACCCATGATCACCCAAATGGAGTCGTACCCTCGACTGGTCCTGGGTAGACCCACCATAAAGTCCATCGAAATCTGCTCCCATTTCCACTCCGAATGTGCAAAGACTGCAACTCTCCTGCTGGCCTCTGGTGCTCGGCCTTGACTTGCTGACAAGTCAGGCATCTCGATACAAAGTCTGTGACGTCCCTCTTCATCCCGTCCCACCCGTAAACATCTCGCAAATCGTGGTATATCTTGGTGGAACCCGGATGAACGATGTATGTTGATTTATGCACCTCCTCAAGAATCTCACGCCGCAGTCCCTCAGAATCTGGTACGCAAAGTCGAGTCCTAAATCGCAGTACTCCCTGATCATCGATCACGAACTCGGAATCTCTGCCCTGCCTAATCTGCTCCATGATCTCTGAAAGACGGTCATCGCTGGGCTGTGCCTCTCGAATACGGTCAAGTAACTGCGGACGTGCACGAACATGCGCAAGTTGTCCCCCTGTCGGAGTGAACTCGAACTCAACCCGGCTGTAGCATAAAATCTGCCAATCTGCTGACGACTGCCTCTGTACTGCGCGCAAATAAGATAGACTACCCCCGGGCCTCCTACTCAAAGCATCCGCCACTACATTAGCCTTACGGGGGTGATACAAAATCTCGCAATTGTAGTCCTTTACTAGTTCCATCCAACGGCGCTGTCTGAGATTCAGGTCTCGCTGCTGAAATATATACTTTAAGCTCTTGTGATCAGTGAATATCTGACACGACTCGCCGTATAGGTAATGTCGCCAGATCTTAAGTGCAAAGACCACTACAGCCATCTCCAAATCGTGAGTGGGGTAGTTCTGTTCATGTTTCTTCAACTATCGTGAAGCACGCGATCACCCTGTTATGCTGCATCAATACGCACCCTAGCCCCACTCGTGAAGCGTCACAATAAACCACGAATCCACCTGATCCTGAAGGCAAAGATAGTACCGGCGCTGTAGTCAAACAAGTCCGTAGCTGCTGAAAACTGTGCTCGCACTCCTCCGTCCAATCGAAAGGAACTCCCTTCCGGGTCAATCCAGTCAAAGGTGCAGTAATACGGGAGAAATCCTGAACGAATCGCCTATAGTAACCAGCCATGCCTAGGAAACTGCGGATCTCCGTAACTGATGTTGGTCTGGGCCACTGCTGAACGGCCTCAATCTTCTTCGGGTCCACACATATGCCATCTCTTGTAATCACGTGACCCAAGAATCAGACGCTGTCCAACCAGAATGCACACTTGGAAAATTTTGCGAAAAGCTGGTGCTCCCTCAAAGTCTGCAACGTAATCCGCAAGTGTTGCTCGTGCTCCTCTCTGCTCCGGGAGTACACCAAGATATCATCGATAAACACGATGATGAACAAGTCAAGATACGACCCGAATGTACGGTTCATCAAATCCATGAATGTAGCTGGGGCGTTGGTGAGTCTGAACGACATCACCAAAAACTTATAGTGGCCGTAGCGCGTACGGAAAGTTGTCTTCGGTATATCCTCCTGTCGAACTCGCAGCTGATGGTACCCTGATCGCAAGTCGATCCTCGAAAAATACCCCGCACCCTGAAGCTGGTCGAACAAATCATCAATGCGTGGCAACGGATATCTGTTCCGTACGGTAACTTTGTTCAGCTGGCGGTAGTCGATATATAAGCGCAAACTTCCGTCCTTCTTCTTGACAAACAGGACCGGAGCACCTCACGGAGAAACACTAGGTCGAATAAGCCCCTTATCTAATAAATCCTGCAACTGATCCTTCAGCTCTCTAAGCTCTGCCGGGGCCATCTGATAAGGCGGTATAGAAATAGGTCCCGATCCGGGAATCAAGTCAATGCAGAACTCAACGTCGCGCTCAGGCGGTAGCCTAGGCAGCTCGTCAGGGAAAACATCAGGGAACTCACAAACAATCAGGACCCGGTCCAAAGGAACCTCTGCAGCTCGAGTATCACAAATATACGCTAAGAACCCCTGACATCCCTTCCGCAAGAGCTGACCAGCGCGAAGAGACAAAATCAAGCTGGGAAGGGTGACGCTGCGGTCTCCCTGAATAACAAGGGCTGGCTCTCTCGGAAAGCTAAATCTGACTGCTTTCTCACAGCAGTCCATTGAAGCATAACAGGTGGCTAGCCAATCCATGCCCAGAAGCATATCAAAGTCCAACATATCGAGGAGAATCAAATCAACCGACGAATCCCTCTCCCCGATACGAACGAAACACAATCGAAACACAAAACGAGCGACAAACGACTCGCCTACCGGGGTAATAACAACAAGCGGCTGATCTAACGACGACGACTCACGGCCCAACATCGGTGCAAAGTGTGTAGATACGTACGAATGTGTGGAAACTGGGTCGAATAATACCCGTGCGTTGAAAGAGCAAACTGGCAAGGTACCTGTCACAACGGTGTTGGATGCCTGCGCATCCTGCGGCGTCAAAGCAAAAACTCGGGCCTGACCCCCACCAATAATTGGCTGTCCTCGGCCTCGGCCTCCTCGTCCTCTCTGGATCGGATCGCCACGTCCACGGCCTCTGGGTGCATCGAACTGTCATGGAGCATCGCCAGTGATAGGAAGTAGGGCTCTCTGAGGAGGAGGTGGTGATGGTGGTAGGGTAACATATGGCACTGTCGCCGCTCTCTTTCGTTTCGCTGGACAGTCCCTGATACGATGGTGCAGACTCCCGCACCCATAACATCCTGGCGACGACTGCTGTCCCTGGGGATATGAACCATATAACTGACCCCGTCCAAATCCTCTGCCAGGCCTATCTCTCGGAAACAATCTGGAGTGCTGCCTCTGCGACGGCACATCGGTGCGAATCCTCTTCGGCCCAGAAATGGCCGAAGTCTGTGATATGCGTGCCTCCATCCGTAAAGCCGTATCCATAGCAGCTGAATAAGTGTCGAAGTGTTGGGCGCCAATAGCAAGAAATAGCTGGGTGTCAAGTCCCTGCACGAACCTCTTCACTATCTTCTCTTCGGTATCCACCAAATACGGAGCATATCGGGATAACTGCGTGAACTGGACGTCATACTCAGACACCGTCATCCCTGGGGTCTTGATTAAGGCCTCAAAACTACGAGCTCTGGCGTCACGAACGCTCTCTGGGAGGAAACGAGCTAGAAAGACTGCTGTAAACTCGGCCTAAGTCTTAGGCGGTAGACCTGCAACTCGACCTCTCAAGACTGACTCCCACCATGTCTGCGCGAGGCCCTCTAGACGGTAACTCGCAAGCTCCACCCATCGATCGTCCGAACATCTAAGCGAACGGCAGATCCTGGCTAAACTGTCAAGGAATGTCTGCGGATCCTCTGCTGCATCGGTGCCCGTGAAGACTGGAGGTCTCAGCCTCATGAAATCCTATAGCGATACTGGGATAGCCACGGTAGTAGTAGTAGGAGCAACTGTCTGGGCAGCAGGCACCATGGTAGTCTGTGATGTGGTAGGTATGTCCTCCAATCTCGGTGCGCGACTGGCCGCTACTAGGGATCCCACCATCTGTCGTAACTCCTGCATACCTCCCATCATCTGTCGTAGCTCCTCCAAACCAGACTCTAGCCTGTCCATGCGGCCTGGGGAAGGTGGATCAGTCTGTCCCTGAGGCGTAGGTATCATACCCTGCTCGGTCCTCGTCTCGGACGAGCCTGCTCGGATCTCATCTCGGGCGGCAGCCCTCTGCGCTCTCGTAGCCTTCGGCGGCATAACGGCTGTTACAAGAACAGGATGATAAGAACAGCGCAATATAATCATAAGATACACGGAATTGAAGAAAGAATTTCAAGCAAGTATATCCTAAAGTCACTTAGGCGGAGTACCGCATCGCATGTATGCCGCGGACATACGTACGCTACGCTACCCTGCTTAAGTCACTTACTCCATTTACTAAGGGTCATCCTACACTCAGAAAGGTGAAACCTATCACTCTGATACCAACTTTGTCATGACCCGCAGGGTACGGAACGTGACTGGCACTTAAGTTACGAAACGTCTTAAGACGTCCGTAAAATAAGTAAGCCAAAGCCCAGAAATCAAAACCAAAAAGCAGAAGAGTGAAGGAAAAACCAATCAATTGAAAGCGAGTTTATCAAGTAAGTCATATCAAGCCCTTTTTAAAAACAATATCAATTTTTCCGAAAATTTCGGCAGAGTCTCCTTTGTAAATACTGGCCCCCAAAATGGGTACAACAAGAATATATATGAATACAACAAATAAGGCATCCCCAAGCGGGAGCTAGCTCTTCGCCACAAGGCGGTCACAAATCCTACGCAATATAAATTAGCAATGTGCATAAATAAACATAAGAAGCGTAAGTAAAACATCATGTCGACTCGAGTGAGCTCGATCCCAAAATACAACATAAAAAGCCCACAAATCTCATAGTCTCGTCTCTAGGTCAATATACAATAGTACTGGTAGATACAGTAGATGGAGTACTCTAGATACAAAGAATATACAAGGTGGTACAAAATAATAATACAACCCACCTACGAGCAAAAGTCTCGAGTCAAGGCAATAGAGGCAAAAGAAGCAAGTGCGCTCGCCGCTACTGTACCGACGGAGCGGACCTGCAAAAGGCTGTGGCACAACGGGGGTGAGTTGCCAACTCGTGAGTAATAAATAACATCTATATAGGCTATCGCAAGCATGCACACAAGCATCCTAGCATCTATAATACAGGTATGGCAGGATATACTAACAGGTATGAATGCAATAAGAATCAACTCGTGATCTGAATGTGTAAGTATAAGAAATCATATTTTTCCTTTAGGAATCTCTTTTGAAATATCAGCACAATACCAATAGAATCAACAAGAATCTGTGTCCAGCATCGATACCTCTGAACTGTCTCAATCTCATGTATCCATATCATAGTATCTCTGGCCTCAGCCGTCCGGCTGACCCATCTCAAATATCAATATCTCATCATCTCGCGGCCATGGTCGGTATCCTCTGGATATCCGCCGTGCCAAAACAGTCACCGGTAGGTAGTCTATCCCCTGCCAGGCTCAACGTCAACAACACGACCTTCTCGCCCCGAGGTACCTTACCGGGCCTACCATGTATCCGAGACAGTTCATCCAACTTCTCGAAACGGGTCTCGAAAACCACAGCAAACTCACGGTGAACGACACTTACATCACTAGAAAACCGCAATTTACATATTTTAAAAAGGTAATAAGTTTAGAAATTTTGCGGCTTTCCCCCGAAATCCAGAAATATCATAAAATCTCAAGAAATCCTCATAAGTGCATATGTCAATGATAATGAATGCATAAGGTATCAATAATCAAGTTGCGATGTATGATTAATAGACTAGGCATGAACAAATGATATGATGAGGTACATGCACATGAATAGCAATCCTACGATTTCATTTTAAGGATTTAAAGGCAATAGCACAGATTTAAGCATCAATTATAGTAAAAGGTTTCAAATTATAGGTTATCTAGTGTGGTGGCATGGCAATTACCCGGGCGTGTGTGTACGCATGAATAGTGCTCGTGCTGCATATAAAAACCCTGGCAATGGTGCAGGTGTCCTATAGAATGGGTTCGCATATGTATGTCAAATAAAGCATGGATGTAGTTACTAATATTACTAGAAATCTTTAACCACTTAAACTATCGTACGACTTGCGCCATCCAAATGATAGTCCCCCGTATATGTTACATCTACTCACCGGAATCCCCAGCTAGCTATGTCCAATCACCGCCTTTCCTTTTCGTGCCGCGTCCGAAGTCTCCGCGACCGAACCTGGAATTTGCACCAATACAAAACAGAAGGTTACATATCATGAAACGACGCAAATCCCAAACAAAAACATCCACGTTCATGAGTTAGGCACAACGTGCACAAGGTGCGCGGAACACACACGAAAATCACAAAAACTAACTATAACCGTCGTTTTGGGCGCCCGGCAAAGCTAAAACCCGATAAAACCAAAAATCCGCATTCACACACCCTAGAAGTCATAGGAGATGCCAATACAATCATCAAGATATCACAAATAATTCATCACATAATTTTATAAAAAAACTAGTAAGCATTTGCATTCCAAAATCGGTGCAAACACCGTCGCTTTGCGACAAAAGACTACTATCAATCTTGAACAACCAACCACACTACAAGCAATCTACAACCCTCACATAATCCACATGCAATGCTTCAAATCCCCTTTTTTCTATAAACAAAATCTTTCTTGATTTTTCATAATTAGCAAAATCCAACCCAAACTATACATGAAACACTAAATTAACACTAATTTGAAGTCCAATAGGCAAGTTAACCCCATAGATTTAGGCTAACAAAACAACTAGATAACAAAATAGATTAATTAAGCTAATAATGGTTTTCTAAACCCTAGTTTAAACTCAAACCATTCACTTTAAAACCTAGATTAGAAATCAACAACAAAAATTAACACATCAAGGTTCTAATTTAGCATATAACAACTACCAATTAACCAAAGATTGAAATTATACCTCACAAGTTCAAATCTTAGCTTGCCCTAGCCTCCCAAGGCACCTCCTTTCTCCAAGATTTAAACCAATTGGGATGTGAGAAGAGATGGATTAAGGGTTTGGATTGGATTTGTGAAGGAAATTTGAATTTTGATGGATTTTTGAGGTGAAAATGAAGCAAAATAGAAGGAGAAATGGGGAAAATTTTTGGGGCTGTTTTTTGCAGGAATTTGGGCCGAGGAGGGAGTGGGGAGAGGTGTGGGGGAGTTGTGGAAAAGAATCCAAGTCAAAGCCCCTCCCAAATTACCACAATACCCCCATCCAAAATAATATAATAAAAATCTATATTTAAATCATTTGAATGAGTCAAAGAAGCAAAGAATGGAGGGGGAAGTGGCTGATCCAGCAGTGGTGGGGCTGGCCAAAGTAGTGAGGAATGAGAGAGAGATTTTACAAAGAAATTCTATGCAAAAAGACCCCCCACAAGTCCAAAATTGCAAGTTTTAGTTCAAAATAATTATGTTTTTGTTTTCCATAATAAAAATCCATTAAAACTTGAAATAAAATACTTAAAAATTAAATTACAAAGAGATTTTAATTAACAGGATTTTAAAGATTAAAATTAGCCCATTTAAATTTGTATTTATCGCTAATTTAAAGTAATTTTTTTACCGGCTTAAAATAATATTAAAAATTGAAAGATAGGGAAAAAATTTTAAATGACCAGAAATTTATAAGTAACTCATTAGCTACTAAAAACCAGCAATTACCTATCCAAATTAGGTATAATTAGGCCTAAACTCCAAAATAACAAAAAAGACGATTTACGGAAAAATACCAAAATGACTTTTCAAGGCGTTACAGATGTACACACCCAACTTGACACGTTGCACGAATCTTGAAACAAGGCCTCAAGATCAGACCACCCAAACCCACGATATGGCCGGCACTGACGGTTGGAATGAAGCCAAATCTCTCTGTACTTTGCACACCCCCCTTCAGCTCCCCTTAACTCCCTTATACTGTTTGATTTTACTGCAATCAAACAGAGACTCTTCAATTCACCATTTAACACATTTTTAATGCATTTCAATCCAAAATTTTAATTTCCAAACCCTAATTCTTCACTATAAATAGCCATCATGCCCTAGCTTTTCAATATTCTGAAATTCTAGCAAAAATTTTCTCAAACTCTCTAAATGCCAAGTGGGGTTAAGCCCCTCAAGTGGAGTAGCGAGCCAAACTCGACGACCGGAGTATCTCCGACGAAAGCACGACCCCCGAGAGCTTCTTCAATTTCTTTTTAACCACCTAAAACAGTAAGTCCCTTCATCTCTATTCTTTTCCATCACAGAACAACTTTTTAAAGCAAACCGACAAAAGAGGAGTTATCTCCGATATCATATTCTTTTTAATATTTGTAAGGCATATGATAAGAAAATTAAAGCAAACTAACATGCTGCATTAATCTTAACATAATTTCACATCATTTAGTTTTTAATTTAACAAAAATTTCATAGAAAACAAACATATACCAAACTTTTTCATTAAAATACCATGAACTTTCGTATAACACTTCTCAATAATTAATTTAAATACCTTTAGAAAAACTTCACGGGGTAACGACCCACCCCACACGCACACTATGCTTCCATAGCACGGTATTATAGAGCAATAGTTAATTTAAAGAAGAACTTTTTCATTAAAATACCACACTGTTTCAAAACGGGTTTTTTAAAATCAGTATTTCGAAATCCTTGACAATTACGCCTCTACAACTCTCGTCAGGGGATCCACTAATGGATGGTGCGGATTATCGCACATCTTTGGGACAGTAGAGCGAGATGCAGAACTCCTCACGGAGTATTCGGTCTCGAAAGGAAATAAAATACGGGTTTTAAGAAATGCGACTTTTCTAAACAAAACTAATTTTTAAAAAATTATATAAAAAAATTAGTAATCCATATTTTCAATAAAAACAAATTAAAAAACTATATTTTTAAAATAAAAGATTAGAATTTCTTAATAAAATACCATCGGGTTTCCAAAACTAGTAGTTTTCACAAAAATACCATAAACTTTCAAAAAATTAGGTTTTATCACCAAAACACCACAACAATTAAAATACATGTTCATAAAAACCTTAAATATTACAAATCACCCTCGAGCTTATTTTTAAACAATATTAAATATATTTTTCATAAAACCCCCTCGAGATATACAAACAATATTTTAAGGACTCTGGATTAACATAGGTTTAAACGGTATCATTTCTCTTGACCCTCAGAGAGCCGGAGAAAGTGAGTACTTGCCTATTCAGGTTAGACAATTTAATGGAGTTATCAATGGCAATTGTATTGGAAAAAAACACAAATCCTGTCATCCATGTGCAGCAGTTGCCGATTTCTCCCGAACATAAGATTTTTAACAATTTACATTAATTCACATGAAAAAACATGAACTCGAATCCAAACTCGAATCTAAACTTGAACCCAAACTCAAACACAAACTCGAACTCTAACCTAACTCGAATCTAAACTCGAATATGAACTCGAACCCAAGCTACTCGAACCAACTTTACTCGAACCAAGATTGCAATTGTCATGACTTGCATATTACTCGACTCACTCGAATGCATTCTACACCTTTTGCAATCTGTGGTTTTGATCAAGACATGTTAATCAATCAATCAAATCAATTAAGCATATTAATCAGTTATAATATATTATACTCGGGATGTTTGGGATAGTTTATTGTGTGAATCCAACGGAATTTCAGGATTCCCGTATTAAACTTTTTTTTTATTTTACTCGATTATCAGTCGGGTTGATTCATCCACAGCCTAGAGCCCCGATGCTAACACGTGAAGTGGGCCTATGTTTCGTTGCTCCTGGGGCTCCACTCTTGAGTTTGTGAATACTTCTACGGTTGCGTTGACATTCACACTTGAAACTTAACGTTAACATAGCGACCATATAAAGACCTATATAACATATTTACCCATGATCATATGCTCCTACTCGTCATATAAATATTCTACAATTATCATTTTCCTATTCTTACTTATCCTTAGGACTTACCGAGCGCTTGTTCGCTAACGGGCATTCCATCCACTTTTCTTCTCTTCGAATATTCGTTAGAAACGGTCGAGACGGAAGAAGTTGAAGCCACAGAGGAGAACTACAACCAGATTGCTACTCAGGGTTAGCCCAACTTCATTTTTTCTTCAGTTTATGTATGCCACTTGTTTAGGCATTTTCCTTATTGTATTTACTTTTCAACATAAACTCATGCATTTGTAAATATTAAAAGTTAATGTAAATAAAAATGTTTGTTAAAATTTTTTACAGTCTCCATTTATTCTTGCATTGTGTATTATTGTTTTAATACGCTTAGTATATTTATTTAGGGAATGACCTTTTCTGGATAAATATGCCGCGAGCTTCCCACGTCACCGTTTCCGTCTACTGGGAAGCGGGGCATGACAACCTCCTACCTCTATCATCATTGTCACGCCCCGCTTCCCGGTGTACGGGCAGAGAACGCGACGATACCGCTACGTATTTACTGAAGTAAACACGCTAGGTGTATATAAGCAATATAAGTATAATGCATAAGAGACAATGACAATGAATATAATTGAACATCAACTTTATTTATTAAACATTATTTTTACATTACATCTGAAAAATAAATATATGGAATGAATGCAATGCCTAAACAGTGGCATAAAAGAAATGAAAATGGAATAAGTATAAGTGAATCTAGAGCTCCGGGTCGAAGGCTAGCTGATCCAAATCCTTGCTGCTGGGCTCGATCTCCAGTGAGTCCGAAACACCTGACGACATTCCAAAGAAGAAGAAAGAGAATGTCGTCAGCGAACAATCGCTCAGTAAGTCCCAAAGATGATGGAGAATTAGAATAGACAGAGAGAGTATAGTTTTATAATGTTTTATTATAATGTTAGCGCAATTATTTGTAGCTTGGTACAGAAAATGCCAGTGTATACGAGAGGAATCCCACTTACACCGGAGACTTTGGTAACCTGTAGTACAAGGCTCCGTCGATAATACCACGGAACAACGGCATGGATGTAATTACGTCTTAAGTGACCACCTCGTGCCACCTTTAACATGTTCCGTACCATTCTACCCCTTTATAACCCTGTAGTGTTTATATATTGATCGTATGGATTGTATTGTCTTGTCTTGTATTATAAATTGTATAGATGGATGACTTGCCGAGACCATGATATCAGTAATGGAACGGATATAATGGATGAACATGTAAATGGAGTATATCCATGGTTCGGTTCAGTCAAGTTGTATAGATTAAATAGATTGAATAAATGGATTCATATTGAATTATGATTTCATACTTGAATCATATTCAAGTCGGATTGATTATATTGAGACTCAGTCTGAGTCAGACTCTTTTAAGAAGAACTTGAAATCTTGATTGTTTTAATGTTATCGGTAACTGCTACATATGGACGACAGGATTTGTATCTTTTTTCAAAACAATTACCGTGTTGATAACACCGTTTATTAAGTTGTCTACCTTAAATAGGCAAGCACCCATATCTTCGGCCCCCTGAGGCTCAAGAGACTGGTCCCGCTTAAACCTATGTTTACTAGGGTCCTTATTGTAATTTAGTATAACTTGAGGGGGGTTTATGTAAAATAGTTTTGTTATGCTTTAAAAATATACCTCAAATATTTAATTATCATCTTTAGAGTTTCCATAGATGTTTCTTTTATAAATGTAAAATTTCTAGTTAGTAGAATCTAGTTTTCATAGTATATGGTATTTATTTGAAATATTGGAATTGTATGGTATTTTCTTGTAAATAGAATGTTTTTCTTGAATTTTGGAAATGTGGAATATTATAATTATTAAAAATAGATATTTTGATATTAATTACATATATATTTATTTATTAAAAATATAAGTTTTATTTATAATAGAAATCATATTTTCTAAGGAAAAACTGTATTAAAATCTTTCGAGATCGTATGCTCCTTGCGGACGTCTGCATCTCACTCTACTAAGCCTGAGGATGTGCGATAATCCGCATCATTCCGAACGGGTTTCCCAAAATAGGTTGTAGAGGCGCAATTGCAAAGATTTGTTAAATACACTTCTTATACAAAAAGGTTTTTATAAGTTGAACGTAGTTATATGTAAAGTCGTATTTTCCCAAATCTATGTTCCCAAATTCCATCGTGCTATATTAGATATTAGTGTTGTGAAGAGGTAGGTCATTACCTCGTGAATTATCTAAAGGTATTATAGAGTTTATGTCGAAAACTAAAGTTTGTGATATTATAATGTAAAATTGCGATAAAAGATGCATATAACAATCTTTTGTGATGAAACTTGTTAAAGATGTTTATTAATATTTAATGAATAATATGTGATGATATGAAGGTATCTTGATTAAGAAAAATTATAGTTTTTAAAGAAAACCGAATCGGAAGTCAGACTAACTCCGCTTCCGTCGGGTTTTAGTTTTGAATGTTTTTAAAATAGAGAAAAGAAGGAGAAGTAGGGACTTACTGGCTTGGGGTCAAGATGGGAGAGAGGGGGTCCTAAAGAGAGCTTCGGAACATCGTTTCGTCACCGAAATCTCTTCGGATTTCCGTCGGAAGTTCGTCGGAGCTTCGCCCTTTGCTAACTCCACTTGCACACAAAAGACTTGAGAATTTTCTTGAGAGTTTGGGCAGGGATTTGTGAGTGAGCAGGGATGATTTGAGGGTGGTATTTATAGGGAAAAATTAGGGTTTAGGGTATGAAGGAAATGCATTAAAAATATGCATTAAAATGAGGTTAAATGGGCATTATATTGCTCTCTGTTTTAATTCGGAGTAAACAAGTAATAAAGGAGTAGCGGGGTAGGCCAAACGTTGCAGGGGGTGAAATTTGAAGGCATTTTCGACGGTTTGACCCGACCTCGCCGGTTTTTCCAAGCTTTTCGCCGACCCAATGCCGACGGGGGTGTTGGTGTTGGGGTAATGGGTCGGGGTTGTTTGGTATTCTACAGTTCACCTGTTTGATTATTCTGTAACTTATCCTATTACGCGTGTTTCTCGTGTAGACTCTTGGGCTTCTAAAAGATTAAAAGAATTTAAAATAAAAAGATATTGTGGCTGATGGGATTTGAACTCAGGTGCTTTGGTTCAGCAGTGCAAGGTCTTACCAGTGAGCTACAAGCTCCTTCTTGCTGTTCAAAAGCAAAACAAATTTATAATTTATACTCAAGCTCAAGTACCCCTTTCTGTATTTTTGAAAAAATACAACTTCGCTAACCGTTCAGCCAGGCCAGTGCCGGTAATTTTGAGGGAGGTTCCCCGTACTTTCGCACGGACCTAATTAAAATAAACCTCATTTTCCCAGAAGCGCAGCCCTATTGACACCTTTCTAGACACCTGATGAGTTAGCTAATTGTAAAATGCAAAACTCTCCCGGGAGCAACTATTGCTCATAGTGGGATCGGGATCCTACTATCATATAGTAGGTATGCAATCTCATTGCAAATTTCAACACTTGAAACTCCCGATATGGTTTTTACCCTTAGTAACTTATGACCTTGACTATAATCAACATATCATAAGTACTAGTCAAGTTTTACCCGCCATTTCATGATTAATCAGACCTACTCATATGACCCTTGACTATAATCAACATAATCATATGAATGTCCTAATTAATCGCATGTTATGCTGTGTAGGAAGACATCACTTAGCTACCGTACACTACGCCTTGACTATAATCAACTTTCGTAGCACGAATACTAAGTACTCTACTTTCTAAAATGATGGAGGGTTGCGAATAGTTTTTAAGAAAACCTTTAACGCTTTGAACTTGATATCGTCGTAGAATCCAATGGTTTTAAAAGGAGTGGCTTAAGCTCCACAATTTGAAAACTTGCTTTTTCACAAAAAGCTGAGTAGGTTTCAAATCTGATTCTACAATATCTTTTTAGATTTCTTTTTTTAACATTAATCTTATTAATGTAGTCCCATCATTTAAGTCATGAGCCATTACAGAAAAGAAACGAAAATAGAACGTACGCTTATGCCATCCGCATTCGCCACAATGTCCCGTCATGTACCGTTAGGTTACTTAACTAACGGCATAGCGGGACGGGACTAGTGCAGATGCAAAACATAAGTAACGTTTATTTTATATATATATATATATAATACATCATTCGTCCCAACATATAAAGTGATCACATTACAGAATATCCACAGCAGAAGCACATATATGAAAATACAGGATATACTAGGAGGTCCGTATTTTGTATTTAGCCAATAATAGAAAATACGGATTCCACGGTCGTGATGAACAGCCAAGTCCATACCCCTAGACCTCTACGAGAGCGGCAAGTGACCCTTCCAATTCTAGAGTTTAGGAGACCCGGTCTCGACTCCTCGAGATGGCTTTCCACTGAACCCTAGAACCCGGTCACTTGTGCTCCCCTTCTTGGGTTTATCCTAATGCGAAAAAGTAAATAATATACAACAATGGTGATATCATCCTCAACCCGGAAGTGCCCCAATAAAAGAATATTATATACAATTAATTTTACATGAATGAAAAGAAAAACTCTCATCTCATATAAAAACCCCCGACTATTCATTCGCGACGATCCTGTACATCATATCTCAGCAACACATAATGTCACATATCATCAACGTAAGTAAGTATGCGTGCCCCAATTGTCGTTGATGTATATCAACAAAACCGGCGATACACCACATACTACACTTACGGTTGCAGAAAATAAAGTGAAAAACTATAACAATTGGAATCAACACTGCCTTTAGACATCATAAACCCGGAATATCACATATTCTGGATTTCATGCTTAATAATGCAAATCTTATATTTAGGTCTCAACTATGAAAACAACTTTTCAAAAGAAGCCAGGTAATTCAACAAGATTCCCGATTCTACCGAGACCGAAATATTAGACTTACACGCAATTAATTACTTTTTACAAAACTAATTAGTGTAGATTCCAATCATTGTATCACATTCATAAATAAAATAGGCGCAATTAAAACATTTGATCGATCGATTAAACATCCAAAAAATTCTCAGATGGCTCAACACTTGAGTTAGATCAAAATATGCCAGAGACTACATCAAGCACATATGGGTCAGCACAAGAAGGCACAGTCCAAGCCTCACCAACGGCGCCGCGGAACCGCCGCCAAAAGACCCTTTTGCCGCGGTTCTACGGTCGTTAAGTCGAGTTAGGGCTTTGTTCTTCTTGGGGGCCCATACAATACCCTACATGATTTTCTGAGTATTTTTAATATGAAAAATTCCAACTTTTGAAAAATTTCCAGAAAGCTCTACTTTGGGTGTCGGTTTCGCTCGTTCGAAGTTTTTGTCGTCTAGGTTACTCTAAAACTCTAGCCTGGCTCTGATACCACTGTAAGGATTCTCTAGCACCATCCTAAGTTATGGGTTGCATCACACATGCTATATCAAAAATTTAAAGGGGTGCTAAACAATTCCAACCATGAATCGGACTAGAAAAATAGAGTAACAATATACTAGTATCATATACTACAAGTGTCTAACACTAAGTGGGGAGAAATACAACCTTTGTAGACCTCTTCCTTGAATCCTTGGATCGAGTGGGGTTTGACCCGGTTGGCTTGTGTCCTTCCAAGTCCACGATGATCCACCACGAAGTCCCTTTGCACCAAGCTCCAAGCTTCACTTGATCAAGGATGAAGATGAAGCAAACACTCCACACTAGTGGGCTAGACTAAAGTGGAATGGTGATGTGGGTTTGGATCTCACTACAAAACCTTCTTTTTAATTCTTTCTCTTTCTTTTAAAACCTTAGAGAGCTTTGAGGAGAGAGAGGAAGAAAGAGATGGCTCAAACTAAACTCAAGAGAATAATATGATAACCCTCTCTAAACTCAAGAGAGTAAGTGAAGTCATCCATGCTAAACCATGGTTACAAAATATCTAGATATTTTGTAACCTGAGTTTAAGCAAAACCATGGGCTAAAACCATGGGCAATGAAACCATTGACTTTTGTCAACTCAAGAGAGTTGAATAGTCAACCATGACTTTAATCCCATTTTGCTTTTCTCAAATAATCAAAATATTTAAATATGTTACCATATGAGTCTTGCATTGCCACCACCAATGTATCATCCACCATGATACATGTATGCTTGCATGCGTGCATGCATATCAATATATACATACACTCATGCATGCAACATAAAGAAATAAGTTTTAATAAATGAGCTAATGGACTTAATATTAAATCAACACTTGATTTAATAACCCGGTCATATCTCTTACGACCCATCCAATAGTAAACGCCCGATTAAAATATGGTATCCAATACACGCTTTTAATCGAGCTCCCGCGCATATCACATATGCACCCCACATCTTTTCGCCTGAGCTAGGAGACCCCTTTGTGGGACTCTAAGACTCGTCACTACGCTAGCAGTAGGCAGTGATCACATCACATGCCCACAAATCGTCAGTGGCACAAGCTGTACGTAACGGCTTCCAGATATTGAGCGATCAGAAGAAACACAAGCAAACCTGCTAAAACTCCCGTCGAGCCAACTGGTAACACTTACCGTACAGTCCGGTCTCTTCGTCAATAGTGTTGAATATCAAGTCTAAGGGTAGTATCGTCGACCCTATTAACCCAATAAGTTATGCCGGTATATGTCTAATAACAGATCGAGAAACTACTGATAACACTTATCAGTAAATCTCAGTAGCCCTGGCCAGGGAATTCCTGTTATAGCCAATCGGACATAGCGCAACATCAACCCCCAATACCGAGAGAGATGAATCCCTTCATATCGCTTATTGCCTTCATGTGCCTCGGGACTGTACCAAAAATCCACCTGTTTGCATGACTCAGTAGAGCCGCGGTAGGGTGGAGATCCAAGTACAGTGGGAGGACACACAAGACTCTATGACGATATCGGGTCTACAGACTAACCTATACCAGTGTCACCTGAGAACTGCTATCCGACTATAGATATAATACCACATAGGAGTTCTTGATGAGTCCGTTCAGTGTGCCTAGTCTCACTGAGCACCCGTATACGATCTTTGGTGTCACCACACCAATGGATATGGGATCATCTATCGCCCATCATATGGGACAAGTAACGTATACGCTAGTCTACTCTGGTGATATCGATACCCCGTCTCAATACACCCACGACTAGGAACAATTTAAGGATATGCTTATATGAACTACATATGTCCCACTAGTATGATCCGCATCATAATCTCAGTAGTCAAGCATATCCTTAAGGCTATATCAACATGTACCAAATGAATGAAAGCATGATCAAATGGACATATCAAGATAAAGGTGCAACCAGATAGCATACTATCATGTCGAGTAAGAATGTCCCCTATACACACACACACACACACACACCAATATATACACTATCATATAATGGCCTCTAGGGCATATATATATCCAACAAAAAAAATCCTAACCCTAGAATCTTCACTAGTGATTTAGACAATACAAAATGTAAACTACTTTACTACTAAGTGAATATGGAATACAGCCTTTGCAGACCGGTCCTTCACTTCAAGTAGTGATCTTGCGGGCTCTAGCATGGCTTCACAAGAAGAAAGGAATGAGCTTGCACGAAGTCTTCAAGGCCGAAGATGATCTACGTCGAGGAGTCACTAACCCAAGCTATCTCTTCACTAATTAGGAATTAGTGAAGCTAACACCCTAAACTAAAGTGCTAATCTAGTAGAGGATGATGAAGTGAGATTTTTGCTCACTTTAGAATTTATTTTCTCACTAATTTTGGTCTCCTCTCATAAACCTAGAGAGCTCTTTCAAGTGAAGAGGAAGAAGAAGAAAAAATAAATGAGAGAGTGAATGGCAACCATGGGTGAGAAAATATCTAATATAACTCATGTAGAGACTTAACCATGAGTTAGATAATGGTTGGGTTAATAAATATCTAGTGTAAGACAAAACTAGTGGATTAAGTCGATGGGTCTCCAAGCTTCATGCCATGTGACCAATTTCCAACTAATAATTGATTTACCCTAAATAAATAAACCTTTCATTATCATTATCATGGTGTAAGTCTCATACACCCATGTTGCATGTATCATCAACCATGACACATAAATAAAACACAATTAATATATATCACATATATATTAAGTGTGCACATGTGAGAAAAAGAAATGCTTAAGTGAGCTAATATTATTTAATGTAAATTAATATATCAAATATATAATTATACATTAAATCATTAAATCAACTCTTGATTTAATAATCCGGCTATATATTATATGACCGACTAATATTATTTGTATCAACTTATTGAATCAATACTTGATTCGATAACCCGGCTATATCTTATATAACCGATCGATACCTTATATCGCGAGAATAGAATACGGTATCATATACTCGTATTAATCTCGGTCCCGCACATATCACATATATGCTCCTACTTCATTTTGCCTAAGCCGGTAAAACCTCTGTGTAGGACTCTAAAGACTCGTCAATACGCCAGCAATAGGTGATCATCACATCAAGTACCCACAAGCCGTTAGCGGTACTAGCTGGACGTAACGGCTACCCGAGTGTTGAGCGATCAGAAGTTCAACAAGCAAGCCTGCTCTTACTCCTGAAAAGCCTGTCAGTAACACTACCGTACAGTCCAGTCTCTTCGTCTGATATGTCGCATATCTAGTCTAGGGGTGGTAAACATCAGACCCCAGAAATCGATAAGTCGTACCGATGTAAGGCTCATAACGGGTCGAGAAACTACTGATAACACTTATCAGTAAATCTCCGTAACAGCCCTGGCCAGGGACTTATCATTATGGCCAATCGAGCACAGCCCAACATCAACCCCTTATACCGGAAGAGACGAATCCCCTCCTGTCGCTCATTGTCTTCGTCTGATTCGGGACTGTACCCAAAAGCCAACGTTTTACATGTTCTCTTGAACGTGGTAAGGTGGATATCAAAGTACAGTAGGAATCACATAAGACTCTATGACGATCTCGGTTCTACAGACTAACCTGTACCAGTGTCACCAGAGAACTGCTATCTGACGATAGGTATAATACCAGCTAGGAGTTCTCGGCGAGTCCGTTCAGTGTACCCAGTCTCCACTGAGCACCCGTATACCATCTTTGATGTCAAACACCAATGGATATGGGATCATCCATCGCTCATCATATGGGTCAAGATACGTATACGCTATTCTACTCTGGAATATCGATGCCCTGTCTCAATACACCCTCGACTAGGAACAATTTTATGGTGTACTTGTGGACTACCCTTGGCCCCACCAATATGATCTCCATCATAGTCCTGGTAGTCAAGTACACATCCTAAGGGCTTTATCAACATGTGAGAGCAAGACAACATCACTTATACAAGTCAATATGTTAAGACAAAGAGCAACCAGATAACATACTATCATGTCGAGCAAGAAAGTCCTCTCTATATATATCCAAGCATCCATTATAATATACATCACATGTACATTAATGGCCTCTAGGGCATACATATAACTAACAATCTTCTACTTGCACTAAGGCCAGTTGTTGTAGTATCTCATACCCAACATCCCGAATAGCCTCTCAAATTGTATCTGGGGTATGGCCTTTGTGAGTGGATCCGCTGTGTTGTCTTTCGTGTCAACTTTCCTGAACTCGATCTCGCGGCGATCAACTATCTCCCGGATCAGGTGATACCGCCTCAGAATATGCCTGGATCGCTGATGGGACCTGGGTTCCTTGGCCAAAGCCACTGCTCCATTGTTATCGCAATACAAAAGTATTGGACGCTCAATGGATGAAACTACACCAAGTTCAGTTATGAACTTCTTCATCCAGATAGCCTCTTTGGCAGCATCGTTGGCAGTGATGTATTCAGCCTCCATCATCGAATCTGCCACGGTTTCCTGTTTGGAACTCTTCCAACAAACCGCCCCTTCATTGAGAGTAAAAACAAATCCCGAGACCGACTTAGATTCGTCCTTATTACTCTGGAAGCTCAAATCGGTAAAGGAATCCACTTGGAGTTCTCCGTTACCATACACCAAGAACATCTCTTTAGTCCTTCTCAAGTACTTGAGAATGCTCTTCACAGCTGTCCAGTGACTCTCTCCTGGATCTTCTTGATACCTACGCACTACACTTAGTGAGTATGCTACATCGGCTCTGGTACATAACATCACATACATGATAGAGCCTACTGCCGAAGCATAGGGTATCCCTTGCATGCGAGCTCTCTCCAAATCAGTCTTGGGAGACATCTCTTTGGAGAGAGTGAGCCCTGAGATCGTGGGTAAATTTCTACGCTTGGATTCTTCCATACTAAACCTCTTTAGTATGGTGTCAATGTACCTGGATTGGAACAATCCCAATATCCGTTTAGATCTATCTCTATAGATCTTAATCCCCAAGATGTAGAAGACATCACCTAGATCTTTCATTGAGAATTTTTATAATAAGAAGAGCTTGACCGAGTGCAGCATAGGAACATCATTTCCTATCAAGAGTATGTCATCCACGTACAATACGAGGAAGACAACCTTACTCTCTGACACCTTCTTGTATATAAAAGGTTCATTTACGTTATTGATGAAGTCAAACTCTTTGACTACCACATCAAAACAGATGTTCCAACTCTGCGATGCCTGCTTTAACCCGTAGATGGATTTAAGCAGCTTGTATACCTTTTCGCTGCTCCTGCTGTCCATGAAGCCCTCTAGTCATGTACATGCACTCTTCTAAATCACCATTTAGAAAGGCGGTCTTAACATCCATTTGCCAGATTTCGTAGTAATGGTATGCAGCAATGGCAAGCAGAATCCGGATGGACTTAAGCATAGCCACTGGAGAAAAGGTTTCATCATAGTCCACACCTGGTCGTTGACGAAAACCTTTTGCAACAAGTCTAGCTTTGAAAGTCTCAACTTTTCTATCTACACCAAGTTTCTTCTTAAAGATCCATTTTCTCCCAATGGGTTTTACCTCTTTAGGAGCAACTTCCAAAGTCCATACTTTGTTGGTGTACATAGATTCCATCTCAGATCGCATTGCATCCATCCATTTCACAGAGTCCCCACTCGTGATGGCCTGCTCGAAGCTAGTTGGGTCATCATCTACCATGATGCAATCCTCACTCCCACCATCAACAAGAAAACCGTAGTATCTCTCAGGTGGATGAGGAACCCTACTAGATCGGCGGAGAGGCTGAGGTTTATTGGGAACTATCGAATCCTCTGGTTCTACCAAATCATCAGTTATAGTTTGTGCCGCTGGAACTTCTTCCAGCTCTACCTCTACGCCACTAATTTCTTTTACAAGAAATTCCTTTTCTAAAAAGGTGGCGTATTGAGAAACAAACACCTTTTGTTCTTCAGTGTGGTAGAAAATATATCCATAGGAATCCTTTGGATATCCCACAAACTTATATAGAGCTGATCTTGCCTTGCGCTTGTCCGGATTTTTCTTTTTAACATAGGCCGGGCAACCCCATATCTTAACTCATTTAAGAGATGGTTTCTTTCTATTCCATATCTCATATGGAGTGGTAGGCACCGATTTGGATGGAACTCTATTCAATAGGTATGCGGCTGTCTCCAGCGCATAACCCCAAAAGGAAATAGGTAACTCAACAGTGCTCATCATAGAGCGCACCATATCCAATAGGGTGCGATTCCTCCAATCCGACACACCGTTGTGCTGTGGTGTATACGGAGGAGTAAGCTGAGAGATAATTCCATTCTCTTTTAGATAGTCACAGAATTCGGTGCTCAAGTATTCTCCTCCCCGATCAGATCGTAGGATTTTAATACTTTTACCCGTCTGGTTCTCGACTTCATGCTTATATTCTTTGAATTTCTCAAAAGCTTCAGACTTGTGTTTCAACAGGAACACATGTCCGTATCTTGAGAGATCGTCAGTGAATGTAATGAAGTATGAGGAACCATTCCTGACATGTGTAGACATGGGACCATATATATCACTATGTATTAGTCTCAAGAGTTCCGTAACTCTTTCTCCGTGTCCAGTAATCGCAGTTTTGGTCATTTTACTTTTGAGACATGACTGGCAAGTGTCATAAGATGAAAATTCGAACGGTTTCAAATATCCATCTTTATGTAACTTAGCTAGTCGTGTCGCATTGATATGGCCTAGTCTACAATGCCATAAGAAGGATTCGTTCATTTCTGAACTCTTCCTCTTGTGTGTGTTTTGCACGTTAAGAACTGCGGTTTGATTTAGAATGTATATGCTATTATTTAGCGATCCTGATCCAATCGACTTTTGATCCAGGAAGATGTTCATAACATTATCCTGTACTACAAAATTATATCTTTCTTTACTTAATAAAGAAACTGATATAAGATTGCATATCTGGGTCGGTATGTAATAGCATTCGTTCAGAATCAATGTATTACCATTTGGTAATACAAGGTGAAATTTGCCAACAGATTTGGCTGCATCATTTGCATCATTTCCTACTTGTACGGAATGATCACCTATTCCCAGTTCTCTACCTTTTTTTAGCCCATGTAACATGTTACATATATGGGATCCCAATTCAGTATCTAATACTCAGGACTTAGAGTGTACTGAGAAACAGTTCTAAGTGACTAACATACCCGAAGAAGATGCATCAACATGCTCATTTTTCGTTTAGGTGGCATGGAAATCCAGATATTTTCTTATTTTCTGCTCGGACTTATAATAATTATAAGTTGGAGCGGAACCAACGTTCCCCTGCTCAGCATAAAAAGCGGGTTCGGTCAATACATCCATATTATTATCTTGATTAAGACCTGACATGGTCGCTACCTGGAGAGAGAGAGAGAGAAGAAAATATTTTAGCGTATGCTCTTGCAAGATTAGATTGGTTTATTATCTTATCTAATCAGGATGGCTCCCACTGTTTTTATCAAATTTTCCTTCAAACCCTAAAAGGTAAGACTGATCGGGATTAATTACACCTTACAAGTTCGCCAATCTTTCGGCCAGGTCAGTGTTGGTACTTTGAGGGAGGTTCCCATTGCTTTTGCACGGACCTAATTAAACTAAATCTCATTTTCCCAAGGGCGTAACCCCGTTAACACCTTTCTAGACACCTACTTGATTGGCTAATTGTGATGTATAAAACTCTCCCTGGAGTAACTCTTACTCATAGTGGGTATCGGGATCCAACTATCTCATAGAAGGTATGCAATCTCATTGCAAATTTCAACACTTGAAATTCCCGATAATACTTTTTACCCCTAGTGACTTATGACCTTAACTATGGTCAACAAATCATAAGCACTAGTCAAGTTCTACCCGTCATTTCTTGATTAATTAGACCCACCCACATGACCCTTAACTATGGTCATCAAAGTCACATGACTGTCCTAGTTAATCGCATCATGCTATGTAGGAAGACATCACTTAGCTACCGTACACCGCATCTTAACTATGGTCAACAAACGCAGCACGAATACTAAGTACTCTACTTCCTAAAATGACGGAGGATTACGACAAATTTTTATGAAAAACTTTTGCTTAATGAACTTGATATCGTTGTAGAAATATTTTGAAAAAAGAGTATTTTTGAGGCTTTTTACTAGTCTTGCTAAAGAGGTCACTCATGAAGGGATCTCGGCTCTTTCCTTATCGAATAAGATGCAGAATATTTCATAAATACCGCTATGCAAAGCAAGAACTAAAAGAAGAAATCAAAAGACAAAACCGATTGGGTTGTAGAATCTGCTACTTTCGCTAAAGAGGTCACTCCCGGTGAAGGAATCTCGGCTCTTTCCTCATTGAATGAGGTGCTGGATATTCTACAAGGAATACCGCTATGCAAAGCAAAAACTAAAGCTACCCTTTTTGAAAATATGATTCTACAATATCTTTTAGGTTTATTTTCTTTTCATTAATCTCATTAATGAATTCCTATCATTTATGCTTCCTAAGTATCACAGAAAAAACGAAAATACGACGTACGCTTATGCCATCCGATTCGCCATAGCGTCCCGATATGCACCGTTAGGTTACTTAACTAACGGCATAGCGGGGCGGGACTAGCGTAGGTGCAAAATATAATCAATATTTATTATATATCATATATACAATAATAAAGCATTCGTCTCAGGCATATAAAGTGATCGCATCATAGAATATCAGCAGCAGAAGATAACATATGAAATATTGGATATACTAGGAATTCCATGTTTTAAATTAAGCCAGTATAAAACATGGATTCCACGGTCGCGATGAATAGCCAAACCCACATCTCTAGACCCTACGAGAGCGGCAAGAAACCCTACCAATTCTAGAGTTAGGAAACCCGGACTCGACTCCTCGAGATGGTCTCCCATTGGACTCTAGAACCCGGTTACTTGTGCTCCCTTCATTGGGTCTATACTAATGCGAAAAAGTAAATAATATACAATAATGGTGACATCATCCTTTACCCGGAAGTGCCTCAATAAAAGAATATTACATACAATGAATTTTACATGAATGAAAATAAAAACTCTCATCTCACATAAAACCCCGGCTATTCAAAACACGACGATCCAATATAACATATCATAGCAACACATATCATCACATGTTATCAACGTAAGTAAATATGCGTATCACAATTGTCGTTGACATATAGCAATGAAAACGGTGATACACCACATATTACACTTACGGTCGTAGAAAAGAAAATATCAAACTACAATATTTGGAATCTACAATCACTTTAGATATCATAAATCCGAAATATCACATACTTCGGATTTCATGCCTAACTATATGAATTCCACATATTGTATCACATTCCACAAATAGATAGACGATATTAAACATTCCGATCGAATCAACAAACACCCAAAATTTCCCAAAAAGCTCAACACTTGAGCACAGTTTAAAAATATTCAGAACATGCCACAGTACCAATGGACCAACCGTAGAAGGGTCAACCCTTGCCTCACCTATGGCGCCGCGGAACTACCGCATACCCTAGGGTTTGGCGGCGGTTCTTACGGTCATAGAATTGAGTTAGGGTTTTGTTCTTCTAGAGGGTCCACCGCATTACTTGTATGATATTTGAATGTACTTTAACTCGGAAAAATCCAACTCTTGGAAAATTTTCCGGCAAGGGTTAAAGTGGGTATTTGATATCCGTTCAAACATTTTAACACCGTTTAAATAACCCAAAATATAATTAGAATTACGAATACGAAACACTCCGAATTGCTTTTGCAAAATGTTAACATCACATGCAAATTTAGCAAAAACAAGCAACACCTGAAACGCTAAATCCCAGAGACTGGAACACACTAAAAAATTGAACCCTGAACTCCTTACAAAAACCGAGCAGGCCGGTTTTGTTGGCTATGTGGCCGGCCAAAATCCGGTGACAGGGGTTCAATTTTGTACTGTGTTCATGTTGCATCTCATACAACATTCTGCAGTTGTTTAAAAATTTTTTAGAGCCCATTTAAAAATCGACAGAAACTGGATTTGTGTATGTTTCAGAGTTGTTTCGGTTTCGTAATCATACAAACATTGTATAAATCTCTAGTTTGGCTCTCATACCACGGTAGGATTGCTTGGCACGACAGCAAGGTTCCGGGAGGTATCGTCCATATCATTTTCAAAAAATTGCCGTACAAAACAATCCTAACCCTAGAATCTTAACTAGTGATTTAGACAATACAAAGTGTAAACGACTTTACTACTAAGTGAATATGGAATACAACTTTTGTAGACCGGTCCTTCACTTCAAGTAGTGATCTTGCGGACTCTAGCATGGCTTCACAAGAAAAAAGGAACAAGCTTGCACGAAATCTTCGAGACCGAAGATGATCTACGTCGAGGAGTCACTAACCCAAGCTACCTCTTCACTAATTAGAGATTAGTGAAGCTAACACCCTAAACTAAAGTGCTAATCTAGTAGAGGACGATGAAGTAGGATTTTTCTCACTTTAGAATTTATTTTCTCACTAATTTTGGACTCCTCTCATAAACCTAGAGAGCTCTCTCAAAGTGAAGAGGAAGAAGAAGCAAAAATATATGAGAGAGTGAATGGCAACCATGGGTGAGAAAATATGTAATATAACTCATGTAGAGATTTAACCTTGGGTTTAGATAATGGTTGGGTTAATAAATATCTAGTGTAAGACAAAACTAGTGGACTAAGTCAATGGGTCTCCAAGTTTCTACAAGCTTCATGCCATGTGACCATTCCAACTAATAATTGATTTACCCTAAATAAATAAACCCTTCATTATCATTATCACGGTATAAGTCTCATACACCCATGTTGCATGTATCATCAACCATGACACATAAATAAAACACAATTAATATATATCACATATATATTAAGTGTGTACATGTGAGAAAAAGAAATGCTTAAGTGAGCTAATATTAGTTAATGTAAATTAATATATTAAATATATAATTATACATTAAATCATTAAATCAACTCTTGATTTAATAATCCGGCTATATATCATATGACCGACTAATATTATTTGTGTCAACTTATCGAATCAACACTTGATTCGATAACCCGGTTATATATCTCATATAACCGACTGATACAGTATTGACTTATCGAATCAACACTTTATTCGATAACCCGACTATATCTTATATAACCTATCGATGCCTTATATCGCGAGAATAGAATACGGTATCATATACTCGTATTAATCTCGGTCCCGCACATATCACATATATGCTCCTACTTCGTTTTTCCTGAGCCAGTAAAATCTCTGTGTAGGACTCTAAAGACTCGTCAATACGCCAGCAGTAGGTGATGATCACATCAAGCACCCACAAGCCGTTAGCGATACTAGCTGGACGTAACGGCTACCCGGGTATTGAGCGATCAGAAGATCAACAAGCAAGCCTGCTCCTACTCCTGAAAAGCCTGTCAGTAACACTACCGTACAGTCCGGTCTCTTCGTCTGATATGTCGCATATCTAGTCTAGGGGTGGTAAACGTCAGACCCCAGTAACCGATAAGTCGTGACGATGTAAGGCTTATAACGGGTCGAGAAACTACTGATAACACTTATCAGTAAATCTCCGTAGCAGCCTTGGCCAGGGACTTATCGTTATGGCCAATCGAGCACAGCGCAACATCAACCCCCTATACTGGGAGAGACAAATCCCTTCCTATCACTCATTGTCTCATGTGATTCAGGTCTGTACCCAAAAGACACCGTTTTGCACGTTCTATTGAACGTGGTAAGGTGGAAATCAAAGTACGGTGGGAATCACACAAGACTCTATAACGATCTTGGGTCTACAGACTAACCTGTACCAGTGTCACCTGAGAACTGCCATCTGACGATAGGTATAATACCAGCTAGGAGTTCTCGGCGAGTCCGTTCAGTGTACCCAGTCTCCACTGAGCACCCGTATACCATCTTTGATGTCAAACACCAATGGATGTGGGATCATCTATCGCCCATCATATGGGTCAAGATGCGTATACGCTAGTCTACTCTGGAGTATCGATGCCTTATTGTTCATATCAGATTTTTGCATTGTTATATCACCCATTCTTAATCACATTACATATAAATAGGTGCTTTTCATCCATGTCTGCTAAATAGTTGCAGGTAACAGGTTCTCAGCTCTTTACAGTGAGATTCATGAAAAGTCGCAACAAATGTGGGACTACGACCAATAACAGATGAATACTGATCCGCATGATGCCGCATACCAGTTCAAGCGGAGTTCAAGGCAAAAGCCCATTGCTGAATATCTGGAAGAGAACAGAAGAGCTTTTGAGAAACCAAGTGTACCAAACAGAAGATAAAAGCAACTGGTAGAATACCTGAAAAGATGGACCCAAGATTCCACCATATGGCCGCGGAACCGCGGCCAAACAGGCACTTCTGCCGCGGTTCCACGGCCGTGCAATGCACGTGTCGGTGGCAGTGTCGGTGCATTGACTCGGCTCTCTTGGGGTAGTTCTGTAATTTCGTGTATGGATCAGAATGTAAATGTAACACCCGAGTTTGTGTTTAGTGGTAATTGTGTGTTAATGTGGGGTTTTTGGTAAAAAGTTTACCAAAGCGGGTTTCTAATAATTTATCTGGTTTTATGGATATTTTATTAGAATTTTATCTCGACTGCACACACTTGTGCATGTTAATGTGGGTTAAGCCTAGGGTTGCCATGTTAGATGAGCATGTGGGTTAACCATGTTTAGGCAACCATGGTGGTTTAACCCCTTTTGTTAAGCTAATTAGTTTTAATTAAGGGTTTTGGTTTTGTTTAAGGGTGATTAGGGATTAGGGTTGACTTGTGGTGAGAGAGAGAGAGGATATGATGGGGTGAATGCAAGCATTTAATGAGAGAGAGAGAGAGAGAGGTGGCTATGGTTATGTCACCCTCCATTTCTTTTCAAAACTTTTACACATCTATCACACTCTCATTTCACTCTCATCTCCCCCTCTCACTCACACACACACACCATCATCATACAACAACACTCACCTCACTCACATCCTTCCCTCTCTCACACACACATACATCAGCCCAAACATCGGCTATATCAGCCACCAAACCATCATCAGCACAGCACAGCAGCAATAAAACAGCAACATCAGCAGCTACAACAGCCACACCAGCCCCAAATCAGCTGCAACAAGCTACATAACCCCTAACACCAGCACCACAACACAACATCAGCCACAAAAGCACCCACACCAACACTTCAGCAGCTGCAACAGCAACACAAACACCATCAGAAAACAACAGCAGCATTGCACTGCATCAGCAGCAGTGAAGCAGATCAGCAACTGCAGTAAAAGGGTGAAGCACTTGAAGCTGTAGCAGCAGCACTTCGGCAGCACAACACACTTCTCCTTCTCCTCTTCTCCTTCATCTGGGATCTCTAAAGGTATAACCCCTTAACCCGACTTCTATTTGCTAAAGTATGGTTATCTAGTTTAGTTTAGTGTTATTTTATGTTTTAGTGCTAGTTTTGGGTAAATTAAGTGAGTTTTGCCAAAGTGATGGTTGGGATGGTCAGTATAAGCTTAGTAAGTGCTGTTAAGACTAGCGAAACCAAGATTTGTCTCAGATTCCATAAAAAAATACCAGATTTGTTCGAGTTGGCGTAATTTAGCAATTTTAGCGACTTTTTAGCCTCTGTAAAATCTGCTGTTGACCCGAGCCTCTCAGAATAAAATTGAGGAGACTGTAGCATGGTGACCTTAGCAGAGACACACACACAAAACACAGGGACCCCTCTCCCCTTTCTGGCCGCTGATTTATTGTATCTGGCCGCAATTTGCGGCCAGAACGGGGGGTGGGGTGTTGGGTTTTGGTGTGTGTGGGTGTTCTTGGTAGATTAGTGTGTTGGTATCTATAACTTTTTGAGTTTGGCCCAGAGGCAAAATCTGGAGCTTAAAACGATTTATCGGCGTTTTAAACTTGTGCGACACGCGCGTGATCCGCGTGGTTCAGTGGCGCGCTGCGCAACACAGCACGTCGGTGTGGGTTCTGGTGAGTTTGTGCGCGTCGCGACGTATCGTGTGCACGCGCGTTTAGTTTCACGCACGCGTTATCCTTTTTGCAATATATCGCATTTTTGCAGGATTTGCCTTATGTGTGTGACTTTTGTAAATTCTAGGTTTGCCGGCGGAGACTCCGAGCGCCGCGGAGAAAGGGAAGCAGGTGGTCGGACACACCTAGCGCGGGATCACGGGTGAGTAGATGTAACATCTACGGGGGACGATCGTTTGGATGGCGCAAGTCGCCCGATAGATTTAGTAAACTTAAAATTGCTTGTGACATTAGAAATCATAATACTTGCATGATATTTGCTACAATCAGGATCTATATGCTGTACCTACATGTGCGAAATCATTCTGTAGGACACATGCACCATTACCAGGGTTTTTATATGCTGCACGAGCACTATTCATGTGTACACACACGCCCTGGTAATTGCCATGTCACGATACTAGATAACTTATAATCTGAAACATGTTAATAATTGGTGCTTAGACCTGTGCGATTGCAATAAATTTTTAAAATAAAATTATAGAATTTCCATTCAGGTGCATATACATCATTATATCATGGTTCATGCTTAGTTATTAATCATACATTGCAACTGGAACATTGATACCATATGCATCCATTATCATTGACATATGCACCCATGATGTTTTCTTGAGATTTTATGATATTTCTGGATTTCGGAGGAAAGCCGCAAGATTTACAAACTTATTATCTTTTAAAATATGAAAAGTTGCGGTTTTCTAGTGATGTAAAGTGTCGTCCACCATGAGTTTGCTGTGGTTTTCGAGACCCATTTCGAGGAGGTGGATGAACCGTCTCGGGTACATGGTGGGCCCGGTAAGCTATCCCGGGGCAAGAGGATCGCAGATGATGGCGTTGAGCCTGGCAGGGGATGGATTACCTACCGGTGACTTCATTTGGCACGGCGGATATCCAGAGGATACCGACCGGGGCCGCGAGATGATGAGATATTGATATTTGAGATGGGTCAGCCGGATGGCTGAGGCCAGAGATACTTTGACATAGATATATGAGATTTGAGACAGTTTTGAGGTGTCGTTGCTGGACACGGATTTTGTTGATTCTATGGATATTATGCTGATATTTAAAAAGAGTTTCAAAAATAAGAGATAGATTGATTTTTATATATACATATTGAGATCACAGCTGATTTATGTTGCATACATACATGCTAGTATATTCACGCTGCATCCATACCTGCTAGTATACCCTACCATATCTGTTTTAGAGATGCTAGGATACTTGTGTGCATGCATGCGATAGCCTTTATAGATGTTATTTATTACTCATGAGCTGGCAACTCACCCCCGTTGTGCCACAGGTTTTCTGCAGGTCCGCTCCGTCAGTATTGTAGCGGCGGACACATTAGCACATTTTGCCCTTTTTGCCTGGACTCGAGGCTTTTGCTCATAGATGGGTTGTTATCATTTTGTACCACCTTATATATATTCATTGTATCTAGAGCACTCCATCTACTATTTCAGCTGTACAAGTTTTATTTGGATTATTGTATATTGACCTAGAGACGAGGCGGTGAGACTTGTGGATTTTATGTTATTTTGGGTCGAGCTCACTTGAATCGACATGTTATTTTACTTGTGCTTTCATGCTCATTTACGCACATTGCTATTTTACATTGCGTAGGATTTGTGACCACCTTGAGGCGAATGGCTAGCTCCCGCTTGGGGATGCCCTATTCATGTTATTCATTTATATTCCTGTTTTGTACCCGTTTGGGGGCTTGTTTTATAAAGGAGACTCTGCCGGAATTTTTGGAAAAAGGAAAGTTGTTTTAAAAATGGACTTGATGTGATTTAATGGAATAAAGTGCTTTAAATAAAACGGTTTTTCCTTCACTCTACTTCTAAATCGGGTTTTGATTTCTGGGCTTCGGCTTACTTATTTTACGGACGCCTTGAGACGTTTCGTAACTTAAGTGCCGGTCACGTTCCGTACCCTGCAGGTCGTGACAGTAAACCTAGGGTTTTTCTATCTATAAATAGGAGGGTTCTAAGCCAAATTAGTATGCCTCTTTTTAGTTTTAGAATTTAGAATTTTAATTCTGTTCTTTATCTTTCTTAATGCAAAATTGTAGAGAGTTTTTGAGAGGTTATCAATAAAAATAAGTTTTTATTTTTATTTGTCTCACATTTTTTATTTGCAATTTTCATTTGTCAACTTAGGCGTACAATTAAATTACTGTTTTTCTTGTCTTTTATTCTTTTATATTTCCTTTTAGCACCGATGATGCTTGAGTAAGATCCTTGCCTAGGTGAGATCTCAAATAACTAGTTGTAAAATTCTTCTTAAACCTAAATTCTTTCTACCTTCCCTTTTGTTTTATTTTTTATCTTTTTAATGAGTGAGTAATTCCTCACTTGTTAGGGCAGGAGAAGGAAGGTTTGAGAGAAGGAAATCTCTTTCACTCCTTTCTTTGCCCGACACATTAAATTCGGACTCCCTTTAATTGAACCATAATCCGCTCACTACGGCACCCTATCCTACATGATAGCGGTGATTCCCTAGTTAGACCGGTTGTGGTTGAATTAACTGGAGGTTAGGGCTAAGAGCTAAGAACGGACGATAAGGACCAAAAGGAAGAAACCAAGCATGGAAAGCCTAGCTTAGACTTGTAAGTTTCTTCCTAGCCGTGCTAATCCCCGTCGTTGCCGATTACCTTAGCACCGATATTTATAACTAAGGCATTGAAAGAAGTGAGGAATTCCTAAACTCGAACTAACCTAATCTTAACCCTAGCAAGTATTTTATCACCTTTTATCTCATTCATAGATCTTAAAACAAAATCCGAGTTAATCGGATTAACTCGTTTAAACATAAAGAAAAAGATTCCATCTCCCTATGGATCGACCCGTACTCAACCGGCTAGCTACCAAGCGAAACCGTCTTGATTGCGGTAATTAAAATTTAAGCACGCATAGAAAATCCCTAACAATCAAATGGCACCGTTGCCGGGGAGACGGTAGTTTATTTTTTCTTTGTGTAATTTCGGGTTAATTAAAAAATATAAAAATTAAAAAAATTAAAAAATAATTAAAAAAATTCATCTTGTTATTTTTGATTGGTTTTTGTGCAATTGTGCAGGAAAGGAATACGGACTGGTTCAGATCTGGAGCAAACTTAGTGAACAAATCCAGAAATAGGGGATCCAAACAGAAAGAGGAGAACCAAACCAGCACAGGGAAAAAGTCAGAAGATCCAAGCCAACTAATCAACCGCGGAACCGCGGCAGAAGCAAGGGTTTGACCGCGGAACCGCGGTCAAGTGGTGACGTCAGCACCCAATTTTCTCTGTAAGTATTTCTTTTCTCCTCTCCTCTCCTCTGAACTCCACTGAAATATTTTTCCTGCAGAATTCTTTCCAGAGATTCTCTTTCCCACTATCCAATAAATTGTTTTTGTGCAGTATCCTTTGCGCTGCCAAATAAATTTTTTTTTTGCAATTGTTTTAGATTTTTTGGTGTGTTACTGCTTTGCATAATTAATATGGAATCTAAGGGGCTATAACACCAATTTAGATTGGGTGGGGATTTCATTACCCTTCCTAAGACCCCAGAAATCACTAAAGCATACACATCACCTTTTGAGCTTAATTAAAAAATATCTTGACTAAGCCAAATAAGGACTGTCGTGCTCGATAGGACAGAGGAAGGTTGTGGGCAGTCAATCGTTTATCTAAACATGACTTTGTGGTGCCTAGGTTAGACAAGTGAGAAAGGTAATTTTAAAAGGCCCGTCTCACGGTGATTCATGAGCGGAACCCTCCGTTCTTCATTTGTGCTTATCTGGCCACAATTGGCTGTGATGAGACGGTTTGAGGGTTATCTCACAACTTGTCAGTTTGGAATAGTTAGGAGCAGTCTAGTGGACTTAGAAGACCATAGCTCTAGGTATGATTGTGCATATTTAAAACTGTGATTTCTTGAAGTGTGTCGTAAGTTCGTACTTATTTTTTGCAAAAACTCTTTCTAAAAAAAAAAATAACAAAACAAAAATTCTATAAAAACTTCCTCTTTTGTCGCCAAAAATCACATTTCACCCACCTCCACATTTCTCCATTGACGTTTTCTTACCCTCACATTCTACACTTCGACTATACTAAAACCGTTTAGTGTATGTCCGGTTGGACTCGGGACACTAGTGTCCGCCTAGTCCGCGTTTCGTTAGTCGCTACCAACTACGCGATCAACTCCGAAGTCGAAACTCCATCCACATCTCTTTCACCTTTACCTCTGCCGACCAACTCCGACGTTGACCGGTATTCTATTTATACATCTTCATCCTCACCTTTACCAAATTCTTCTGAGATGTCAGGATTTCATCCTAACAATCCTTTACCTCCCACGGGACTGATTCCGCCTCACCTGGGTGCGAATAACCCGCAACCACATCCTGTTGAAGTGCCACAGCGAATCGCGCTCCAGGATTGTTTCTATCCCACCTGCTCTGCACTCCCAACCTGTCTTTCACTTCCGCTGGCTAATGGGGATAATTTTGAAATTAAGCCCCACTTCATCAACATGTTGCCTAAAGGGCTGGAATCCGAAGATGCTTATATCTTCATCAACAAATTCCAGAACGTATGTGCAATGATGAAGACTACCCAACTGTCTGACGATGCTATACGGCTACGAGTCATTCCTTTCACCTTGTGTAACCTTGCTGAGAAGTGGCTGTATAGCACCGCATCACATTCCATAACCAGTTGGGAAGAGTTTGTGAAAGCGTTTCTTAAAAAGTTTTACCCAAACCACAAGACCGCGAGAATCAGAAATGAGATCAACCAATTTTCCCAGCTTCCTGCCGAACCTTTTTGGAAGTGCTTTGAACGATACAAAGACCTTCTTGGTCAGTGCCCTCATCACGGTATTGAGAGATGGCAACTTTGCCAGACCTTATATGAGGGCCTGAATCCAGCAACTAAGCAGTTGTTGGAAACCATTTGTCAAGGCCACTTCCTATCCAAATCTGACGAGGTAGCTTGGCAATTCTTAGACGATCTCGCGGAACAAACGCTTCAGTAGGAAAGCACCAAACCAAACACTTCATCATCTTCTTCTTCTTCCTGTCTTTCTAGGGCAGGCGTTCATCAACTAGATGTCTCAATTGCAATGAAAGTCGAAATGGCAGCGATCACACGAAAAGTAGAAGCAATTGAAAGCAAATTCTCATCGCATTCTCTTGCCCCTACTCTTCCCCCTCGTACCATATGCGCTTGTTGTTCAGACCCATCCCATCTGACCGAATAGTGTCCTTACAACCCACCTGCTCAAGGACAGGATCAGGTCAATGCTGCATTTCAGCAAAGATAAAGAAATGATCCTTACTCTTCTACTTACAATCTTGGTTGGAGGAACCACCTAATTTTGCCTGGAATCAGAATCAGCAACAATTCCAAGGCCACAACAACTTTCAAAGGCCTCCTCCTCCTCAACAACAAGCCCAAAATCAATATCAGCAGCCTTTCCAACCCCAACCTTATCAAAATCCATCGAACAATTTTGCACCCAACAATACTTTTCCTCAAAACAATTTTGTTCCGCCAAATAACAATAAGGTTTCCTCGCTACAACGAAGTCTGGAGGCATTTGTAAAGCTATCGACACAATCAAATGCCAACATCCAGACTTCCATTCAGTCTTTGGTGCAACGCACTGCTGCACATGGGCAAAGCATCAAAACTATCGAAGCCCAGATTGCACAACTAAATGCGGCTTTAAGAGAGCGAGACAAAGGGAAGCTTCCATCTCTACCACTCCTAAATCCTGGTCACCCACATAATGCACATGTCGCTCTTGAACAACAAAACCATAATATGAGTGATGTGACTACCTTGAGATCTGGAAGGATGCTGCACAACAACGTTGGCACAGATGATGACACACCGGCCGCCGCTTCTTCTTCCGCTTCTTCTTCTTCTGAGCTTGTTCTCCATTCTTCAAAAGGCTCCTCTTCTTCTGCTACTCTGAGCAGACCCAAATCTCACTCCACGAAAACACCAGCACTGGAATCCGTTCCAACTCCACAATCTCCTCCACAAGCATTGGACTCAACCAATTTCCAAAACATTCTATTTCCAAACCGGTTGAGATCCAATAAACAAAATCCACAAATGGAGAAGATTTTGGAGTTGTTTAAAAAGGTTAACATTAACATTCCCCTCTTGGATGCAATCCAACAAGTCTCTTCTTACGCAAAAATCTTGAAGGACTTGTGCACTAAGAAAAGGAAATCTCAGGCACCCAAGAAAGTTTTCTTAGCTAATGTCGTGAGTGATGCTCTTATCCAAGCTTTACCCCAAAAACGAAGGACCCTGACTGTCCTACGATTTCAATAACTATTGTGGATAAGAACATCAACCGCGCACTTTTGGATCTTGGTGCTAGTGTTAACCTACTTCCATATTCGGTATATGAGCAATTAGGTGTAGGAGAGCTGAAACCTACACACTGTACTCTCCAAATGGCCGACCGATCTATCACCCATTCTAGGGGTGAGCTAGAGGATGTGTTGATTAAAGTTGGGGACTTCATATTCCCCGTTGACTTCATTATTTTAGACACACAGCCTGTAGCTAACCCTCGGAATCAAATTACAGTGATACTCGGTAGACCATTCCTTGCGACCACGAATGCTATGATCAATTGTCGAAATGGATCGATGAACCTATCTTTTGGAAACATGACAATTGAACTTAACATTTTTAAGTTAGGGAATCAGCTCTCCGAACCTAATGCTCATATGGTAGATGTTTGTTCGATCCAGGAGGTCGTTCCCAAGGACTGTGAATTTGAGAAATTTCTGTTCGATCACAGCAATCTTGACGCCACTAGTGCGTTCCTCCTTGAATCTGATACTGCTCTCGACAGTGATTATGAGTGTTTCACTTTCTTGAGCGATCTTGACTTGTCGCCACCCGAGCTTGAATCCTTTGAAATTTTCGGATGAGTTAGCTGAACCATCCGACTCGGTCGTGTACACTCATTTTGAGCCTTTGTTAGAATCCTTCGAGTTCGAGACATTTTCGCCGATTTTGCCTTCAATCGTTTCACCTCCCAAGCTCAAACTTAAGCCGTTGCCATCTCACCTTAAATATGTTTACTTAGGTGAGAGCGAGACCCTCCATGTCATCATTTCGGTTTCTCTAGCTCCAGAGCAGGAGAAAGCCCTTCTGACGGTCTTGCAAAGCAATCGACAAGTTTTTGGCTGGACTATGGCGGACATCAAGGGGATTAGTCCCTTGATCGTTGAACATCACATTCATATGATGGATGATGCCAAACCAGCCAGGGATCCACAGAGACGACTCAAACTAGTCATGAAGGAGGCTGTAAAAAAGGAGACCGTAAAGTGTCTTGATAGTGGTATCATTTACCCTATCTCTGATAGCCAGTGGTTTAGCCCCATTCACGTTGTCCCTAAGAAGTCGGGTATAATGGTTATAACCAATGAGGCGAACAAGTTAATTCCTACTCACACCCAAACTGGGTGGCGAGCATGCATCGATTATAGAAAACTCAACACCGCGACGCGGAAAGACCACTTTCCGCTACCTTTCATTGACCAGATGCTTGAACGATTGGATGGGCATGAATATTACTGCTTTTTGGATGGCTACTCCGGCTATAACCAGATTCCCATCGCCGAAAAAGACCAGGACAAGACCACATTCACCTGTCCTTTCGGCACGTTTGCATATCGTCGCATGGCCTTTGAGCTATGCAATGCGCCCGCTACCTTCCAGCGGTGTATGATGAGAATTTTCTCAGACATGGTGGAAAAATTCATGGAGATCTTCATGGATGATTTCTCCATTTTCGATGATTCTTTTGATGAGTGTTTGCTGCATCTCGACCCAGTCCTTACCCGGTGTAAGGATAAGAACCTCACTTTAAACTGGGAGAAATGCCACTTTATGGTACGAGAAGGTATTGTCC
This sequence comes from Agapanthus africanus, assembly GCA_030015575.1. NCBI lineage: Eukaryota > Viridiplantae > Streptophyta > Magnoliopsida > Asparagales > Amaryllidaceae > Agapanthus > Agapanthus africanus. Next base: position 320,727,395 of record CM057341.1, on the reverse strand, counting down.
TAGGACATATCATCTCGCAAAATGGCATTGAGGTAGATAGAGCAAAGATTGAAGTCATTTCCAATCTCTCTCCTCCCAAAAGCATCCGAGATATCCGAGCCTTCCTTGGCCATGCCGGTTTCTATAGACGGTTCATCAAGGACTTTAGCAAGATTGCTAGGCCCTTGACTCTTTTGCTGGCCAAGGACACCACATTCGATTTTGACTCGAGCTATATGAATGCGTTCGAGTCATTAAAAAACTCACTTACTTCTGCTCCCGTTCTTTCTTTTCCTGACTGGATATATCTATTTGAGATTATGTGTGATGGATCTTATTTTTCCATTGGTGTTGTCCTTGGACATCACATCGATAAGATACCGCGTGTAATCTATTATGCTAGCCAAACTTTGAACCGTGCACAACTGAATTACACAACAACCGAGAAGGAATATTTGGCTGTTGTGTTTGCCTTAGAAAAGTTCAGGCCTTACTTGATCGGCTCTCCAGTCATCGTATACACGGACCATTTTGCTCTTCGCCATCTTTTTGCGAAGGACGCAAAATCTCGGCTAATACGTTGGATCCTCTTACTTCAAGAGTTTGACCTTGTCATCAAAGACAAAATAGGATGCGAAAACGTAGTCGCCGACCATCTTTCACGCCTCCCTTCTTCGCCGACGCTTCAAATTCCGATAAATGACATTTTTCCGGATGAACAGCTCTTGACAGTATCATGTGAACCTTGGTTCTCAGATATTGTTAACTATTTGGCCACAGGACTACTACCGAATGAATGGTCAAATCAGGACAGACTCCGATTTTTATCCCAGGTAAAACACTTTTACTGGAACGATCCTTATCTGTTCAAGTACCGTCCCGACCAGATTATTCATCGGTGTGTCCCTGACAATGAATTCAAGAGCGTGCTGTCGTTTTGCCACGATCAAGTGTGTGGCGGGCATTTTGGCCCCAGAAAGACAGCCGAGAAGATCTTGCAGTGTGGCTTCTACCGGCTACAACTCTTCAAAGACGCACATGATTACTGTAAAACTTGCTCTCGGTGCCAACACTTAGGCCGGATATCTAGGAGAAACGAGATGCCGCTCCAACCAATCTTGGTTGTGGAGATTTTCGATGTTTGGGGGATTGATTTTATGGGGTCATTTACCAATTCTTTTGGGAACCAATATATTCTTTTAGTTGTAGATTATGTCTTTAAATGGGTCGAGACCGTGCACAGCCAGACTAATGACAACAAGTTTGTCATTAGATTCTTTAAGGAAAACATCTTTTCCCGGTTTGGACACCCCCAAGCGATCATTAATGACAATGGAACACATTTTTGTAATAGGAATTTCGAGTCCTTGATGCGGAAATATTCCATTAATCATAACCTATCAACGCCCTACCACCCCCAAATATGTGGGCAAGCTGAGGTTTCAAATCATCAAATCAAACAGATTTTGGAGAAAACGGTTTCCAAGAAACGTAAGGATTGGTCTTTAAAACTTACTGATGCCCTTTGGGCATTTCGAACTGCTTATAAGACTGATCTTGGCATGTCTTCTTATCGGCTTGTTTACGGAAAGGCTTGCCACTTTCCAGTGAAAATTGAGCATCGTACATTTTGGGCGATAAAGGAGCTGAATTTATCTCTTGATAATGTGGGCAGCCATCAGAAGCTGCAGTTAAATGAATTGAACGAGCTTCGGGATGTAGCTTACGAAAACGCGGTTGTCGTTAATAACCGAATGAAGGTGTTTCACGATAAACACCTTATACGCAAAACATTCACACATGGTCAAAAGGTATTGCTTTATGACACCCGGTTACATTTCCATCCCGGCAAGCTCAGATCTCGCTAGAAAGGGCCATTTTTTGTACGAGCTGTATATTCGCATGGTGCGGTGGATTTAAAAAATCCAGAGGATGGTTCATTATTTAAAGTGAACGGACACAGGTTAAAACCGTTCCTCACAGCGGACCCATCGGAGGAGCTCCTGATGTTGCAGGAGCCTATTGACATTGACTGATCTTCCTCCATCTACCCCCAAATTTCGGTTATCCTGCTATAAACAGTGGAAACACTGTTTCAAATAAGTTTGGGGGTATGTATGTACAATTTTCACACTTGTAACTAATTATAGAATAAAATTAAAAATAAAAAAAAATTCTTTTAAATTTTCAGGGGTATTTTTGTAAATATTCAGAACCATAAATAAAATAAAATAAAACAAATATTTTCTTGTAATTTCTCTTTTTAGAGGGACTTTTGTATAAATCACCAATACCCCTATATAAACAATCCGACCCCTCTTCTGCATTTACAAAACCCTAAAATTATCCCTCACATAAACCCTAGCCGCCGCTTCTGAAATCGCAGCAAGATCGCCTTGCGCCGCCGCCCAACCGCCGCTGAAGCCCTCCTTCTGCCGCGTTTTCGCCGCTCTTCTGCTGCTTCTCCCTTTAAAATTTTCAGAGGAGGTTCGATCTTCTCTGCTCTGTTAAATTTTTATCTTTCTGCAATTTTATTTCAATGGCACCTAAACTGCAATTTGAAAGGGACTTTTCCCAAATATTCGCACACACTGTTTACGGTAGTTACTTCGGTGATGAGATCCGAAGGCGCGGATGGAACTTTCTCTTATCTAAACATCCGAACTCCTTCGCGCTTCCGGATCTTGTCACCTGTTTTTATGAATGTATGGAGGAGGGTTGTCTTGCACAACACGGGTACATTAGGTTAATGTGGGGGGATATAGAAATTTTAATTGATAGGGACTTCATTCATGAAGTCACCTTAATACCAAGACTCCCCATTCACGACCAACCCCTTCGTTTTGAAGACTACCTACCCTTAATGGGTAATGATTGTTCTAGGGAGCCATGAAAAGGCATCCAAGCTCGAACACTTTTTGTGAATGTCTTAACTGTGTGCCGTTGGGCACAAAATAATATTTTTGGAAGTTCGCACAACACAACCTTTTTCACACCATCCCTACATATAGTGCACACACTAATGACACGAAACCCTAGCTATGATATGTGCACTGTTTTGCTTCACTCGATTGGCGCCGGAAAACGGGCGGCCAATTATCTATGCCCTATGTTGGTAGCACAACTGTGTCGCCATTTCTTCCCTGTTGAGGAATTTGAATTTTATCTGCATGGGGGGATTCCCATTCGACCCCTTCTTGAGGGTGTCTCCATGTCCTACACATGATTACATGATTTATGGTCGCGCACCGAGTCGGCCGAGGACGTGATGGATAAGACCCCTTGCTCGAGCTCGACCGCGAGCGATGAAGAGCTTACCCCTACTGTGCAAGCGCGCTTGCTTAGAAGAACCCATAGGGGGGGTAGAAAGAGTGATATGGATGCTGACTAATTTTGATCAGCGAATAACAAGCTTGGAACAGGGCATGAGCACCCTATTGGCAAGAGAGGAACGCTCCTAATCACGATCGAGGGGACAAGGAGAGGCTGGGACTAGTGAGGCCGCATCTGGTAGACGCTGCAGGGAGCAGTGAGGATACTGCTATTGATAAGTTTGGGGGTGAGGGTTGTTTGTAAATAGTTATCTTTGCATTGCATTTGCACGTTTTTTTTATTTTTGTAAATATTTATTTTTCTTTGCATATTTAATTCTGCATTGCATTCTAAAAAAATGAAAAATGAAAAATCAAAATTTTATAAAAAATTGAAAAACTTTAAAAAATTAAAAAAATAAAAATATAAAAAATATAAAAATTGAAAATTTCAATTTTGTCCATATTTGATTTAAGTTCAACATGACGGTTGACTGGTTAGGAAAAACTAGATCCTAAACTTAGTAAATTAAAAACCCTAAAAATAACATTTCTTAAATTTAACGGTAGAAAATATACGTCCTTGTAGTTTATTTAGAAATAGGCAAATTTTGAGTTCAGTTCTTGGGCTAAGTCAAAATAAGGGAAGAGTATTGAAAGCTTTATTTGAAATGCAAGTCTGAAAAATAATTCTGAACCTTAAGTCCAAATTCTGAAAATAGATATCCTACTCTATGCATTTACACACATCTTGAAACTTGGAATAGTAGAGGATAGCTTTAAATACTCTTATCTAAAAGCTTTAATATAAAGGAAAATAAAATAAATTATATGTGGTGATGAAAAAAGAAAAAAAATGAACACTGGTTTTGTAATTGCTTAAGGCAGCATAAAAGAAAATATATGGCAAGGGTGCTTTATCACCTAGTGCCTTAGACCAACTGGTCTGGGAGTCACTGCTAAGCCTTAGGTGTTGCAAGACAAGAGATCACGTCTAAATGCGCAAGCACATTTTGTAATCGGTCGTTTAGTACCTCAAGAAGTATTAACGGTCGCATGATGGATGTGTGAGCAATTTCATCTAAAAAATTCACCTACTAAAAAGTGCTTTGGCTGATGGATAGGAGTATGATAGTTTGAATTGAATTTCCAAGTGTAGGGGGTGATAATTACACAAAAGTAGGGGTTTATAATTGGAGTTTGGAGGAAAGTTAAGAATGAAAAATAGGACTTATACCTTCAATAGAGATGATAAAAATTCCTGAGTTAAGATTGCGCCTTAGAAGGAAAACTCAAGAGATGCTGAAAGCTTATAAACTGGCAAAACGTATATGATCTTAAGTTAAATGAATAGAAAGTGTGAAAAATACGGGTTGATAATTTCTAAATTAAAGATGATAGATTTTCTTGCTAGAATACTGAATTGAAGAATTAGAGTCAACGGCCAAATTGATCGGATTTTGTGGGTAGTATCCGCTGAAAACCCCCAGGAGACAACACTCCTCCTATTAGGGACACCTAGAGGTTTAACGGCTTGTTGCACGAGCTCAGTGCAATCGTGTTCCCTACGAAAGTGAGGTTAGGATTTTTTGAGAATAAAATTGGCTTTGCTCGGGATGGGCAAAAGATAATTTTGGGGGTATTTGTTCATATCAGATTTTTGCATTGTTATATCGCCCATTCTTAATCACATTACATATAAATAGGTGCTTTTGATGCATGTCTGCTAAATAGTTGCAGGTTACAGGTTCTCAGCTCTTTACAGTGAGATTCGTGAAAAGTCGCAACAAATGTGGGACTACGACCAATAACAGATGAATACTGATCTGCATGATGCCGCATACCAGTTCAAGCGGAGTTCAAGGAAAAATCTACTGCTGAATATCTGGAAGAGAACAGAAGAGCTTTTGAGAAACCAAGTGTACCAAACAAAAGATAAAAGCAACTGGTAGAATACCTGAAAAGATGGACCCAAGATTCCACCTTATGGCCGCGGAACCGAGGCCAAACAGGCACTTCTGCCGCGGTTCTGCGGCCGTGCAATGCATGTGTCGGTGCATTGACTCGGCTTTCTTAGGGTAGTTCTGTAATTTTGTGTATGGATCAGAATATAAACCTAGGGTTTTCCTATCTATAAATAGGAGGGTTCAAAGCCAAATTAGTATGCCTTTTTTTAGTTTTAGAATTTAGAATTTTAATTCTGTTCTTTATCTTTCTTAATGCAAAATTGTAGAGAGTTTTTGAGAGGTTATCAATAAAAATAAGTCTTTATTTTTATTTGTCTCGCATTTTTTATCTGCAATTTTCATTTGTCAACTTAAACGTAGAATTAAATTAGTGTTTTTCTTGTCTTTTATTCTTTTATATTTTTTTTAACAACGATGATGCTTGAGTAAGACCTTTGTCTAGGTGAGGTCTCAAATAGCTAATTGTAAAATTCTTCTTAAACCTAAATTCTTTCTACCTTCCCTTTTGTTTTATTTTTTTATCTTTTTAATGAGTGAGTAATTCCTCACTTGTTAGGGCAGGAGAAGGAAGGTTTGAGAGAAGGAAATCTCTCTCACTCCTTTCTTTGCCCAACACATTAAATTCGGACTCTCTTTAATTGAACCATAATTCGCTCACTACGGCACTCTATCTTATATGATAGTGGTGATTCCCTAGTTAGACCGGTTGTGGTTGAATTATCTGGAGGTTAGGACTAAGAGCCAAGAACGGACGGACAAGGACCAAAAGGAAGAAACTAAGCATGGAAAGCCTAGCTTAGACTTGTAAGTTTCTTTCTAGCCGTGCTAATCCCCGTTGTTGCCGATTACCTTAACACCGATATTTATAACTAAGGCATTGAAAGAAGTGAGAAATTCCTAAACTCGAACTAACCTAATCCTAACCCTAGCAAGTATTTTATCACCTTTTATCTCATTCATAGATCTTAAAACAAAACCCTACTTAATCGGATTAACTCGTTAAAATATAAAGAAAAAGATTCCATCTCCCTGTGGATCGACCCATACTCAACCGGCTAGCTAGCAAGCAAAACCGTCTTGATTGCGGTAATTAAAATTTAAGTACGGATAGAAATCCCTAACAATCACTTGTTTCGATACACCCTCGACTAGGAACAATTTTAGGGTGTACTTGTGGACTACCCTTGGCCCCACTAGTATGATCTCCATCATAGTCCCGGTAGTCAGGTACACATCCTAAGGGCTTTATCAACATGTGAGAGCAAGACAGCATCACTTATACAAGTCAACATGTTAAGATAAAGAGCATCCAGATAGCATACTATCATGTCGAACAAGAAAGTCCTCTCTATATATATCCAAGCATCCACTATAATATACATCACATGTACAATAATGGCCTCTAGGACATACATATAACTAACAATGTATACCTAGCATATAGGGTTATTTGGATACTATATGCGATTATAGTAGACTTAGTAGAAAGATATCCCCTGGAACTTTTCCTTAACTTATGAACTATATCTACTATTGAAGTATATAAATACATATATTTTACAATATGACACGATAAGATGAGGATATGATCCGATTTGATAATACGAGTCGATATGATTGGATATGATGATTGTAAGTCGATGTCGCGCACCCCGCGGGTTCGCGGGGAGGCGGAATTTACAAAAAATGATTTTTCTTACTTCCCAACACCGAATTTAACTCCAGGATCTTTATAGAAACCTTAACTAGCTATTCTACTTTGAGGTTTAACTACTCGGTAAGAGTTTTATACCTCCTTGTTACTTGTCCTTCGGGTCTTGTTCTCTTCCTCTCCTTGAGCTCCTCGAAGATCCGAATCGCGCTTGATCGTTGGCCTCCTCGTGTCGAAAATGATCCACCCGAGAGTCTATACTTCAAGCTCCGACCTCTAAACCGAGGTAACTAAGGTACCTAATTCGCTAAGCTAGGTAGCTTAGAAGATGTAGAGTGTATAAAGGAGTATTTTATCTCATATAACCCTATGGCTCACAAACATATGAAGGTTAGGGTTTTTGAGGAAGAAGGAGAGGAAAATTGGAGAGAGAGAGAGGGAGGAAAATGAGCAAATGAACTAGGTCAAAGGCAAGTGAAGAATGGCTCGCTCATTATCTTACATGAAGCATGGATTATTTTCCCATTGAAAATAGCAACCATGCTTCAATAGTAACCACAAACCAATAAACAAATGCAATGAGCCATGCTTCACCCCATACCATGAATATCTCCAATTTCCACCCCATTAATCTATTTCCAAAAATAGATAAACTAAATAATATAGTGTCCCCTTCTAGAAGCATCTCTTGTGAAATTACAAGAATGCCCTCACCGTATATACATACCCGCATTCGTATTCTGAAAAATACGAATACAATGAGATAATAATAATCCAATAATATAATACTAGAATCCGGCTTAAACCAAAGCCCACTAGTATCATCCGTCCGAACAACATCCGTGCAGCCAGTACACATATGTGATTGGAACCCTGCCGTAAAACCATACGGCCTCTATGTAGGAATCTAAAGACTCGACAGTACGCTGGCAGTGGGTTTAACCACAAGTCCATCAGCGGTACTAGCTGCACGTAACGGCTACCCAGGTATCTGTCGATAAGAAGGCCGATGAGCAAACTCATCCGAACTCCTACTGAGCTTATCTGTGACAATTTTCGTACAGTCCGGTCTGTTCGTCTAAGATACTCACATATTGGGCCTCAGGGGATGGTAAACGTCAGCCCCTAACAGCGCAATAAGTCATGCCGGAGTAGACCCTATTACACTCTGAGAAACTATTGGAGTACCTACCAGTAAATCTCGCTTGCCATGGCCAGAGACTTTGTGTAATGGATTTCCGAACACAGTATGATATCTGTAAGTCCACGTTGCGACCCCCGGTTCTTACGGGGAGGCGGAAACGGTATAAAAATCAAATTTTTAGCGCATGGGGCAACATGGACTAACAAAGTCGGGATCTTTTCCTAAACTAAAACTAGCAAACATGCTAAAGAGAGTTAGCTACTCGGAAAGATGGTTATACCTAAACTTGAACTCCTTCTTCTTCAAACTTTGTAGAGGTTGATGGTTCTTTCCTCGTCGCCTTCTTCCGTCAAAGATGGATCCACCTGAGGGTTCAACCTTCGGGCTCTTTCTCGAACTTTGAGAGAACTAGAGTCTTCGGCTTGCTAAACCTTTGATCCTAGAGTGAGTAGAGAGTGTCTAGGGGTTGTTTTCTTTTCAAGGAGAGGGATTCTCAACACATGAGAAGGATTCTCCTTGAGCTTGAGGAAGAAGAAGATGAAGTGAGGAGAGAGAATGATTATGATAGAATGAGCTATCTTTTTCCTTTTGCAACCATATCAAAAAGAAAAAGAATTATCTAAATAATAATAATAATTCAAATGAGAATAGTTGATGGTTGATTTGGAATGACACTATCATACTTCATTAAATGAAATGTAAGCTAGAATCAAGGAGCATCCTTACAAAGTAATGATGATGGTCAAACATTCAACCATGGTCAACAAGTCAACCATGATCAACAAGTCAACAAAACCAACCATAACATAATTTCATTTAATTACTATTATTAATTGATAATCCATAAATCCATTAGGGTTTGGAAAAAGACGACTGTCAACTGTGCATACGCACCCGTTCCGAAACCCTAATGAAAAACCTCTTCCTCTGCCTCAAACAACTGTGCATACACACCTGCATTCTCGTTCCGAGGAACAAGAACACTGAGAGATAAAAGCAACCCCAAAACATATACCAGTATCTGGCTCAAACCAGAGCCTGCTAGTATAATCCGTCCGGACTCCAAACGTGCACAAGTGCGTGGATGAGAACGAAACCTGCCGCAAAACCATGCGACCTCTACTCTGTTTTGCCCAGAGGTGAATACCCTCTGTGTGGGACTCTAAAGACTCGACACTACGCTGGCAGTGGGTTTAACCACAGACCGCAAGCGGCATTAGCTGTGCGTAACGGTCCCCAGGTAGATGCCGACAAGAAGGCTGACGAGGTAAACCCCATCTGAACTCCTACTGAGTCTGAATGTGACATTCTCCGTACAGTCCGGTCTGTTCGTCTGATACATCGCATGTCGGGCCTAGGGGGCGGTAAAACGTCAGTCCCCCAATAGCGGTACAAGTCGTGTCGGAGTGAAGCCCAAAACACCCTGAGATAACACTGGAAGCCTACCAGTATATCTCGCTTGTCCTGGCCAGGGACTACTCGTGTAATGGCTCTCCTAGACACAGCGCGATGTCAACCCCCAATACCGGGAGAGACGAATCCTGTCTAACCGGCACTGCCTCCAAGTGCTTCGGGACTGCACCCAACCACTACCTATTTGCACGACTCCTTTGAGCCGTGGTAGGGTAGTGATCAAAGTGCAGTGGGAACACACTCGAGGCGAAGTGCCAGTGTCAAGTCAGCGGACTAAGCTGTACTCATGTCACCTGGGAACTGATAACTGACGATAGGTATAATACCAACCTGTCAGTTCCCGACGAGTCCTGTCCAGTGTACTCGTAACCTAACGAGCACCCGTATACTATCTCCAGTACGACGTACTAATGGCTGTGGGACAGACCATCTCCCACACTGGGATGAGAAGCGCATACGCTAGACTACTCCGGAGTATCGATGCCCTGTCTCGATAGTCCTGCGACTAGGGACCTGTATAAGGATGTGCTTATAGATTATCCAGCCCCCACTAGTGTGACTGCCATCACAACGCTGGTAATCAAGCAAAGATCCTAAGGGCTCCACTAATGCGTATAGGTGATATCGCAAAATAAACACATTTACACATTGAAGTAGAAACAAACCAAGTAGCATACTACTATATTGAGCAAGATTGTTTATACAAGGTGAATATCCCAAGCTTCCATTAAGTAATATACAAACTAGTATGATACAGTAATGGCCTCTAGGGCATATACACTAACAATCTCCCACTTGCATTAAGGCCATGTACTGGCGTATCGAAGACCTATCATCTCGATCAGCCGCTCGAACTGAGTCTGGGGTAGGGCCTTGGTGAATGGATCTGCAGTGTTTTCTTCTGAAGCAACCCTCCGAACCTCGATCTCCTTGCGATCCACGATCTCCCTGATCAGGTGATACCGCCTCAAGATGTGCCTGGATCTCTGATGGGACCTGGGTTCCTTCGCTAAAGCTATAGCCCCGTTGTTGTCGCAATACAGAGGTATTAGGTCAACAATGGACGGAACCACCTGAAGTTCTTTCAAGAACTTCCTCATCCAGACAGCTTCTTTTGCGGCATCAGATGCAGCGATGTATTCCGCTTCCATCGTCGAGTCTGCAACGGTTTCCTGTTTGGAACTCTTCCAACACACCGCCCCTCCATTGAGGGTAAAGACAAAACCCGACATGGACTTGGAATCATCCTTGTCATTCTGGAAGCTGGAGTCAGCAAAGGCCTCGATCTGGAGGTCTTTCCGCCATACACCAAGAACATCTCCTTAGTCCTTCTCAGGTACTTGAGAATGTTCTTTACCGCTATCCAGTGTTTCTCCCCAGGGTTTGACTGATACCGGCTTACTACACTCAGTGCATAAGCTACATCCGGTCTGGTACACAACATCACATACATTATAGAGCCTACCGCAGAAGCGTAGGGTATAATAGACATGCGATCCCTCTCCAAATCAGTCTTGGGAGACATCTCTTTAGAGAGGGTGATCCCGTGACAAGCCGGTAGGTTACTTCGCTTGGAATCTTCCATACTGAATCTTTTCAGTACGGTGTCGATGTACCTGGACTGTGAAAGTCCTAATATCCTCTTGGATCTATCACGATGGATCCGGATCCCCGGGATGTAAGAGGCATCACCCATGTCTTTCATGGAGAACCTGTGTGACAAGAATCCCTTGACAGATTGTAGCATAGGAATGTCATTTCCTATTAAGAGAATGTCATCCACATATAAAACGAGGAATACTACAGTTCTCGCTACAAATCTACAATAGATGCATGGTTCATCTGGATTTTTGATAAAGCCAAATTCCTTGACCGTTTCATCAAAACAGATGTTCCAACTCCGTGATGCCTGCTTTAGTCCATAAATGGACTTAAGCAACTTGCACACCTTTCCGCTGCTCCCACTCTGAATGAAACCCTCTGGCTGATCCATATAGACACACTCCTCTAAATTTCAATTTAGAAAAGCGGTTTTTACGTCCATTTGCCAAATCTCATAATCGTGGAATGCAGCAATGGCAAGAAGGATCCGAATGGATTTCAGCATAGCCACTGGAGAAAAGGTTTCGTCATTGTCCAAACCAGGTCTTTGACGGAAACCCTTTGCTACAAGTCTAGCTTTATAGGTCTCAACCTGTCCATTTACACCAATCTTCCTTTTGAAGATCCACTTGCATCCTACGGGTTTTACCCAGTCTGGAGCAATGTCCAACGTCCATACTTTGTTGGTGTACATGGACTCCATTTCGGTCCGCATTGCATCCAGCCATTTTACCGAGTCAACGCTCTGAACGGCCTGCTGAAAGCTAGTAGGCTCATCATAATCTATGATGCAATCCTCTCTATCCCCGTCTATGAGAAAACCGTAGTATCTCTCGGGCGGATGAGACTGCCTACTACTCCTGCGGAGCGGCGTAGGAATGTCCTGTTCATTTGAACCCTCTGGTTCCATTAAGCTTTCAGTAATAGTCTGTGGTTCTGGAATTTCTTCCAGTTCTATTGCGCTCCCACTTACTTCTTTTTCTAAGAACTGATGTTCCAGAAAATGGGCATTACGGGAGACAAGGACTTTTTGTTCCTCTGCGTAATAGAAAAGATACCCCCTGGAGTTCTTTGGGTATCCCACAAACTTGCACAGTATTGAGCGTGCCTCGAGCTTGTCCGTATGCTGCTTTTTGACATAAGCTGGACATCCCCAAATCTTCAGGTACTGAAGATAGGGTTTCTTCCCACTCCATAACTCATATGGTGTGGTAGGCACAGTCTTAGTAGGAACTCGGTTCAAAAGGTATGCAGCTGTTTCTAGCGCATACCCCCAGAATGATCGCGGTAACTCAGCGTTACTCATCATGGACCGTACCATATCCAATAGGGTTCGGTTCCGTCTCTCCGATACACCGTTGTGTTGCGGAGTGTATGGAGGAGTAAGCTGAGAGCGAATTCCGTTCTCTTTTAAATAATTCAGGAACTCGGCACTTAAGTATTCTCCACCTCGATCCGATCTTAGAATCTTGATATTTTTGCCGGTCTGTTTTTCTACTTCATTCTTATATTCCTGGAACTTTTCAAAAGCTTCGGACTTATGTTTCATTAAGAAGACATAACCGTACCTTGAAAAATCATCCGTGAAAGTAATGAAGTAAGAATAACCGCTTCGCGCATGTGTAGACATTGGACCGCACACGTCGCTGTGTACTAGTCCCAAGAGCTCGCTCGCTCTTACTCCGTGTCCAGTGAACGGAGTCTTTGTCATCTTTCCTTTGAGACAGGATTGACAAGTGGCATACGATTGATATTCGAACGGATCCAAATATCCTTCTGTATATAACTTAGTCAACCTTCTCTCATTGATGTGACCCAGTCTACAATGCCATAAGAAAGTCTGATTGATATCTGGAGACTTTCTTTTGTGTGTATTCTGGACATTGAAAATCTGTGGTTGGTTTAATACGTATATACCATTGCTCAGTGTACCTGACCCAATCAGAACTTGATTAAGGTGAATGTTTACAACATTACTTACAAACGCAAATTCATAACCTTCTTTAGAAACCAAAGATACAGAAATGATATTACAAGTTGCGTTGGGTACAAAAAAGCAATTACGCAAAACCAAAACATGTCCATCTGATATTCCCAGGTGATAGTCCCCCACGGCTTTAGCATCCATGCTAGCTCCGTTCGCAACTCTGAGGGTCATGTCACCTGCCTTCAAAACCCTACGGTTTCTCAACGCCTGCAAAGAATTACAGATATGAGATCCTGATCCGGTATCCAATACCCAGGAAGTAGAGTTTATAGAAAGACAGTTTTCAATAACATACACACCTGAAGCTGAAGCCGCAACCTGCTTCAGTTCCTGTGTCCTGGCTTTCCAAGCCCTGCAATCTTTCTTCCAGTGTCCACTCTTATGACAATAGAAGCATTCTTCCTTTCCAACAAGCTTCCCCGCAATCTTTGTTGCCTTTTCCTTTCCCTTCGTACCCACTTTACTAACACCGCCTCTTAGTTTGGCGGGGGCTTTCTTCCTCTTTCCCTTGGCTTTCGCCTTGGACCTAGAGGAAGAAGATCCTCCTACAAACAAAGCGGGTGTTTCCCTACCCTTCTGTAGGGTGCCCTCTGCGCTCCTCAGCATGTTGAGGAGTTCTGAAAGTTCAACTTCCTTTTCTTGTAAGTTGAAGTTCAGTATAAACTGGGCGTAAGTGGATGGAAGGGACTGGAGAATTAAATCCGTATAGAGTTCACTGTCCAACGTGGTCCCAAGTTCCGCGAGCTCCTAAGTGTAGCCAATCATCTTAAGCATGTGGTCCGCTACCGATGATCCGACGGCCAACTTTGTCGAAAATAACTTTTTCGACACTTCGTATCTTGCGATACGAGACTGCTCTCCATACAGTTCTTTTGTATGGAGAAATATGGACTCGAGGTCCATATTCTCATGCCTCCTCTGATGTTCGTTGTCCATAGAGGCAAGCACGAGGCACCTGGCCTTCGCGCAATCAATCTCCCAAGTCTTACGGATTTCCTTATCCGCGACGCTGGAGGTGGGACCTAGGACGGGAGGAGCTTTGGTGGTAAGAAGATACCCCAGCTTGTCGTAAGTGATTGCCAATTTTACATTCCTGAGCCAATCTTTGTAGTTTGGCCCTGTCAGTATGTTTTTATCTAGAAGTAACTTAAGTCCAGTCATTTCGAATTTGGTCGCTGCAGGGGGGAGAGAAGAAACACTTTAGCACGATGCTCTTGCAAGTTTAGAATGGTTTTTAATTTGTCTAAACAGGATGGCTCCCACTGTCTCTCGAATCCCTCCTCAAACCACAAAGGAAGAATTAGCCGGGATCAATCCCACCGCACAATACTTGCTTAACCGTTCAGCCAGGCCAGTGTCGGTACTTCGAAGGAGGTTTTCCAACGCTTTCGCGAAGTTCCTTAATTTAAGAACCTCTTTTCCCTGGGGGCGTAGCCCCGCTAAAACCTTTCTAGGCACCTACTAGGTTTATAGCATTGATCGTTTAGTGAGAAATTTCCCGAGGAGTAGCATATACTCACAGTAGGATCGGGATCCAAATATCATCGCGTGACGAAACTGAAGGAATCCTACCAGAATCATCACACTCCAAATGGTATGCAAATCTAGCAAGTTTCAGTACTTATGAAACTCCTGATGTGGATTTTTGCCCCATGTTCTTATGACCTTGGCGTGAGGTCAAAATGTCATAAGTCACATGTCAAGTTCTTCCCATCATTATCCCGGTTGATTTGAACCCACCCGTACCTACACTTGACGTAGGCCAAAATGGTAGTACGACTGTCTCAAACCAACGCATTCTATCTATGCAACAGATAAATATCCGGCAGCTACCAATCACTATGCCTTGGCGTGAGGTCAAAATACATAGCTTGAATACTACCGTATATTTAACTGAAATGATGGAGGGCTACGAATGGTTTTGGCGAAACCGTGAACGTAGTGAACTTGATATAATCGATGGAACGAGATAGCTTTTAGAAGGAGTGGCTCAAGCTCCGCATTTAAAAGTTAGTTTTGAAAAGAACCGAGTGGTTTTTCGAAAGTGTTCCAACGACTTCAACTTGGTTTATTATCTTGCATTAGTTCTTTTAATGCGTGATATTCTTGCATTAGTTCTTTTAATGCGTCCCATCATTTAATCCTACCATTGCAGAAAACAACCAAAATATGACGTACGCTTATGCCATTCGCATTCGCCACGGGGTCCCGTCATCACCCGTTAGGTTACTTAACTAACGACAGAGCGGGGGCTGGGCTAGCGCGGCTGTAAAACATAAGCAACGCCTAAATATAAAGCAATGATAGACATTACAGATCACAGATGAATACATTGGTTATACTAGGAATCCGCAATCCGTTCGAGCCTGCAACGAAAAGCGGATTACACGGTCGCGGTGAATAGCAAATACCCCACCCAAGACCCCTACGGGTGTGGCAAACTACCCGCCAAGTACCCGGTAGTTTGTGCACCCCTCCATGGGTCTATCCTAGGAGCAAAAACAGTAAAAAGAATTATACAATGACGGCTACAACCCCGACCCGGTTGTGCGGCCATACAAATAATATTATTACATCGATTTACATTTACAAATGAATGAAAGAAAAACAAAAGCTCATCTCACATCCACCCCGGCTATTCACCCGCGACAGTCCAACACATTCATATACACATTCCAATATCAAACACAGATCACAGAGATGTATAACCCCGACTAATCGACTTATAGCGATTAGCCGACGTTCAATACATGCAAACATCACAGATATAACCAACATAGCCAAAGTGTAGCGAAGTTCGAAAAAAAATACGGATTTATAGGACCCCAAAAGTAAATTTCTTTTCTGGAAAATCTGGGCACATATAACATATTTGAAAAATCCCAAAACCCTACCAGAAGAACACTGCACAAAACACGATCGCATGAAGAGCCCAAACGGCGGCGGATCCGCGGCCAAGAGAATAGCTGAGGCCGCGGATCCGCGGCGGTTTGAAGGAATCAGGGGATCGTTTTTCTTGGGTATTCTTACAAAACCCTGAGCCGATTTTAGGAGTAAAAAGTTTTACTTTTAGAGCACAAAAAAATTCAACAGAAACTTAGGGTTTTGGATTTTCCGGTTTTGCGATTTTTCGGTTTCGAACTTCCATACACTTCGCTACCAAGCTAGTTTAAGTTTAGTTAGGCTCTGATACCACTGTAATTCTACGTTGCGACCCCCGGTTCTTACGGGGAGGCGGAAACGGTATAAAAATCAAATTTTTAGCGCATGGGGCAACATGGACTAACAAAGTCGGGATCTTTTCCTAAACTAAAACTAGCAAACATGCTAAAGAGAGTTAGCTACTCGGAAAGATGGTTATACCTAAACTTGAACTCCTTCTTCTTCAAACTTTGTAGAGGTTGATGGTTCTTTCCTCGTCGCCTTCTTCTGTCAAAGTTGGATCCACCTGAGGGTTCAACCTTCGGGCTCTTTCTCGAACTTTGAGAGAACTAGAGTCTTCGGCTTGCTAAACCTTTGATCCTAGAGTGAGTAGAGAGTGTCTAGGGGTTGTTTTCTTTTCAAGGAGAGGGATTCTCAACACATGAGAAGGATTCTCCTTGAGCTTGAGGAAGAAGAAGATGAAGTGAGGAGAGAGAATGATTATGATAGAATGAGCTATCTTTTTCCTTTTGCAACCATATCAAAAAGAAAAAGAATTATCTAAATAATAATAATAATTCAAATGAGAATAGTTGATGGTTGTTTTGGAATGACCACTATCATACTTCATTAAATGAAATGTAAGCTAGAATCAAGGAGCATCCTTGCAAAGTAATGATGATGGTCAAACATTCAACCATGGTCAACAAGTCAACCATGGTCAACAAGTCAACAAAACCAACCATAACATAATTTCATTTAATTACTATTATTAATTGATAATCCATAAATCTATTAGGGTTTGGAAAAAGACGACTGTCAACTGTGCATACGCACCCGTTCCGAAACCCTAATGAAAAACCTCTTCCTCTGCCTCAAACAACTGTGCATACACACCTGCATTCTCGTTCCGAGGAACAAGAACACTGAGAGATAAAAGCAACCCCAAAACATATACCAGTATCTGGCTCAAACCAGAGCCTGCTAGTATAATCCGTCCGGACTCCAAACGTGCACAAGTGCGCGGATGAGAACGAAACCTGCCGCAAAACCATGCGACCTCTACTCTGTTTTGCCCAGAGGCGAATACCCTCTGTGTGGGACTCTAAAGACTCGACACTACGCTGGCAGTGGGTTTAACCACAGACCGCAAGCGGCATTAGCTGTGCGTAACGGTCCCCAGGTAGATGCCGACAAGAAGGCTGACGAGGTGAACCCCATCTGAACTCCTACTGAGTCTGAATGTGACATTCTCCGTACAGTCCGGTCTGTTCGTCTGATACATCGCATGTCGGGCCTAGGGGGCGGTAAAACGTCAGTCCCCCAATAGCGGTACAAGTCGTGTCGGAGTGAAGCCCAAAACACCCTGAGATAACACTGGAAGCCTACCAGTATATCTCGCTTGCCCTGGCCAGGGACTACTCGTGTAATGGCTCTCCTAGACACAGCGCGATGTCAACCCCCAATACCGGGAGAGACGAATCCTATCTAACCGGCACTGCCTCCAAGTGCTTCGGGACTGCACCCAACCACTACCTGTTTGCACGACTCCTTTGAGCCGTGGTAGGGTAGTGATCAAAGTGCAGTGGGAACACACTCGAGGCGAAGTGCCAGTGTCAAGTCAGCGGACTAAGCTGTACTCATGTCACCTGGGAACTGATAACTGACGATAGGTATAATACCAACCTGTCAGTTCCCGACGAGTCCTGTCCAGTGTACTCGTAACCTAAGGAGCACCCGTATACTATCTCCAGTACGACGTACTGATGGCTGTGGGACAGACCATCTCCCACACTGGGATGAAAAGCGCATATGCTAGTCTACTCCGGAGTATCGATGCCCTGTCTCGATAGTCCTGCGACTAGGGACCTGTATAAGGATGTGCTTATAGATTATCCAGCCCCCACTAGTGTGACTGCCATCACAACGCTGGTAATCAAGTAAAGATCCTAAGGGCTCCACTAATGCGTATAGGTGATATCGCAAAATAAACACATTTACACATTGAAGTAGAAACAAACCAAGTAGCATACTACTATATTGAGCAAGATTGTTTATACAAGGTGAATATCCCAAGCTTCCATTAAGTAATATACAAACTAGTATGATACAGTAATGGCCTCTAGGGCATATACACTAACAATATCAACCCCTAATACTGGGAGAGACGAATCCTATCTAACTACTACTGCCTCCAAGTGCTTCGGGATGGCACCCAACTACTACCTCTTTGCACGACTCTTTTGAGCCATGGTAGGGTAGTAATCTAAGTACAGTGGGAACACACTCGAGACGAATAGTGATATCAAGTCAATGAACTAACCTGTACTCATGCCACCCGGGAACTGCTACATGACGATAGGAATAATACCAACCAGCAGTTCCTATCGAGTCCGTCCAGTGTAACTCATAATCCAATGAGACTATCTCCGGTACGACATACCAATGGTTGTGGGACAGACCATCTCCCCTGCTGGGATGAGAAGCGTATACACTAGTCTACTCCGGGGTATCGATGCCACGTCTCGATAATCCTACGATTAGGGACCTGTATAAGGATGTGCTTATAGACTACCCATCCCCCACTAGTGTGACTGTCATCACAACGCTGGTAGTCAAGCAACGATCCTAAAGGCTCTACCAATATGTATAAGAGATATGCTAAAAGAAACATATGCACATATTGAAATAAAAACAAACCAAGTAGCATACTACCATTTTGAGCAAGATTGTTGTTATATCCGTGAATATCCCAAGCTTCCAAAATATAATATACAATCCAATACGATACAATAATGGCCTCTAAGGCATATATCACTGAAAATCTCCCACTTGCACTAAGGCCATGTTTTGGCATATCGTAAACCTATCATCTTGATTAGCCTCTCGAGCTGTGTCTAAGGGATGGCCTTTGTGAGTGGATCTACAGTGTTGTTCTCTGTCTCTACTCTCCGCACCTCGATCTCCCGGCGATCAACGATCTCCCTGATCAGGTGGTACCGCCTCAAGATATGTCTGGACTTCTAATGGGACCTTGGTTCCTTCGCTAAACCTATATCCCCATTGTTATCACAGTACATAGGATTGGATCAACAATGGATGGAACCACCTGAAGTTTTGTAATGAACTTCATCATTCAGACTGCTTCTTTCGCGGCGTCACATGCAGCGATATACTCCGCTTCCATCGTCGAGTCAGCAACGGTGTCCTGCATGGAGCTTTTCCAATAGACCGCCCTTCCATTGAGGATAAAGACATAACCCGACATGGACCTGAAGTCATCCTTGTCACTCTAGAAGCTGGAGTCGGCGAAGGCCTCAATCTGGAGGTCTTCACTGCCGTACACCAAGAACATCTCCTTAGTCTTTCTCAAGTACTTGAGAATGTTCTTAACTGTTGTCCAGTGCTTCTCCCCTGGGTTTGACTGATATCTGCTTACAACGCTCAGTGCGTAAGCTACATCTGGTCTGGTACACAACATTGTATATATTATAGAGCCTACCACAGAAGCATATGGTATAATAGTCATGTGATCCCTTTCCAAATCAGTCTTGGGAGATATCTCTTTGGAGAGGGTGATTTCGTGACAAGCCGGTAGATTACCGTGCTTTAAATCTTCTATACTAAATATTTTCAGTATGGTGTCGATGTACCTTAACTGTGAAAGTCCCAATATCCTTTTAGATCTATCACGATAGATCTGGATCCCCAGAATGTAGGAGGCATCACCCAGGTCTTTCATAGAGAACCTTTGTGATAAGAATCCTTTGACTGATTGTAGCATAGGAATACCATTTCGTATCAGGAGAATGTCATCCACGTACAAGACGAGGAATACCACAGTTCTCGCTACAATTTTACTATAAATGCATGGTTCATCTGGATTTTTGATAAAGTCGAATTCCTTGACCGTCTCATCAAAACAGATGTTCCAACTTTGCGATGCCTGCTTTAATTCATAAATGGATTTAAGCAACTTGCACACTCTTCCACTGCTCCCACTCTCTATGAAACCCTCCGGCTGATCCATATAAATACACTCTTCCAAATTTCCATTCAGAAAAGCGGTCTTTACGTCCATCTGCCAAATTTCATAATCATGGAAGGCAGCAATGGCAAGAAAGATCCAAATGGATTTGAGCATAGCCACTGGAGAAAAGGTTTCATCATAGTCCAAACCAGGTCTTTGACGAAAACCTTTTGCAACAAGTCTAGCCTTATAGGTTTCAACCTGTTCATCTACACCAATCTTCTTTCTGAAGATCCATTTACAGCCTACGGATTTTACCCCTTCTGGAGTAATGTCCAAAGTCCATACTTTGTTGGTGTACATAGACTCCATTTCGATCCGCATTGCATCCAGCCATTTTACCGAATCTCTACTCCTAATGGCTTGCTGGAAACTAGTTGGCTCATCATCATCGTGATGCAATCCTCTCTATACCCGTTTATTAGAAAATAGTAGTATCTCTTGGGCGGATGAGACTGCCTACTAGTCCTGCGGAGTGGTGCGGGGATGTCCGGTTCTTTCAAAACTTCTGGTTTCACCATACTTTCAGTAATAGCTTGTGGTTCTGGAATTTCTTCAAGTTCTATTGCGCTCCCACTTATTTCTTTTTCAAGAAATTGAGTTTCCAAAAAGTGGGCATGCCGAGAAACAAAGGCCTTTTGTTCTTCCGCGTAATAGAAAAGATACCCCTGGAGTTCTTTAGGTATCTTACAAATTTACGCAGTACCGAGCATGCCTCGAGCTTGTACGCATGCTGATTTTTTACAAAAGCTGGACATCCCCATATCTTTAGATACTTAAGATAGGGGTTCTTCCCACTCCACATCTGATATGGTGTGGTAGGCATTGACTTAGTAGGAACCTTGTTCAAAAGATATGCAGTTGATTCTAGTGCATAACCACAGAAGGATCGTGGTAACTCAGCGTTACTCATCATAGAACGTACTATATCCAATAAGGTTCGGTTCCGCCTTTCTGATACACCGTTGTGTTGAGGTGTGTATGGAGGAGCTAGCTGAGAGAGAATTCCATTCTCTTTTAAGCAATCCAGGAACTCGGCACTTAAGTATTCACTACCTTGATCAGATCTTACCGTCTTGATACTTTTGCCGGTTTGTTTTTCCACTTCATTCTTGTATTCCCGGAATTTCTTAAAGGCCTCGGATTTATATTTCATCAAGAATAAATGTCCATACCTTGATAAGTCATCCATAAAAGTAATGAACTAGGAATAACCACTTCTTGCATGTATAGACATTGGACCACACACGTCGCTGTGTATGAGTCCCAAGAGCTTGCTTGCTCTTGCTCCGTGTCCAGTGAACGGAGTCTTTGTCATCTTTCCTTTGAGACATGATTGACAAGTTGCATAAGACTGATATTCAAACGGATCCAAATATCCCTCTTTATATAACTTCGTCAACCGTGTTTCATTGATGTGACCCAGTCTACAATGCCATAAGAAAGCCTGATTTAATTCTGGAGACTTTCTTTTAAGTGTGTTCTGGACATTGAAAACCTGAGCTTGATTTAATATGTATATACCGTTATCTAGTGTACCTGACCCAATCAAATCTTGATTAAGGTGGATGTGGACGACATCGCATACAAATGTAAAATCATAACTTTCTTTAGATAGTAAAGATACAGAGATGATATTACATGCCAAACTAGGTACACACAAATAGTTACGTAAAATCAAAATCTGCCCACTTATCAATCCTAGGTGATATTCTCCTATGGATACAGCATCCACACTCATTCCGTTAGCAACCTTGAGAGTCATATCACCTGCCTTGATAAGTCTACGGTTTCTCAGAGCCTGTAATGAATTACAGATATAAGGTCCTGATCTGGTATCTAGTACCCAGGAAGTAGAGTTAATTGATAGACGATTTTCGATCATAAACACACCTGAAGCCGAAGCCACAATGTGCTTTGAATCCTGGTTTCTGGCTTTCCAAGCCCTACAGTCCTTCTCCCAATGTCCTTTCCCGTGACAATAGAAATATTCCTCCTTCCCTACTGTCAGCCCCGAAACATTTGCCCTGTCCTTTCCCTCTATCTTACTGATACCGCCTTTCGGCTTGGTAGATGCCTTCTTCTTCTCCCCCTTGGCTTTCGCCTTGGATATAGAAGAGAAAGATTGCCCAATAAGCAGAGCGGGTGTCTTCCTGGATTTCTGCAAGGTGCCCTCAGCGCTCCTCAACATGTTGAGGAGTTCTGGAAGTGAAACTTTCTTCCTTTGAATGTTGAAATTCAAGATAAACTGGGCGTAAGTAGAGGGGAGAGACTGTATAATCAAGTCAGTATATAACTCGTTCTCCAACGTGGTCCCAAGGTCCGCGAGCTCTTTAATATAGTTGATCATCTTAAGGACGTGGTCCCCTACAGATGACCCGACAGCCAACCCCGTCTTAAATAATTTCTTCGAGGTCTCGTATCTTGCGATAAGAGATTGCTCTCCATATAAATCTTTGGTATGGAGGAAGATGGAAGCTAAGTCCATCTTCTTGTGCTGCCTCTGGTGTTCATTATCTATTGAGGCCAGCACGAGGTACTTGGCTCTCGTACTATCTTTTTCCCATGTCTTACGGATTTCAACATCCGCGACGGTGGAATCTGGACCTGGGACGGCGGGGGCTTTGGTCGTAAGGAGGTAGCCTAGCTTTTCATAGGTAATGTCCATCTGGACATTCTTTAGCCAATCTTTATAATTTGGCCCAGTCAATTTATTATTATCTAGCAATAACTTAAGCCCGGCCATTTTGGTCGCTGCAATTAGGAGAGAGAGAAGAAACATTCAGCATGATGCTCTTGCAAGTTTAGATTGGTTATTAGTTTATCTAAATAGGATGGCTCCCACTGTTTCTTGAATCCTCCTTCAAACCATAAAAGAATAATTAGTCAGGATTAATCTCACCCTACAATTCTTGCTTAACCTTTCGGCCAGGCTTGTGTTGGTACTTCGAGGGAGGTTTTCCAACGCTTTCACGAAGTTCTTTAATTACATAACCTCTTTTCCATAGAGGCGTAACCCCTCTAACACCGTTCTAGGCACCTACTTGGTTTATAGCATTGATTGTTTAGTGAAAAAATCTCCCGAAGAGTAGCGAATAATCACAGTAGGATCAGGATCCAAATATCATCATGTGACAATCTTGAAGGAATCCTACCAAAATCATCACACTCCAAATGGTATGCAACACTAGAAAGTTTCATTTTCCTTTGAAACTCCCGATGTTGATTTTTTCCTCAGGCCCTTATGACCTAGACGAAGGCCAACATATCATAAGACGCAAGTCAAGTTCTACCTGTCATTATCTAGGTTATTTTGAACCCATCCGTACAAACCCTTGACGAAGGCCAAAATAGCTGTACGACTGTCCCAAATCAACGCATCTATCTATACTACAGATAAATACCCAGCAGCTACCAATCATTATGCCTTGGTGAAGGTCAAAATACATAGCTTGAATACTACTGAATACCCATCTGAAATGACGGAGGGCTACGAATGGTTTTAGCAAAACCGTGAACGTAATGAACTTGATATAGTCAAAGGAACCATGATAGCTTTTAAAAGGAGTGGTTTAGGCTCCGCATTTAAAAGTTGTTCTTCAAGAAAACTGAGTGGTTTTGAAATTGTTCCAACGATTTAAACTTTGGATTGTTTTCCTTGCATTAATCAATATTAATGTGGTCCCATCATTTAACCCTATCATTGCAGAAAAGAAACGAAAATAGGACGTACGTTTATGCCATCCACATTCGCCACGGGGCCCCGTCATGCACCGTTAGGTTACTTAACTAACGGCAGAGCGGGGGCTGGACTAGCACGGGTGCAAAACATAAGCAACATTTATTATATAGAATATACATATATAGCCATTTGTCTCACGCAATAATAGGCATTCCAGATCACAGATCACAGATGAATATATTGGATATACTAGGAATTCCGTGTTTTGTTTTAGCCTAGAACGAAAGACGGATTCCACGTTCATGATGAATAGCCAAACCTCACCCTAGACCCTTACGTGTGCGGAAAACTACCCACCAAATTCCCGAAGTGAAGCAACCTCCCTTAATAAAATGAGTAGGTCACTCGGCACTTCAAGAACTCGGTAGTTTGTGCACCCCACTTTGGGTCAATCCTAGGTGCAAGAAAAAGTAAATGAAATAATACAACGGTGGCTACAACCTCAATCCGAATGTGCCACGCAAAAATAATATTACATCAATTTACAAATTTACATGAATGAAAGAAGAGAAAACACTCTTCTCATATCCCCCGGCTATTCATCCATGACGATCCAATACTTCATATACACAAACCATCATCAAGATACTATATGTGCAACTCCCATTAATCAGAATAAAGCAATTAGCGGACGTTTAGCAACACATATACAAACTAAAACTTATAAATGATGTTAAAACTGCGATTTCGAAATACTCCGTATTGCCCCAACACAAAGATAACATAATATGAAATATGTGCAAAAACAAACAACACCTGTAAACCTAAATCCAAGATTCCAGAACAGCACCAAAAACCCAAGACCCAAACCCCTAGTACGGCCGGCGAGGCCGGGAAAAATGAGCATTTGGCCGTCCAAACTTTGGAGTTTTTGTTTCGTTTTTCTGTGGTGTTCTAGTTACAACTAAAGGAGCACTCTGCAATTGTTTAAATAATTTTTAGAGGCTCTTTGAAATACAACAGAAACTTAGATTTCGTTTCGACTGTTTCGGAGTTATTTCAGTTTCGTAATTTTAAACATCGTCTAACAAACTAGTTAAAGTCTGAGTAGGCTCTGATACTACTTTAAGTCGATGTCGCGCACCCTGCAGGTTCACGGGGAGGTAGAATTTACAAAAAAATGATTTTTCTTACTTCGCAACACCGACTTTAACTCCAGGATCTTTACGGAAACCTTAACTAGCTATTCTACTTATAGGTTTAACTACTCGGTAAGAGTTTTATACCTCCTTGTTACTTGTCCTTTGGGTCTTCTTTTCCTCCTCTCCTTGAGCTCCTCAAAGATCCGGATCGCGCTTGGTCGTCGGCCTCCTCATGTCGAAGATGATCCACCCGAGAGTCTATACTTCAAGCTCTAACCTCTAACCCGAGGTAACTAAGGTATCTAGTTCGCTAAGGTAGGTAGCTTATGAAAGTGTGTCTTAGCACCACCATTAGGTTTATACAAGTATCAAGTATACAATTTTAAAAAATCTAAAGTGCTAAGCTACACTAACCTAGAATCTAACTAGAGTATTAGGGTTTTCTAAGCATGAAAGTAAGTTCTAAACTAAGTGAAGAGGGTTACAACCTTTATAGACCAAGTCCTTCACTTCTATAGCTCCAAGTAGTAGTCTCTAAGCTTCAAGTAGTAGTCCCTAGAACTCTTCTTGGCTCCACTTGAAAAAAGGAACGAGCTTGCTATGTTGCCTTCGAAGCCGAAGATGATCCACCTTGACGTCTCTCTAACTCAAGCTACCTCTTCACTAATCAAATATTAGTGAAGGAAACAACCTAGACTAATGTGCTAGATTAGTGTAGGTTGATGAAGTAGGAATTTTGCTCACTTTAGAAATCTATTTCTCCTTTTTAATTTCCAACTTAAGAAAAACTAGAGGAGGAAGAAGATGAACTTGGGTGAATGAAAATATCTTGTGTTTTTATGAGAGTGTGAACCATGAGATAAAGATAAGGTTGGGTGAGAAAAATATCTAGAATAAAAACAAAAAAAAGAGATGAGTCATGGCTTCTACATGCTTCTACAAGCATCCAAGCCATGCTCATTTATCCACTCATTTTTATTTTCCTCTTAATAAATAATCACCCCAATTATCTTTAGGTCATGGTGTGAGTCTCTCATTTACCTATGTTCAATGTATCATCAAGCATGATACAATAATCCATTTATATATAAATACATATATCAAATATATATCATTATATATCAAGAGAAGAGAATCATTAGTGAGCTAATATTAGTTAATATATATGCATATATCAAATATATTAATATATATCAAATTATTAAGTCAACACTTGATTCAATAATCCGGTTATATCATATATAACCGACTAATATCATTTATATGTATATCAAATTATCAAATCAACACTTTATTCAATAACCCGGTCATATCGTATATAACCGGCCTATATCAAATATATGTGTACATATAACATATCAATGAATCAACACTTGATTCAATAACCTGGTTATATCACATATAACCTAACCGATATCAAATATCGTGAGATTAGAATACGGTATCGCATACTCGTATTTAATCAAGCTCCCGCACATATCATATATGTGCCCTACTTCGTTTCGCTTGAGCTAGGAAACCTCTGTGTGGGACTCTAAAGACTCGTCAATACGCCAGCAGTAGGCAATGATCACATCAGTTACCTACAAGCTATTAGCGGTACTAGCTGGACGTAACGACTACCTAGGTATTGAACGAATAGAAGATCAACAAGCAAGCTTGTCCAAACTCTCGTAAAGCCTATAAGCAACACTTACTGTACAGTCCAGTCTCTTTGTCTGATATGTCGCATATCGAGTCTAGGGGTGGAATCGTCAGACCCCAGTAACTTGATAAGTCATGCCGATGTGTGGCTCATAACGGTTCGAGAAACTACTGATAACACTTACCAGTAAATCTCATCAGCCATAGCCAGGGACTTACTATTATAGCTAATCGAGCATAGCGCAACATCAACTCCATATACCGGGAGAGACGAAACCTTTCCTATCGTTCACTGCCTCCATGTGACTCGGGACTGTATCCAAAATCCACCTGTTTGGATGACTCCTTTGAGCCGTGGTAGGAAGAAACTCAAAGCACAGTGGGAACCACACAAGACACTATGACGAGCTCGGGTCTACAGACTAATCTGTACCAGTGTCACCAGAGAAATGCTATCTGACGATAGGTACGGTACCATCTAGGAGTTCTCGGAGAGTCCTGTTCGGTGTACCCATTCTCTAATGAGCTCATGTGTACAATTTTTGATGTCAAAAACCAATGGTTGTGGGAGCAACTATTGCCCCATATAGGGTCAAGAAAGATACACACTAGTTTACTATGGAATATCGATGCTCTGTCTCGATATCCCCTCGACTAGGAACTATTAAAGGATGTGCTTATGGACTATCCAGGCTATACTAGTATGATCTGCATCATAGTCCTGGTAGTCAAGTCCACATTCTAAGGGCTTTATCAACATGTATCGGAGAGTCAGTATAATAATACAAGTCTATATGTTAAGATAAAGAGCAACCAGATAGCATACTATCATGTCGAGCAAGAAAGCTTTCTATATATATATCTAAGCATCCACTATATCATACAATAATGGCCTCTAGGGCATACATATTCCTAACAATCTTCCACTTGCACTAAGGCCAGTTGTTGTAGTATCTCATACCCAACATCCCAAAAAGTCTCTCAAACTACGTCTTGAGAAGGGCCTTCGTGAGTGGATCCTCTGTGTTGTCCTCCGTATCAACTCTCCTGACCTCAATCTCCTGGCGATCAACTATCTCCCGGATCACGTCATACCGCCTAAGAACATGTCTGGATCGCTGATAGGATCGAGGTTCCTTGGCGAAAACCACAGTTCCATTGTTATCACAATACAAGGGTATTGGATTCTTAATTGATGGAACCACACCAAGTTCAGCAATGAACTTCTTCATCCAGACAGCCTCTTTGGCAGCATCGTTGGCAGCGATGTATTCAGCTTCTATCGTCGAGTCTGCTACGGTATCTTGCTTGGAACTCTTCCAACATACCGCCCCTCCATTGAGGGTGAAGACAAAACCCGAGACGACTTACTGTCGTCCTTATCACTCTGGAAGCTCGAATCGATAAAGGACTTCACCGTTACCATACACCAAGAACATCTCTTTAGTCCTTCTCAAGTACTTAAGAATGTTCTTCACAGCTGTCCAGTACTTCTCCTTAGGATCTGATTGATACCTACTTACCACACCTAGTGCGTGAGCTACATCCAATCCGGTACATAACATCGAATACATGATAGACCCAACTGCAGAAGCATAGGTTATCACTGTCATGTGAGCCCTCTCTAAATCAGTCTTAGGAGACATATCTTTGGAGAGAGTGATTCCTGAACAAGCGGGTAAATTTCCACGCTTAGAATCTTCCATACTAAACCTCTTTAATATGGTGTCAATGTACCTGGATTAGGACAATCCTAACATCCTCTTAGATCTATCTCTATAGATATTTATCCCAAGAATGTAGGAGGCATCACCCAGATCTTTCATGGAGAACTTTTGTGATAAGAAGAGCTTGACTGGGTGTAGCATAGGAACATCATTTCCTATCAAGAGTATATCATCCACGTATAATAAGAGAATGACAACCTTACTCTTTACAACCTTTTTGTATATACAAGGTTCATCTATGTTTTTTATGAAGTCAAACTCTTTGACTGCTATATCAAAACAGATGTTCCAGCTCCGCGATGCCTGATTTAATCCATAAATTGATTTAAGTAGTTTGCACACCTTTCCGCTGCTCCCACTATCTACGAAGCCCTCTGGCTGTGTCATGTACACGCTTTCTTCTAAATCACCATTTAGAAAAGCGGTCTTGATGTCATTTGCCATATTTCGTAGTCATGGTATGCAGCAATGGCAAGTAGAATCCTGATGGACTTAAGTATAGCCACTGGAGAAAATGTTTCATCATAGTCGACACCTGTTCATTGACGAAAACCTTTTACTACAAGTCTAGCTTTGAAGATCACAACCTTTCCATCTACACCAATTTTCTGCTTGAAGATCCATTAGCTCCCAATAGGTTTTACCCCTTCAGGAGCAACTTCCAAAGTCCATACTTTGTTGGTGTACATGGATTCCATCTCAGATCGCATAGCATCCAGCCATTTCACAGAGTCTCCATTTATGATGGTTTGCTCGAAACTAGTTGGGTCATCATCTTCCAAGATGCAACCCTTACCCCCACCATCTATGAGAAAACCATAGTATCTCTCAGGTGTATGAGGAACCCTACTAGATCTGCGGAGTGGCTGAGGCTCGTCGAGGACTATTGAATCCTCCAGTTCTACCAAATCATCGGTTGTAGTTTGTGTGGCTGGAACTTCTTCCAGCTCTACCTCATTACCACTAATTCCTTTTATAAGAAATTCCTTTTCTAAAAATGTGGCATGTTGAGCAACAAACACCTTTTGTTCCTCACTGTGGTAGAATAGATATCCATATGAATTCTTTGGATATCTCACAAACTTGCAGAGAGCTGATCGTGCTTCGAGTTTGTCCGGATTTTGTTTTTTTAACATAGACCGGACAACCCCATATCTTAACTCGTTTAAGATATGCTCTCTTTCCACTCCATAACTCATATGGTGTTTTAGGCACTGATTTTGATGGAACTTGATTCAATAGGTATGCAGCTGTCTCAAATGCATAACTCCAAAAGGAAATAGGTAACTCAACAGTACTCATCATAGAGCGCACCATATCTAATAGGGCGCGATTCCTCCGCTCCGATACTCCATTGTGTTGTGGTGTATACGGAGAAGTAAGCTGAGAGAGAATCTCATTCTTTTAGATAGTCTTGGAATTCCATGCTCAAGTATTCTCCTCCATGATCAGATCGAAGGATTTTAATACTTTTTCCCGTCTGGTTCTCTACTTCGTACTTATATTCCTTGAATTTTTAAAAAGCTTCTGATTTGTGTTTTAAAAGGAACACATGTCCGAATCTTGGGAGATCATCGGTGAATGTAATAAAGTACGAGGAACCATTCCTGGAATGTGTAGACAGAGGACCGCATACATCACTATGTATCAGTCCCAAGAGTTCAGTAGCTCTTTCTCCGTGTCCCGTAAACGGAGTTTTAGCTATCTTGCCTTTGAGACATGACTGGAAAGTTTCATAAGATGTAAATTCAAACGGATTCAAATATCCATCTTTATGCAACTTAGCTAGTTTTGTCGCATTGTTATGACCAAGTCTACAATACCACAAGAAGGCTTCGTTCCTCTTGTGTGTGTTCTGTATGTTTAGAACTGTAGTTTGATTTAGAACGTATATACCATTACACAACGTACCAAACCCAATCAACACTTGGTTTAGGAAAATGTTCATAACATTTTCCTCCAATACAAAGTTATATCCTTCTTTATGTAATAAAGAAAATGATATAACATTACACATCATTTTTAGTACGTAATAACAATCATTCAGAATCAATGTATTGCCATTTGGTAATACTAGGTGATATTTGCCAACTGCTTTGGCTGCAACAATTGCTCCATTCCCTAGTTTGAGAGACATATCACCCTTTTCCAGTTCTCTACCTTTCCTTAACCTATGTAACATATTACAAACGTTGGATCCTGATCCGGTATCCAATACCCAGGATGTAGAGCATACTAAGAAACGGTTCTCGGTAACGAACACACCCGGAGAAGATGCATCATCATGCTCTTTTTTCGTTCGGATTGCATGGGAATCCTGATATTCCCCTGTTCCTTGCTCAGATTTATGACAGTCATAAGATAGAGCGGAACCAACATTCCCCAGCTCAGTATAATAAGCGGGTTCGGTCAAAACATCCATATTATTATCTTGATTAAGGCGTGTCATGGTCGCTACCTGGAGAGAGAGAGAGAGAAGAAAACACTTTAGCGTGCACTCTTGTAAGATTAGATTGGTTATTATCTTATCCAATCAAGATGGTTCCCACTGTTTTTATCAAATCTTCTTTCAAACCCTAAAATGTAAGATTAGCAGGGATTAATTACACCCTATAAGTTCGCCAATCGGTCAACCAGACAGGTATTGGTACTCCGAGGGAGTCTCTCCATGCTTTCACATCGAACTAATTAAATAATCTCGTTTTCGCAGGGGCATAACCCCGTTAACACCTTTCTTAGACACCTACTGAATTAGCTAATTGTAAAGTGGAAAACTCTCTCAGGAGTTACACTTACTCGCAGTGGGTATCGGGATCCAACTATCATATAGAAGGTATGCAATCTCATTGCAAATTTCAACACTTGAAATTCCCAATATATGTTTTACTCTATGCGGTTTATGACCTTGACAAGGTCAACAAACCATAAACCGCAAGTCAAGTTCTACCCGTCATTTCGTGATTGAATCAAACCCATCCGCACGACCCTTGACAAGGTCAACAAGGCCGTATGGCTACCCTAATCCAATCGCATCACATGCTGCAAATAAGCACTAATCAGCTACCACACACTACTCCTTGACAAGGTCAACAAACGCAGCACGAATACTAAATAGTCCTTATCTGAAATGTCGGAGGGCTACGTTTGGTTTTGAAGAAAACCTTTTAACGTAATGAACTTGATATCGTTGTAGAATCTAATGATTTGAAAAGGAGTGGTTTAAGATCCGCTTTTAAAATTGAGTAGTTTTCAAAACAAACTGAGTGGGTTGTAGCATTTGCTAGTTTTGCTAAAGAGGTCACTCCCGGTGAAGGAATCCAGGCTCTTTCCTCATCGAATGAGGTGCTGGATATTCATAATGGAATACCGTTGTGCAAAGCAATAACTAGAACTACCTTTTTGAAAATTTTGATTCTACAACATTTTTAGGTTTCGTGTATTTTCATTAATCTTGTTAATGACTTTCCATCATTTATGTTTCTTAAACATCACAGAAGAAACGAAAATAAAACACACATTTATTCCATCCGCATTTGCCACAAAGACCCAGGTCGTCACCATAAGGTTACTTAACTTACGTCAGGGCGAGGTCAGGACTAGCACGGATGCAAAACATATATAATGTCTACTGGTATATCATATATATAAGTAGCATTCGTCTCACACAGTTATATAATCACATCATAGAACATAAGCAGCAAAAGTCAACATATGAAATATTGGATATGCTAGGAGCTCCGTATTTTAAATTAAGCTAGTAATGAAAACATGGATTCCACGGTCGTGATGAATAGCCAAACCCACATCCCTAGACCCCTACGAGAGCGGCAAGTAACCCTTCCAATTCTAGAGTTAGGCGACCCGGTCTCGACTCCTCGAGATGGCCTCCCGCTGGACTCTAGAATCCGATTACTTGTGCTGCCCACCTTGGGTCTATCCTAATGCGGAAAAGTAAATAATATACATTAATGGAGACAACATCCTCAACCCGGAAGTGTCCCAATAAAAGAATATTATATAAAACTTTTTACATGAATGAAAATTGAAAAACTCTCATTTCACGCAAAATCCCCTGGCTATTCAATCACGACGATCCAATATAACACATCACAGCAACACAGTAACATCACATGTCATCAACGTAAGTAAATATACGTATCCCGAATGTCGTTGACGTATAGCAGCGAGATCGAGGATACCCTACATATTACACTTACGGTCGCAGAAAAGAAATGAAAACTACAATAATTAGAATCTGCATATTCCTTAGACATCATAAGCCTGGAATATTTCATATTTTGGATTTCCTGCCTAACCCAATAAATCTTGCATTGAAGTCTCAAATTAAAACCACTTTTCAATATCAAGTTGGGTAATTCAACAAGATTCCCGATAAAATGATCGAATGATCGTCAGGAACTTCAGTAGATTGCCGCACCCCTGATGCCGTCAAAGTAGTGCACTTGGGCGGAACATCGCCGCCGCGAGTACCCGAATGGATGCTTTTGGCCACATAGTCACTTGGTCGGGGTTATGGGGCGTGGCTATCTAGTAGTGTTTCCCGGCGACTATTCACGTACAATACGAGATTGCGACGGAGTTTTGATCCGAATAGAAACTTCGTGGCAATCGATCAAAAGAGACTAAAATGCGAGATTTATAAATTTCGAACTAGTTTTCACAAAACTAATTAATGTGAATTCCAAAAATTGTATCATATATCATAATAATCTAAATGATGTTAAATATTTCGATCGATTTATCAAACACCCACAAATCACAGAGACCTTAACAACTTGAGCCTTACTAAAAATACCCAGAAAGTGAAAAATATCACAATGGAGCAGCACAAGAAATACGAGCCATCAACTCTCCAAATGTGCGGCGGAACCGCAGCCAAACCATGCGTTTGGCGGCGGTTCCACGGCGGTTTGGGTGAGTTGTGTCCTCGTACTTCTTGAGGCTCCATTAAATTACCTGCACGATTTTCTGACTATTTTTAATCTGAAAAATTCTAACTTTTGAAAAATGGACAGAAACTTTGCAAAATACGGGTTTCGAAGTTCGATTGAACACTTTAACGTCGTTTAGACATCACCTAATATTTTAGCTTGGCTCTGATACCATGAAAGTGTGTCTTAGCACCACCACTAGGTTTATACAAGTATCAAGTATGCAATTTAAAAAAATCTAGAGTGCTAAGCTGTAAGGAATATGTATGCCCTAGAGGCCATTATTGTACATGTGATGTATATTACAGTGGATGCTTGGACATATATATATAGGACTTTCTTGCTCGACATGACAGTATGCTATCTGATTACTGTTTGATATATGTATGCCCTAGAGGCCATTATATATATAGTGGATGCTTGGACATGTATATATATACAGATGACTTTCTTGCTTGACATGATAGTATGCTATCTGGTTTACTTTATCTTGACATGTTCATTTGATTATGCATCTTACTCATTTGGTACATGTTGATAAAGCCCTCAGGATATTTGCTTGACTACTGCGCCTATGATATGGATCATACTAGTGGGACACGTGTAGTTTATGAGCATATCCTTGAACTGTTCCTAGTCATAGGTGTATCGAGACGGGCCATCGATATTCCAGAGTAGACTAGCGTATACCATTCTTGTCCCATATGATGGGCAATGGATGATCCTATATCCATCTGGTGTGATGACACCAAAGATTGTATGCGGGTGCTCAGTGGAGACTGGTTACACTGAACGGACTCACCGAGAACTCCTATATGGTATTATATCTATCGTCGGATAGCAGTTCTCAGGTGACACCGGTACAGGTTAGTCTGTAGATCCGAGATCGTCATAGAGTCTTGTGTGTCCTCCCACTGTACTTTGATCTCCACCCTACCACGGCTCTACTGAATCATGCAAACAGGTGGATTTTGGGTACAGTCCCGAGACACATAGAGGCAATGAGCGATAGGAGGGGTTTCTTCTCTCCCGGTATTGGGGGTTGATGTTGTGCTATGCTCGATTGGCTATAACAGGAAGTCCCTGGCCAGGGCTGCTGAGATTTACTGATAAGTGTTATCAGTAGTTTCTCGATCTGTTATAAGCCATACACTGGCATGACTTATTGAGTTATTTGGGTCGACGATACCATCCATAGACTCGATATAAAGCATATCTGATGAAGAGACTGGACTGTACGGTATGTGTTGCCAGTTGGCTCAACGGGAGTTTTTGACAGCTTCGCTTGTTTTTCTTTTGATCGCTCAATACCCGGATGGCCGTTACGTTTAGCTGACCGCTTGCGGCTTGTGGGTGTCTGATATAATCATCACCTACTGCCGGCGTATTGACGAGTCTTAGAGTCCCACAGAGGAGTTTTCTAGCTCAGGAGAAATGATGTTGTGTGCATATGAGATATGCGCGGGGACCCGATTAAATGCCTGTATGTGATACCGTATATTAATCGAGCGTTTTTCTATTGGTCGGGTCGTATATGATATGACCGGTTTGTTAAATCAAGTGTTGATTTAACATTGACTTTATAGCTCACTTTTATTAAACCCTTTTCTACTTTGATGTATACATGCATGTATGCATAGGATTTTGTTCATGCATATGATGATGTGAATGCACACATACATACATACATACATACATACATGGTGTCATGGTTGTTGATACATATAAGATGGCAATGCATGACTCACATGGAAATAAATATCTATCTATCTATATATATATATTATTTAAGAAAAGAAAATGGATTAATTAATGGTTGATATTTATTTACACTCTTCTAAACTTGACCACACTTGACCTAATCATTAACCATGGATTAATTTTCCATTTGGCTTTTGACTCCAAAATAAATATCTAAATATTTATTAACCCATGGTTAAATGAGAGTGTGAAATGATTTATATTTTCTATTCTCATTTCATTTATCATTATCACAACATTATCACACCATTGAGCTCAAGCTTGCCATCTTCTTCTTCCTCATCTCTCACGCTCTCTTAAGATTTCTAGTGAGTGAGTGAGATAAAAAGAAAGGGTTTTGAAGTGAGAAAACAAACAACATCATCATTCTATACTAGTTTAGCCCATTAATTTAGAGTGTTAGCTCCACTTCCTCATTCATCAAGTGAAGCTAGGAGCTTGGACAAAGGGACTCCGGGTGGATCATTATAGACTTGGAAGGTCTCTAGCTACCCGGTTCAAACTCTCAAAGGTCTAAGGAGTCGAGGAGGCAAGTCTACAAAGGTTGTATTACTTAACTTTTACTGTAGATTACATCTAGTATGTGATGCTAGTAAGTTGTTACCCTAAAATTCTAGTTTCAATTCATGGTTAGATTGCTTAGCACCTCCCCAAAATTTTATTGTGGCATGCGTGATGCTTGCAAACCCTAGGCATGGTGCTATGGAATCCCAATAGTTACTCTTTATCTTAACATGTTGACTGGTATCTTTACTGTCTTGCTCTCACATGTTGATAAAGCCCTTAGGATATATACTTGACTACCAGGATTATGATGAGATCATACTAGTGGGGCCAGGGTGGTCCAAAAGTACATCCTTTAATCAGTTCCTAGTCGAGAGAATATCGAGACTAGGGCATCGATATTCCAAAGTAGACTAGTGTGTACGTTTCTTTTCACTTAGAGGGTGATGGTTGATCCCACAACCAGTGGTGTGTGACATCAAGGAT
The DNA here is from genome assembly GCA_030015575.1 of Agapanthus africanus. Lineage (NCBI taxonomy): Eukaryota > Viridiplantae > Streptophyta > Magnoliopsida > Asparagales > Amaryllidaceae > Agapanthus > Agapanthus africanus. Next base: position 320,691,272 of record CM057341.1, on the reverse strand, counting down.
TGTACACAGGTGCTCATTGGAGAATGGGTACACTGAACATGACTCACCGAGGACTCCTAGCTGGTAGTATACCTATCATCGATAGCAGTCTAGTGACACTAGTATAGGTTAGTCTGTAGACCCGGGATCGTCATAGAGTCTTGTGACTCCCACTGTGCTTGATTTCCTCCCTACCACGCTCAAAGGAGACGTGCAAAAAGGTGGATTTTGGGTACAGTCTTGAGTCACATGGAGACAATGAGCGATATGAGGGGTTTCGTCTCTCCCAGTATTGGGGGTTGATGTTGCGCTATGCTTGATTGGCTATAACTGGAAGTCCCTGGTCAAGGCTGCTGCTGAGATTTACTGATAAGAGTTATTAGTAGTTTCTCAAACCGTTATAGACCATACATCGGCATGACTTATTACGTTACTGGGGTCTGATGTTTACCACCCCTAGACATGATATGCGACATATCAGACGAAGAGACCAGACTGTACCGTAGTGTTACTGATAGGCTTCATGGAGAGTATGGACGAGCTTGCTTGTTGATCTTCATATCGCTCAATACCCTGATAGCCATTACGTACAGCTAGTACCGCTGACGGCTTGTATGTGATTGATGTGATCATCACCTACTGCTGGCGTATAGACGAGTCTTTAGAGTCCCATACAGAAGTTTCCTGGTTCAAGCGAAATGAACTAGGGCACATATGTTGATATGTGCATGGGCCTGATTAAATACAAGTATGTGATACCGTATTATAATCTGGCAGTTATTTGTTGTCGGCTAGGTTATATGTGATATAACCAGATTATCGAATCAAACGTTGATTGATAATGTGATAAACAGATAAATGATGTTATCCGGTCATATGTGATATAACCGGATTATTAAATCAAGTGTTGATTTAATAATTTGATATATATTTATATTTGATATAATTATATGTTAACTAATATCATTAGCTCACTAATTGCTTTATATTCTAATATATATATATATATATGATATATATATATATATGTGTTAATATATATTTGATATATATATATATCAAATATATATTAACATATATATATATATATATATATTATATGAAGCATGACATGTTTTTCTATTTTTAGAAAATAGAAAAATGAGGTGTAATTGTGGAGATATTTAAGGTATGGTTCAAGGCATGGTTTGTTCATTTGTTTATTCATTTTATTTGCACTATTGAAGCATGGTGCATTTGTTTATTGATTATTCATTCATGCTTCAATAATGTGTGAAAATTATTAGTAGCCATTCATTCTTCACTCTTCTTGAGTTTTGGATGCCTTAGCCATTTCTTGAGCTCTTGCTCTCTTGATCTCTACACTTTGTTCATCTCACCTCAAAGCTTAAAACCCTCACATGTAATGTGAATCATTGAGCTTATAAGATCCCTAGTGAGCTTCCAAAATCCCTACTTCACCATCCTATACTTGACTAGCACTTAAGTGTAGTGTGTTGCCTTCACCAAGTAGTTTAGTGAAGAGATAGCTTGAACTAGTGAGCTTCGGGTAGATCATCTTCGGCGCGAAGGTCATCAGAGCAACCTCGATCCAACTTGAAGTGGAGTCTCGTGGAGTCGCGTAGACTATTACATGGAGCTAAAGAAGAGAATGACTCGATCTATAGGGTATAACATCTTTTCCTTCGCTTTATTTTTTCATGTTATCAAACTAAAACCCTAATAATCTTGTTAAAGATCTTGTTTAGCCTAGCTTAGCACCTATAAAAATTTGAATTTGGCATGCTTGATGTCATTAGAACCTCATGGTGGTGCTAGAGTAAACTTTCATGGTATCAAAGCCTAAACTAGAAGATTAGACGATGTTAATAAAGTTACGAAAACGAAACAACTCTAAAACCGAAACCCAAGATCACCAGTTTCTGTCGATTTTGAAACTTCCTCTAAAAATTATTTAAACATCTGCAGAATGTTGTATGTGATACAACTAGAACACTGGAAAAATTCGATGCCAAAACAACACAAAAGACCCGGCGAGAACCTCAAAAATCCCGATCTCGCCGGCCCTTTCTTCATATTTTTGGCTCAAAATTTTTTGTTGTTCTATGGGCTTGATTTTGTGGTTTCAGGTATTGTTTGATTAGTCCAAAATTACATGTGATGTTAATTTTGTTAAAGGGCTAATACAGAGTGTTTCGTAGTCATGTTTTTAACATTGTTTCGGGTTTAAGTTTGATATGGATGCAGTAGTTGGAATCCACATTTAATTAGTTTTGTGAAAACTAGTTAGTGTTTATAAATCTAGCGTTTTAGGCTCGGTAGATCGATTGCCACGAAGTTTCGATTCGGATCGAAACTCCGTCGCAATCGTGTATTGTACGCGAATACTCGCTGAATAACTTTACTAGATAGTCTCGCCCCATTGCCCCAACTAAGTGACTGTAGGAGAGCCACATTGCCAATAGCACCCACTCGGGTGCTCGCGGCCACGGTGTTCTGCCTAAGTGCACTTGGTCGACGGTATCGGGGATGCGGCCATCTAATATAGTTTCCGACGCGTATTTGATCGGGTAGTCGGGAATCTTGTTGAATTACCCGACTGAATTATTGAAAAGAGTTTTTGATATAAGACTAAAATGCGGGGTTTATAGAATTAGGCATGAAGTTCGGAATATGAGATATTTTGGGTTTATGATGTTTAAGGATATGCGGATTCTAATTATTGCAATTTTACATTTCTTTTCTGGGACCGTAAGTTCAATACGTAGGGTATCCTAAATCTCCTTGCTATATGTCAACGGAATTTGGGATACGCGTATTTACTTATGTTGATGATATGTGATATTATGTGTCGCTGATATGTTCTATTGGATCATCGTGATTGAATAGCCGGGGTTTTATGTGAGATAAGAGTTTTTCAATTTTCACTCATGTAAAATTGTATGTAATATTCTTTTATTGGGGCATGATTGATCATCTTCGTGTGTATGGAAAAGTTTTAATCACAACCAAAGAAATTTATACCGTAATCAATTAACGGTGTCGATATAGCGCGTTAATGAATACAGATCATCCACTGAGATGCATGAATTTGTTTGATCTTGCCTTAGATGAGTCGAAATGAAAATATAAAAGAAAATGAAAGAAAGTTGATTCAAGATTTGTGAGAATTGATTTTAAGAAACATAAAGAAAATAGATCTAGAATCAAGAATCAAGAAGATTTCCAAACCAATTTAGTTATCAAGATTATGAAGAATAGCTTGTAGAATTCGATCAAATTAGTAGTAGTGATGAATCTAGAGATAACTAATCTTATCTATTGAAAGTTTGTAGCTAGAACGATGGTGAGGAATGAAGATTAAGGATCTATTGAAGAAACTAGGATTTCTCCTTGTCTATCCCTTGTCTTTTCATTGATCATCATTTGGATCTAGCCTTTAGCAAAGAGAATCATCAATCGTTTAATCCCTAGTTTGCAATGACATTATCAAGAATGTGATCTCGCTCCAAATTAGGTCATTGATGATTCTTTTTCCTAAAGTTCACAAATCTCATAAGACTTAAGATTAGTAAAAGGATCTTATCATCACTAGATCTACTGATTCTCTCGAATCCTCCACAAGCGGAGATTTCACTCACATATCATGAAAATTAATGAATCACAAATGAAATATTTCATAATGCAAGAATGTAATGAAAACTAGAATTAACAATTTATTATCTTCATTAAATCTTCTTCACACAACTCCTCAATTCGAGGTAAAAGATTAAGCTCTCGATCGCTCCTTTGAAGAGGTAAATTTGTCATCGATCTTTGCGAATCTTGATCGTCGTGAGTCGCGGATCATCGTGGATCTCTTGCTCGGATGATGATCGGTGTTGTGATGAAGGATCGTTGATTGCTCACTTGATTTGCTTCTCAATGGATCTTGATCTTTAATTGGAATTTGATTTGGATGTTGTTTTGGATCAAGTTGTGTCACTCAACTTGTGCAAATTTGGCTTAATATTCAACAACTAATTGTGTACAACTACTGAACAACCAATCAACAACCGTTTCAATGAAGCCCTAGGCTCCTTTTATAGTTTTCCTCTATCTTCTCTTAGAAGCTTGGTTGTTATGATGCTTGCATGAGATGCTTGGTAGGTATAAAACTTGCACAAGAAGCTTGGCTGTTAGAAGGGAAGATTCTGGAGAAATTTACACAATTCGAAGCGTCTTGGAGATGCTAGGAAGTTATATGGAGGCCTCTGTAAAAAGTTTCCACCGCCGACGAGTCGGATCGGCCGCGGATCCGCGGCGGATCGGCCTGACTCGGCCGCGGATCCGCGGCTGTTTGAGGAGCTTTCTGCATTATTTTTCCAGGGTAATTCTGATGTTGTCTTTAGGGTTTTCTTTTGATGCCTGGAATCTTATAATTCTTAGTTGGTTACTGCCAGATTTCAAGTCTTTGACTTGATGCGTTTTATCAGCACTTTTGTGATTCTGGCTCTTTGACCTGGAGAATTTCCTTCACACAATCTTGAGACAAGTGTTGATATACAAAGACCATGCGTGTAGTAATAAACACACAATTTCCCTCATAATGCCGGTTATAATGTATAACACATGTTATTTAATATTTTGCAGACAAATTGCTAATATGTGCTATATTTATACCAAACACCTTTAAATGATTAGGAATAGTAGGGAAATTGATGGGTTAAGAATGCAATATTTTCGACTGATCAAATTCTCCCAAACTTAATTTTGATCGTCTCGAGCGAACATCTTTTATTTAAGAGAAGGAGAAAATATAAGAAAAAGAAAAACTAGCTAGCACACTTTTATAGGCAACACGATTGCACCGAGCATGTGCAACAAGCCTTTAAACCTCTAGGTGTCCCTAGTAGGAGCAGTGTTGTCTCCTGAGGGTTTTCAACAGATTGCACCCACAAAATCCCATAATAAAAGAAAGACTGTGAAAGTTACATATAAAGATAAGAATTATAAAAGAAAGACTTTGAAAATCAGAGTTTCCAACTAATACTAGTTTTTCAGTTGTCATGAGCCCTATCTTAATAGTCATGAAAAGATGTTAGAAATCACATCATCCCTCAATAAAACACATCGTCTCTATTCTTCATTTCTACCTTTCTTCCAAACACCGATCATATACCCCTACGTGTGTGTAATAGATATCTCTACACTCGGAGAATTCAATTCAAGTTATCATACTCTTGTCCATCACCTTAGTACTTTTTAATCGGTGAATATTTAGATGTATTTGCTCACACATTTTTCATGCGACCGTTAATACTTCTTGAGGTACTAACCGACCGATTACTCATGTGCTTGAATGATTAGGCGTAAGTAGCAATTTTTCTCGTCTTGCAACACCTAAGGCTTAGCAGTGACTCTCAGACCAGTTGGTCTAAGGCACTAGGTGATGAAGCACCCTCGCTATATTTTTTTATGCTTCCTTGGTGTTTACAAAACCAGTGTTCATTTTTTTTACACCATTTTATATTTTCTTCATTTATTATTTCCTTCATACTTTGGTTTTTAGACAAGAGCATTTTAAGGTATTCTTTACTATCCCGAGTTTCAAGACATGTGTAAGTGCATATAGTAGGGTATCAACATTCAAATGTTTGGCTTCCAGAATAGGAATTATTTTTCAGACTTATTTTTATCCTCAGGGGCAAAGCCCCCCGTCGTGCGCGCGTGCGATCTAAAGTATGCATGCGTACGCGCTCATGCGTATACGCGCGAGCGCGTATACTTAAGAATCGGGCTACTATGACTTCTTTCATCTTACTAACCCTTGGGACAATGGCTCATAACTACTTATTACTAGTTTCGTTTAAGAAAACTTCTAAATTTCTAGGTTTTCTTAAATTTTTCCAATCTTTTAAATGTAATTTTTCACTATCTAATCTTTTATTATCTTATTTATGTACACATTTTTTTATTATATGTTCTGCGCTTATGCAAAGTATGATGCAAAGTGATGCGTAAATAAGCACAAACCTCCCCCAAACTTGTTCAGAACAGTGTCCTCACTATTGTTGCCATCCGTTAAATCTCAAAAACTTGAAAGCTTGGGAGGAAAATTTATTAGCGGGGTCAAGAAATATGGACGTAAAAATCTCCCCCAAACTTATTTTTGGCTCACAATTTTGAGGACAACTTTTATTTTCAAGAGCCAAATATACCCCCCCAAACTTGAGTTAAACAATGTTAATCTTTTAAAATTATAAGAGGGGGGTAAATTTACCGGTCAATGCAAAGCTTTACAAAGACCGAAAATCAACACCAACCATTCGAAGATTTTATCAGTGTAACAAACCGGTTGGTGGAAGAACATGTTGTTGAGAGCCAGGAAAAAGTGGGGAAGAAACAAGAGGTGGGATGGAATGGATTTGCGTCTCAAATTGGAGAGACGACACCGTGATGATGATGATGGATTACTTGCATTCTCATGATTTTCAAGAAAAAGGGATGGAGGTTCAATTTCTTTGTTTTGGAGATGATTCATCTCAACACCCGTGTTTGCTAAAAATGCAAGTTCATCAGTGAAGCTTTCATCGATATCCCGAAAAATAATGTCATTGGCAAGAATGGGATGATACTCAGACTCCATGAAAAATTCAGAATAAGCGTTAGATGTTGACCCGGACAACTCAAAAGAAGGGTCCGTATGTATATGATACATATCTGGGTCAAACAACAACGTATGAAAAGAGTCTAGATCAGTATCGTAAAGCTGATCAAATTCACTGATGTCAACATCCATTAATTCGATAGAACATACTCGAGCATGAGCTTCGGAGGCTTCACTTCCCAACCCGTAAATATTAAGTTCAATTGACCTATTCCCGAAGGATAGGGTCATAGAACCGTTTCAACAATTGATTACAGCGTTGGAAGTCGCAAGAAAAGGTCGACCTAAAATCACCGGAATTTGGTTCCGTGGGTTTGCTATAGACTGTGTATCTAAAACAATAAAGTCCACAGGGAATATGAATTCCCCGACTTTTATCAACACATCCTCTAACATACCCCTTGGTTTGGTGATAGATCGATCTGCCATCTGGAAAGTGCATTGCGATGATTTTAATTCTCCGATACCCAATTGCTCATAGACTGAATAAGGAAGCAAGTTCACATTAGCGCCTAAATCGAGTAAAGCACGATTGATATTCTTACCACCAATAAAAATAGAAATTATAGAACATCCAGGGTCCTTACGTTTCCTTGGTAATTGTTGGGGAAAAGCTGTGTTTACAGTACTCGACATGAAAACTTTTTTAGGCACTTGAGTTTTCCTCTTCCTAGTGTACAAGTTCTTAAGAATTTTCGCATAAGACGGAACTTGTTGGATAGCATCTAGGAGAGGGATATTGATGTTAACTTGCTTAAACATGTCCACAAACTTCTCCATTTGTGCATTAGGTTTTTTGGCCCTCAATCTGTTTGGAAATGGAGCTCTATCAATAAGTGTTGGGTACAATATTTGTGGAGAAGTTTGTGGGGTTGGGAAGGATGAAGTGGGTGGTGGTTTCGAGCCTTGGGGAAAACGGAGAATAGGGTCAGAAGAAGAAGGTAAATTAGACGAAATAGGGTAAGAAGTAGAAGTGGGAATGGAAGTGGAAGTGGAAGTGGAAGCCTGGGGTTCAATTAATTCCTCAACATCAATCTGTTCACCCACATGATTGTCTAGCACTCTTCCAGATCTCAATGTGGTAAGTGCATTCACATCATTATAATGTGAAGGTTCAGGATCAGGTAGGGGTTGAGATGGAAGATTCCCTTTCTCTCTAGCACTCATTTCTGCAGTCAGTTGTACAATTTGTGCTTCTATCAATTTGATACTCTCACCGTGGGAGACAGTGTTTTGCATTAACGTCTGGATAGAAGATATTAAAATGTGATTCGTTTGCATGGACTGTGTAATGAACATGTCGTGTGCAAAGGGTGTAGCAGTACCGGTAGAAGAAGGATCAAAGTTATTGGCCGGGTTTTGTAAAGGTTGCGGTTGAAAGGGGTGCTAACTCGGTCATGGCGGTTGCTGTTGCTGTGGAGGGACCCATTGAAAGTCTTTTTGGTTTAGAACCGTATTTTGAGTTTAGTATTGGTTCCAAGTAAAATCAGGGTGATTCCTCCAACCTTGATTATATGTGGAAGAAGAAGAAGGATTATTTCCAGGTCGTTGCTGAAATGCAACATTAGTGTGACCTTGAAATAGAGAATTAAAAGGACGTTTTTCTGGCAAATGTGATGGATTTGAACAGCAACCACACACAGTTTTGGGAAGTGTGTATTGGTTTAGGGAGTCTAAAGAGATTTTGTTTTCTATAGCATCGAGCTTCCTTTGTAGTGCAGCCATTTCGGCTCTCATTGTGACGGAAACATCGAGCTGATTGATACCTTCCCCAGACAATGGTTGACTAACACTTTCCCATTGTAAAGTGTTTTGAGCAAGATCATCTAGGTACTTCCAAGCTTCACCATAATGTTTAGACAGGAATTGACAATGACACATGGTTTCAAGCATCTGTTTAGTCGTGAGATCAATACCCTCATAGATAACTCGACACAGATCCCATCTAGGCATTCCGTGATGAGGACATTGTAATAGAAGATCCTTGAACCGTTCAAAGTATTTCCAAAATGGTTCATTGGGAAGTTGGGTAAATTTGAAAATTTCGCTCCGAACATGGGCGGTCTTATGATTGGGATAAAATTTCTTAAGGAATGCTGCAACGAACTCGTCCCATGTTAAAATAGAATGTCTGGTTGTGTTGTAAAGCCACTTCTCGGTTAAATCGCACAAAGTGAATGGGAGAAGATGTAAACGCAGAGCATCCATAGACAGTTGTGACGTGCCAATCAAAGCACATACGTTTTCGAATTTGGTGATAAAAACGTATGCGTCTTCATACTCGAGCCCGTGAAATTTGGGTAAAAGTTTGATAAAATGAGGTTTAATTTCGAAATTGTCCCCATTGGCTGGCGGAATAGAATGACAAGTGGGAAAGGGAACACGTGAAGGATAGCATCTCTCTTGGAGAGAAATGCGCGGAGGTTTCTGCACACCTGCGGGCGGTGGCAGAGTGGTGTTAAAGTTTGATGGATATCCATCCATCGCGGTCGTGGTGGGTGGTGGGAAAGAAGGCGAAGAATTACCGACTCTGGGGTCAATAAAAGAGACGCGGACAAGACGGGAAATAGAATCCCGTGTCCAGCATAACATGTGCTAAACGGTTGTAGCACAAGTGGCAGCATTGGTGATAATTAGAGGAAAAGTTGGTTGGTGTTTGTTTTGAAAATTACGGATTTTGAAAAATCAAATCACAAACAAAATGCACAAGGAACCCTAGATCTAATTGTCACCTAGGTCAAGTCTTTAGACCGCTCCTAGACTTCCAGAAGACAAATTGCAGGATAAATCATCTACTGCCTCTTTACCCCTTCTGTGGCCAGGTAAGTGCCAGGTAAGTGGGAGGTTCTCCACTACGTAAGTAGTGGGCCTAATTAAGTAACCATTTGCCTTAGATACACTTGCCTTAGACACCACAAAAGAAATGCGGATAAACAGTAGATTACCCACAACCTTCTTCTGTCCTAATTGAGCACGACGGTCCTTAGAGTCTTTTCTAAATATTTTTTAGTTAATGAAGGGTAATGCGGATGCTCATTTTGTGATTTGTGGGGCTTAGGAAAGGTAATGAACTCCCCACCTAATCTGAATTTGGTCTTTGCCCCTTAATTTCCGTATTAAAATATGCAAACAACCAAGATCAAAACACGCAACAAATATTTCTTTTAGCCGCGCTGCGAATTTTGCAAAGAATCCTCCAGAAAATGGTTATTGGAGAAGATTAGATAGGAGATAAGAAAGTCAGAGACATACCTGAGAAATTTGGAACACTGAAGCGCCTAAACGGCGGTGGAACCGCCGCAAAAACCTACCATTGGCCGCGGATCCGCGGTGGGAAGAAGGAGTTAGGGTTTCAAAATTTTCCTGTAGCTTCTGGTACTCCTCTGGAATTTGCAGAATTTCTCTAAATCTTGATCGCACTGCTACATTGATTCCAAATTCCCGCGCAAAAAATTTACAATCAATGGTTAAGCGCTTGATGCGATTTTGATCTAAAAATTCTGATGGAATAATAATTTTTTCAACCCAAATTGCAAAAACGAACAAATTACACACGCATTCCCGGCAACGGCGCCATTTGATTGATCATCTTCGTGTGTATGGAAAAGTTTTTATCACAACCAAAAAAATTTATACCGCAATCAATTAACGGTGTCGATGTAGCGCGTTAATGAATACGGATCGTCCACTGAGATGCGTGAATTTGTTTGATCTTGCCTTAGATGAGTCGAAATGAAAATATAAAAGAAAATGCAAGAAAGTTGATTCAAGATTTGTGAGAATTGATTTTAAGAAACATAAAAAATAAAAGATCTAGAATCAAGAATCAAGAAGATTTCCAAACCAATTTAGTTATCAAGATTATGAAGAATAGCTTGTAGGATTCGATCAAATTAGTAGTAGTGATGAATTTAGAGATGACTAATCTTATCTATTGAAAGTTTGTAGCTAGAACGATGGTGACGAATGAAGATTAAGAATCTATTGAAGAAACCAGGGTTTCTCCTTCTCTATCCCTTGTCTTTTCATTGATCATCATTTGGATCTAGCCTTTAGCAAAGAGAATCATCAATCGTTTAATCCCTAGTTTGCAACGACATTATCAAGAATGTGATCTCGCTCCAAATTAGGTCATTGATAATTCTTTTTCCTAAAGTTCACAAATCTCATAAGACTTAAGATTAGTAAAAGGATCTTATCATCACTAGATCTACCGATTCTCTCGAATCCTCCACAAGCGGAGATTTCACTCACACATCATGAAAATTAACGAATCACAAATGAAATATTTCATAATGCAAGAATGTAATGAAAACGAGAATTAACAATTTATCACCTTCATTAAATCTTCTTCAAATTTACATAACTCTTCAATTCGAGGTACAAGATTAAGCTCTCGATCGCTCCTTTGAAGAGGTGAATTTGTCGTCGATCTTTGAGAAGCTCGATCACCGTGAGTCGCGGATCGTCGTGGATCTCTTGCTCGGATGATGATCGACGTTGCGATGAAGGATCGTTGATTGCTCGCTTGATTTGCTTCACAATGAATCTTGATCTTGAATTGGAATTTGATTTGGATGTTGTTTTGGATCAAGTTGTGTCACTCAACTTGTGCAAATTTGGCTCAATATTCAATAAATAATTGTGTACAACTACCGAACAACCAATCAACAACTGTTTCAATAAAGCCCTAGGTCTCCTTTTATAGTTTTCCTCTATCTTCTCTTAGAAGCTTGGTTGTTATGAGGCTTGCATGAGAAGCTTGGTAGGTATAAAACTTGCACAAGAAGCTTGGCTGTTAGAAGGGAAGCTTCTGGAGAAATCTACACAGTTCGAAGCGTCTTGGAGAAGTTAGGAAGTTATATGGAGGCCTCTGTAAAAAGTTTCCACCGCCGAAGAGTCGGATCGGCCGCGAATCCGCGGCCGTTTGAGGAGCTTTCTGCATTATTTTTCCAGGGTAATTCTGATGTTTTCTTTAGGGTTTTCTTTTGATGTCTGGAATCTTATAATTCTTACTTGGTTACTGCTAGATTTCAAGTCTTTGACTTGATGCGTTTTATCAGCACTTTTGTGATTCCGGCTCTTTGACCTGGAGAATTTCCTACACACAATATTGAGACAAGTGTTGATATACAAAGATCATGCGTGTAGTAATAAACACACAATTTCCTTCATAGTGCCGGTTATAATGTATAACACATGTTATTTAATATTTTGCAGACAAATTGCTAATATGTGCTATATTTATACCAAACACCTTTAGATGATTAGAAATAGTAGGGAAATTGATGGGTTAAGAATGCAATATTTTCGACTGATCAGGGCACATCCGGGTTGAGGATGATGTCACCACTGTTGTATATTATTTACTTTTCCGCGTTAGGATAGGCCCAAGGAGGAGAGCACAAGTAACTGGGTTCTAGAGTCCAGTGGGATGCCATCTCAAGAAGTTGAGACCTGGTCTTCTAACTCTAGAATTGGTAGGGTTACTTGCTGCTCTCGTAGGGGGTCTGGGGATGTGGGTTTGGCTATTTATCACGACCGTGAAATCCGTATTTTACATTATTGGCTAAATTTAAAACACGGAAATCCTAGTATATCCAAGATTTCATATGTTGCTTCTGCTGCTTGGTTCTGTGATGAGATCATATAACTGCATGAGACGAATGCTATATTATATATAATAAACGTTGCTTATGTTTTGCACCCACGCTAGTCTAGCCCCCGCTCTGCCGGTAGTTAAGTAACCTAACGATGTATGACAGGGCCCAGTGGCGAATGCGGATGGCATAAGTGTATGTTCTATTTTCGTTTCACTTTTCTGTGATGTTTAGGAAACATTAAATGATGGGACTTCATTAATGAGATTAATGAAAAGAAAGAAACCTAAAGATGTTGTAAAATCAAAATTTTAAACAAGGTAGCTCTAGTTCTTGCTTTGAATAGTGGTATTCCGTGATGAATATCCAGCACCTCCTTCGATGAGGAAAGAGCCGAGATCATTTCAACGGGAGTGATCTCTTTAGCGAAACTAGAAAATGCTACAACTCATTCGGTTTTGTTTTTGATAGCTTCTCTAGTTATTTCTTTGCACAGTGGTATTCATGAATATCCTGCGCCTTATTCAATGAGGAAAGAGTCGAGATCCTTTCACCGGGAGTGACCTCTTTAGCGAAGCTAGAAAAGCCTAAAAAACACTCCTTTTTCAAAATCATTAGATTCTACAATGATATCAAGTTCATTATGCTCATGGTTTTCTTAAAAAACTGCGTAGCCCTCCGTCATTTCAGATAAGTACTATTTAGTATTCGTGCTACATTTGTTGGCCAGCATCAAGGCGTAGTGTGCGGTAGCTGATTAGTGCTTATCTGCAGCATGAGATGCGATTGGATTAGGGTAGTCGTACGACTTTGTTGGCCAGCGTCAAGGGTCGTGCGGGTGGGTTTAATTCAATCAAGAAATGAACCGGTTGAACTTGACTAGCAGCCTATAATTTGTTGGCCAGCGTCAAGGTCATAGGAAGCTAGGGGAAAAACCATTATCAGGAATTTCAAGTGTTGAAATTTGTAATGAGATTGCATATCTTCTATATGATAGTTGGATCCCGATACCCACTGCGAGTAAGAGTTACTTCTGGGAGAGTTTTGCAGTTTACAATTAGCTAATCCAGTAGGTGTCTAGAAAGGTGTCAACGGAGTTATGCCTCTAAGGAAACGGGGTTTATTTTAATTAGGTCCGTGTGAAAGCACGAGAAACCTCCCTCAAAGTACCGATACCTGCCTGGCCGAACGATTGGCGAAGTGGTTGTAATTAATCTCGGCTAATCTTACCTTTTATAGTTTGAAGGAAGATTTGATAAAAACAGTGGGAGCCATCTTGATTAGATAAGATAATAACCAATCTAATCTTGCAAAGAGCGCACGCTAATGCGTTTCCTTCTCTCTCTCTCCAGGCAGCAACCAATGTCATGCCTTAATCAAGATAATAATATGGATGTATTGACTGAACTCGCTTATTATTGTTAGTTATATGTATGCCCTAGAGGCCATTACTGTACATACGATGTATATTGTAGTGGATGCTTGGACATATATAGGGAGGACTTTCTTGCTCGACATGATAGTACGCTATCTGGTTACTCTTTATCTTAACATGTACTCTGATTGTCTCTATATTACATGTTGATAAACCCTTAGCATGAGTACTTGACTACCAGGACTATGATGCGGATTATACTAATGGGGACAGTGTAGTCGCCAAGTACATCCTTCAAATGTTCCTAGTCATGGGAGTACCGATACAGGGCATCGATACTCCAGAGTAGACTAGCGTATGCGCTTCTTGACCCATACGATGGGCGATGGATGATCCCATATCCATTGGTGTTTGACATCAGAGAAGGTATACGGGTGCTCAGTGGAGACTGGGAACACTGGACGGACTCGCCGAGAACTCCCCGATGGTATTATACCTCACGTCAGATGGCAGTTCTCTGGTGACACTGGTACAGAGTAGTCTGTAGACCCGAGATCGTCATAGAGTCTTGTGTGATTCCCACTGTGCTTTGATTTCCATCATACCACGTCCAAGAGGGCGTGCAAAAAGGTGGCTTTTGGGTACAGTCCCGAATCACATGGAGGCAATGAGCGATAGGCGGGGATTCGTCTCTCCCAGTATAAGGAGTTGATGTTGCGCTGTGTTCGATTGGCTATAACTGGAAATCCCTGGCCAGGCTTGCTGAGATTTACTGGTAAGTGTTATCAGTAGTTTCTTGAACTGTTATAGACCTCATATCGACACGACTTATCAAGCAACTGGGGTCTGACGTTTACCACCCCTAGGCGAGATATGCGACATATCAGACGAAGAGACCGGACTGTACGGGAGTGTTACTGATTGGATTCACGGGAGAATGTACAGGCTTACTTGTTGATCTTCTGATCGCTCAATACCTGGGTGGCTGTTACGTTTAGCTGACCGCTTGCAGCTTGTGAGTGTTTGATATGATCATCACCTACTGCCGGCGTATTGACGATTCTTTAGAGTCCTACACAAAGATTTCTTGGCTCAGGCAAAATGGAGTAGGAGCACATATATGATATGTGCGGGACCGAGAACAATACGTGTATGTGATACCCTATTAGATTCTCGCGATATGAGATATCGGCCGGGTATATATGATATAGCCGGGTCATCGGATCAAGTGTTGATTCGTTGAGCTGATACATATAATATTGTAGGGTTCCTAGGCACTCTTGTGAAGGTTCAGAAGGCATCAAACATGCCCGGATAAAATTTTAGACGTGCCGAACAACCCAAAGACGGGATCTTTGCTAGATTATTAGGGTTTAATATGCAAGATGATAACTTTTATCTAAGTGTGAGGGATTACAACCTTTGTAGTCCGCTCCTTCACTTCACAAGCTCCGAGTAGAAGTCCCTTTGCCGCGATCCACGATCTCCCGGACTCATGAGAGGCTCCACGACTCGAACGATCCATGCTAGCTCGAAGTATTCCAAATCTCCGATGATCTACCTTGAAGTTGCTTCGACTCAAGCTTTCTCACTCAAAAGAGTAGAACACACTAATCCCATGGGCTAGATGAGATGAGGATGAGAGAGTAGTAATTTTGCTTTCCTTTTATATCATTTTCTCATATTATTTCATCACTTAAGAAAATCTAGCAAGCTTTTCTTTCAAGAGAGAAGAAGAAGATCATGGAAAAAGAATAATCATATTTCTTTTGTGATGAATAGAATATAATCATATGATTGAATTGTAAACCATGGTCAAGGATGAGTGGCTAGGATTTTGTAGAGAAATAACTAGAGTTAGGGTTTAGTTGAGTTAAAGAAAATATCCTAAGAATGACAAAAGAAGAAACCTTCTAGAAGATGCATGAAACATCTAACCCAAATTAAACCCTAATCTCAATTAATCATCCTTAAACATGTTTAACAATTAATCATAACATGTCACAATAATATATATCACATATATATTATATATTTGCAACAAAAGAAAATAATACAATTAACATATATCGCATATATATCAATGTATCATCCACTGAGAAAATGAAATAATAAAGCAAGCCAATATTAGTTAATATAATAATATATTATATATATTATTATATATTAAATCATTGAATCAACACTTGATCCGACGATCCGGCTATATCAAATATAACCGACTAATATATCATGTACCGATTCATCGAATCAACACTTGATCCGATGACCCGGTTCATATCCTTATTTGGCGAGAATATAATACGGTATCCCATATCGCATTATTCACGCTCCTGCGCATATCACATATGCGCCACTACTCCGTTTTGCCTGAGCCAAGAAACCTCTGTGTAGGACTCTAAAGAATCGTCAATACGCCGGTAGCAGGTGATGATCATATCAAACACCCACAAGCTGCAAGCGGTCAGCTAAACGTAACAGCCACCCAGGTATTGAGCGATCAGAAGATCAACAAGCTAGCCTGTGCGTTCTCCTGTGAATCCAACCAGTAACACTCCCGTACAGTCCGGTCTGATCGTCTGATATGTCGCATATCAAGTCTAGGGGTGGTATACGTCAGACCCCAGTAACCGATAAGTCGTGTCGATGTATGGCTTATAACGGGTCGAGAAACTACTAGTAACACTTACCAGTAAATCTCTATATCAGCCCTGGCCAGGGACTTCCAGTTATAGCCAATCGAACACAGCACAACATCAACTCCCTATACCGGGAGAGACGAATCCCCTCCTATCGCTCATTGCCTCCATGTGATTCGGGACTGTACCCAAAAGCCACCGTTTTGCACGCCCTCTTGGACGTGGTAAGGTGGAAATCAAAGCACAGTGGGTATCACATAAGACTCTATGACGATCTCGGGTTTACAGACTACCCTGTACCAGTGTCACCGGAGAACTGCCATCTGACGTGTGGTATATCACCATCTGGGAGTTCTCGGCGAGTCCGTCCAGTGTACCCAGTCTCCACTGAGCACCCGTACACCATCTCTGATGTCTAACACCGATGGATATGGGATCATCCATCGCCCATCATATGGGTCAACATGCGTATACGCTAGTCTACTCTGGTGTATCGATGCCCTGTCTCGATATACCCTCGACTAGGAATAGTTATAGGATGTACTCATCGACTACCGCGGCCCCACTAGTATGATCTCATCATAGTCCCAGTAGTCGAGTACAAACCCTAAGGGCTTTATCAACATGTGAGAGTAAAACAGTAAACCAATACAAGTCAACATGTTAAGATAAAGTGAAACCAAATAGCATACTATCATGACGAGCAAGAAAGTCATCTCTATATATAACCAAGCATCCATTATAATATACATCATATGTACAACAATGGCTTCTAGGGCATATACATAACTAACAATCTCCCACTTGCACTAAGGCCAGCTGCTGTAGTATCTCATACCTAGCATCCCGAATAATCTCTCAAACTGTATCTGGGGAATAGCCTTCGTGAATGGATCCGCAGTGTTGTCCTTCGTATCTACTCTCCTGACCTCGATCTCCCGGCGATCAACTATCTCTCTGGTCAGGTGATACCGCCTCAGAATATGTCTGGATTTCTGATGGGACCTGGGTTCCTTGGCTAACGCCACAGCTCCATTGTTATCGCAATACAGAGGTATTGGATGCTCAATGGATGGAACCACACCAAGTTCACTAATGAACTTCTTGATCCAGACAGCCTCTTTGGCAGCATCGTTGGCAGCGATGTATTCAGCCTCCATCGTTGAGTCTGCAACGGTATCCTGTTTGGAACTCTTCCAACATACCACCCCTCCATTGAGGGTAAAGACAAAACCCGAATGCGACTTAGAGTCGTCCTTATCACTTTGGAAGATGGAATCGGTAAAGGACTCCACCTGGAGTTCTCCGTTACCATACACCAAGAACATCTCCTTAGTCCTTCGTAAGTACTTGAGAATGTTCTTCACAGCTGTCCAGTGACTCTCTCCAGGATCTGCTTGATACCGACTCACTACACTTAGCGAGTATGCTACATCGGGTCTGGTACATAGCATCGCATACATGATAGAGCCTACTGCCGAAGCATAGGGTATCCCTTGCATGCGAGCTCTCTCCAAATCAGTCTTGGGAGACATCTCTTTGGAGAGAGTGAGTCCAGAGATTGTGGGTTGGTTCCCACGTTTGGATTCTTCCATACTAAACCTCTTTAGTATGGTGTCAATGTACCTGGATTGGGACAATCCCAGTATCCGTTTAGATCTATCTCTATAGATCATGATTCCCAATATGCAGGAGGCATCACCTAGATCTTTCATTGAGAATCTCTGTGATAAGAAGAGCTTGACTGATTGCAGCATAGGAATATCATTTCCTATCAAGAGTATGTCATCCACGTATAATACGAGGAAGACAACCTTACCCTCTGCTACCTTCTTATAGATACAAGGTTCATCTATATTTTTGATGAAGTCAAACTCTTTGACTACAACATCAAAACAGATGTTCCAACTCCGCGATGCTTTCTTTAACCCATAAATGGATTTAAGCAGCTTGCACACCTTTCCGCTGCTCCCACTATCTACGAAACCCTCTGGCTGAGTCATGTACACGCTCTCTTCTAAATCACCGTTTAGAAAGGCGGTCTTAACATCCATTTGCCAGATTTCGTAGTCATGGTATGCAGCAATGGCAAGTAAGATCCGGATGGACTTAAGCATAGCCACTGGAGAAAAGGTTTCGTCATAATCCACACCTGGTCGTTGACGAAAACCCTTTGCTACAAGTCTAGCTTTGAAAGTCTCAACTTTTCCATCTACACCAAATTTCTTTTTAAAGATCCACTTGCTCCCAATGGGTTTTACCCCTTCAGGAGCAAGTTCCAAAGTCCATACTTTGTTGGTGTACATGGATTCCATCTCAGATCGCATTGCATCCAGCCATTTCACAGAGTCACCACTCGTGATGGCCTGCTCGAAACTAGTCGGTTCATCATCATCCATGATGCAATCCTCGCTTCCACCATCAATGAGAAAACCGTAGTATCTCTCAGGTGGACGAGAAACCCTGCTAGATCGGCGGAGAGGCTGGGGTTCGTCGGGTATTACTAAATCCTCTGGTTCCACTAAATCATCTGTTGTAGTTTGTTCTGCTGGAACTTCTTCCAGTTCTATCTCAGAGCCACTAATCTCTTTTGCAAGAAATTCCTTTTCTAAAAAGGCGGCGTGCCGAGAAACAAACACCTTTTGTTCTTCGGTGTGGTAGAAGATATACCCGCGCGAATGTTTGGGATATCCAATAAACTTGCACAGAATAGACCTTGCGCCGAGTTTGTCCGGATTTTGTGTTTTCACATATGCCGGACAACCCCATATCCTAACATAATTAAGATATGGTCTCTTTCCTTTCCATATCTCATATGGAGTGGTTGGCACAGATTTGATGGGAACCATATTCAATAGGTCTGCAGCTGTCTCCAGTGCATACCCCCAGAAGGAAATAGGTAACTCAGCTGTACTCATCATAGAGCGCACCATATCTAATAGGGTGCGATTCCTCCGCTCAGATACACCGTTGTGCTGTGGTGTATAAGGAGGAGTACGCTGAGAGAGAATCCCATTCTCTTTTAGATAATCTAGAAACTCACCGCTTAAGTATTCACCTCCTCGATCAGATCGAAGAATCTTAATACTTTTACCCGTTTGATTCTCTACTTCGTGCTTATATTCTCTGAATTTCTCAAAAGCTTCAGATTTGTGTTTCATCAAGAACACATGTCCGTATCTAGAGAGATCGTCAGTGAATGTAATGAAGTAGGAAGAACTGTTCCTGGCATGCGTAGACATGGGACCACAAACATCACTATGTATTAGTCCTAAGAGTTCATTAACTCTTTCTCCGTGTCCACTAAACGGAGCTTTGGTCATTTTTCCTTTGAGACATGAATGGCAAGTATCATAAGATGATAATTCGAACGGATTCAAATAACCATCTTTATGTAACTTAGCCAGTCGTGTCGCATTGATGTGACCAAGTCTACAATGCCACAAGTAGGATTCGTTCATATCTAAACTTTTCCTCTTGTGTGTGTTTTGTATATTCAGGACTGTATTCTGATTTAGAATGAATATGCCATTATGTAACGAGCCTGATGCAATCAACTTTTGATCTAGGAATATGTTCATAACATTATCCTGTACTACAAAATTATATCCTTCTTTACTCAATAAAGAAACTGATATAATGTTGCACATCATGTTCGGTATATAATAGCACTCATTTAGAATCAGTGTATTACTACTTGGTAATACAAGGTGATATTCGCCAACTGCTTTGGCTACAATACTTGCACTGTTCCCTACTTGAACGGAATGATCACCTTTTCCCAGTTCTCTACCTTTACGTAGCCCATGTAACTGTTTACATATGTGGGATCCTGATCCGGTATCTAATACCCAGGACGTAGGGTGAACTGAGAAACAGTTCTCAATAACTAACACACCCGAAGAAGATGCATCAACATGCATGTTCTTTTGGGCGGCGTGAGAATCCAGATATTCTCCTGTTTCCTGTTCAGTCTTATAACTCTTATAAGAAAGAACGGGTCCAACGTTCCCTTGCTTAGTACAATAATCGGGTTCAGTCAATACATCCATATTATTATCTTGATTATGGCCTAACATGGTCGCTACCTGGAGAGAGAGAGAAGAAAACACTTTAGCGTATGCTCTTGCAAGATTAGATTGGTTATT
This sequence comes from Agapanthus africanus, assembly GCA_030015575.1. NCBI lineage: Eukaryota > Viridiplantae > Streptophyta > Magnoliopsida > Asparagales > Amaryllidaceae > Agapanthus > Agapanthus africanus. Next base: position 320,670,882 of record CM057341.1, on the reverse strand, counting down.
ATCTTATCTAATCAGGATGTCTCCCACTGGTTTTATCAAATCTACCTTAAAACCCTAAAAGGTAAGATTAGCCGGGATTAATTACACCCTACAATTTCGTCAATCTTTCAGCCAGATCAGTGTCGGTACTTTGAGGGAGGTTCCCCGTGCTCTCGCATGGACCTAATTAATGTAAACCTCGTTTTCCCAGAGGCGTAACCTCGTTAACACTTTTCTAGACACCTACTCGATCGGCTAATTGTCTTGTGTAAAACTCTCCCAGGATTAACTCTTACTCGCAGTGGGTATCAGGATCCAACTATCTCATAGGAAGTATGCAATCTCATTGCAAATTTCAACACTTGAAATTCCTGATAATGTTTTTACCCCTAGCATCCTATGACCTTGACGCAGGCCAACAAACCATAGTGCGCTAGTCAAGTTCAACCCGTCATTTCTTGATTCAATTAAACCCACCCGCACGACCCTTGACGCAGGCCAACAAAGTCGCACGACTACCCTAATCGAATCTGCATTATATGCATAAACAGATATATACTAGTTAGCTACCGCACACTACGCCTTGACGCAGGCCAACAAGCGTAGCACGAATACTAAATAATATGTATCTGAAATGACGGAGGGCTACGCAGGTTTTTCAGAAAACCCTGAGCGTAATGAACTTGATATCGTCGTAGAATCGAGTATTTTTGAAAAGGAGTGTTTTTGAGGCTTTTCTTAGTTTCGCTAAAGGGGTCACTCCCGGTGAAGGGATCGTCGGCCCTTTCCTCATCGAATAAGGTGCAGGATATATCATATATACCGCTGTGCAAAGCAAAACACTAAAAGCAATCAAAAGACAAACCGCGTTTTGTAGCATCTGCCAGTTTTGCTAAAGGAGTCACTCCCGGTGAAGGGATCTCGGTCCTTTCCTCATCGAATAAGGTGCTGGATATATCGCATATATCACTGTGCAAAGCAAAACTGTAGCTACCCTTTTTATAAAGTTTTGATTCTACAACATCTTTAGGTTTCTTTTCTTTTATTAATCTCATTAATAAAAATCCCATCAGCTTATGCTTCCTAAGCATCACAGAAGAAACGAAAGCAGTAATATTTATATATCAGCATATATATATAGTATAAGCATTCGTCTCAGGCAGTAATATGATCTCATCACAGAACATTGCAGCAGAAGAACATATATGAAATATTGGATATACTAGGACGTCCGTGTTTTCAATACGAGCCTGTATAAAACACGGATTCCACGGTCGCGACGAATAGCCAAACCCACATCCCAAGACCCCTACGAGAGCGGCAAGTAACACTGCCAATTCTAGGGTTAGGAGACCCGGTCTCGACTCCTCGAGATGGCCTCCCACTGGACCCTAGAACCCGGTTACTTGTGCTCTCCTCCTTGGGTCTACCTAATGCGGAAAAGTAAATAATATACACTGGTGACATCAACCGCAACCAGGAAGTGCCCCAAAAAGAATATTACATTACAAATGAATTTTACATGAATGAAAATAAAAACCCTCATCTCACATAAAACCCCCGGCTATTCAGAACGCGACGATCCAATATAACATATCACAGCAACACATAATATCGCATATCATCAACGTAAGTAAATATGCGCATCCCAATTGTCGTTGAATCATATAGCAACGAAACCGGCGATATCACATATTACACTTATGGTCACAGAAAAGAAAGTGTAAAACTACAATATTTGGAATCCACAATCACTTTAGACATCGTAAATCCGAAATATCACATACTCCGCATTTCATGCCTAACTCTATGAATTCCACATATTGTATCACATTCCAGATAAATCGACAGTATTAAACTTTTCGAACAGATAATCAAACACCCAAAATTTCCCAAACTGCTCAACACTTGAGCGGGGTTCAAATAATCCCAGAATATGTCACAGTACCGGTGATCCAGCCGTAGAAGGGTCAAGCCAACGCCTCACATGTGGCATGCCGTACTGCCCCAAACCCGAAGGTTCAAAAAGCAGTTCAAGACGGTCACATAATCGAGTTAAGGTTTGTGTCTTCTAGAGGGTCCATCGTTTAACTTGTACAATTTTTCCAAAAGATTTAAACCCGAATAAATTTCAACACTTGAAAATTTGCCGTACCGGGAAACAGTAAGTTAATGATATCCGTTCAAATAGTTTAACAGTTTCTAAATATCCGGAAAGAAATACGAACTTAAATATTCCGATCGAATCTAATATTACCAAATAAACCCCAGATTTAAACAATACTGGAATCACTGTTAAAAATATCCAGAAACATCAACAAGTACCTACGGTCATAACCATCAAAACCACGTGTCATGATCGCACTTTCTCGCCGTGGAAGCGCCGCGCAAGCCATGCTTGCGCCGCGCTTCCGCCGCCGTTTGGTGGATTTAGGGGCTCGGATTTTATGGTAGTTCTTAGAATTCCCTGCTGATTTTTTTACATATTTTTAATTCAGAAAAATCCCAGAATTTAAAAAATTTCCAGAGAGGGGTCATTTTGCGTCGTTTCGGGTTCGATCGGAGTTTTAACTTCGTAAACACATCGCCTAATGCCCTAGCTAGGCTCTGATACCACTGTAGGGTTCCTAGGCACTCTTGTGAAGGTTCATAAGGCATCAAACATGCCCGGATAAAATTTTAGACGTGCCGAACAACCCAAAGCCGGGATCTTTGCTAGATTATTAGGGTTTAATATGCAAGATGATAACTTTTATCTAAGTGTGAGGGATTACAACCTTTGTAGTCCGCTCCTTCACTTCACAAGCTCCGAGTAGAAGTCCCTTTGCCGCGATCCACGATCTCCCGGACTCATGAGAGGCTCCACGACTCGAACGATCCATGCTAGCTCGAAGTATTCCAAATCTCCGATGATCTACCTTGAAGTTGCTTCGACTCAAGCTTTCTCACTCAAAAGAGTAGAACACACTAATCCCATGGGCTAGATGAGATGAGGATGAAAGAGTAGTAATTTTGCTTTCCTTTTATATCATTTTCTCATATTATTTCATCACTTAAGAAAATCTAGCAAGCTTTTCTTTCAAGAGAGAAGAAGAAGTTCATGGAAAAAGAATAATCATATTTCTTTTGTGATGAATAGAATATAATCATATGATTGAATTGTAAACCATGGTCAAGGATGAGTGGCTAGGATTTTGTAGAGAAATAACTAGAGTTAGGGTTTAGTTGAGTTAAAGAAAATATCCTAAGAATGACAAAAGAAGAAACCTTCTAGAAGATGCATGAAACATCTAACCCAAATTAAACCCTAATCTCAATTAATCATCCTTAAACATGTTTAACAATTAATCATAACATGTCACAATAATATATATCACATATATATTATATATTTGCAACAAAAGAAAATAATACAATTAACATATATCGCATATATATCAATGTATCATCCACTGAGAAAATGAAATAATAAAGCAAGCCAATATTAGTTAATATAATAATATATCATATATATTATTATATATTAAATCATTGAATCAACACTTGATCCGACGATCCGGCTATATCAAATATAACCGACTAATATATCATGTACCGATTCATCGAATCAACACTTGATCCGATGACCCGGTTCATATCCTTATTTGGCGAGAATATAATACGGTATCCCATATCGCATTATTCACGCTCCTGCGCATATCATATATGCGCCACTACTCCGTTTTGCCTGAGCCAAGAAACCTCTGTGTAGGACTCTGAAGAATCGTCAATACGCCGGTAGCAGGTGATGATCATATCAAACACCCACAAGCTGCAAGCGGTCAGCTAAACGTAACAGCCACCCAGGTATTGAGCGATCAGAAGATCAACAAGCTAGCCTGTGCGTTCTCCTGTGAATCCAACCAGTAACACTCCCGTACAGTCCGGTCTGATCGTCTGATATGTCGCATATCAAGTCTAGGGGTGGTATACGTCAGACCCCAGTAACCGATAAGTCGTGTCGATGTATGGCTCATAACGGGTCGAGAAACTACTAGTAACACTTACCAGTAAATCTCTATATCAGCCCTGGCCAGGGACTTCCAGTTATAGCCAATCGAACACAGCACAACATCAACTCCCTATACCGGGAGAGACGAATCCCCTCCTATCGCTCATTGCCTCCATGTGATTCGGGACTGTACCCAAAAGCCACCGTTTTGCACGCCCTCTTGGACGTGGTAAGGTGGAAATCAAAGCACAGTGGGTATCACACAAGACTCTATGACGATCTCGGGTCTACAGACTACCCTGTACCAGTGTCACCGGAGAACTGCCATCTGACGTGTGGTATATCACCATCTGGGAGTTCTCGGCGAGTCCGTCCAGTGTACCCAGTCTCCACTGAGCACCCGTACACCATCTCTGATGTCTAACACCGATGGATATGGGATCATCCATCGCCCATCATATGGGTCAACATGCGTATACGCTAGTCTACTCTGGTGTATCGATACCCTGTCTCGATATACCCTCGACTAGGAACAGTTATAGGATGTACTCATCGACTACCGCGGCCCCACTAGTATGATCTCATCATAGTCCCAGTAGTCGAGTACAAACCCTAAGGGCTTTATCAACATGTGAGAGTAAAACAGTAAACCAATACAAGTCAACATGTTAAGATAAAGTGAAACCAAATAGCATACTATCATGACGAGCAAGAAAGTCATCTCTATATATAACCAAGCATCCATTATAATATACATCATATGTACAACAATGGCCTCTAGGGCATATACATAACTAACAAATATTAGTCGGTTATTTATGAAATAGCCGGATTATCGGATCAAGTGTTGATTTGATAATTTAATGTATAATTATATATTTGATATATTAAATTACATTAACTGATATAAGCTCACTAAAAGATTCTTTTTCTCACTCGGGTAATACATTGATATATATGCGATATATGTTAATTGTATTATTTTATTTTGTTACAATAAATATTGTATATGTGATATATAATATTGTAACATGTTAAGGTTATTAATGCAACATGTTTAGTGGAGATTAAACATGGTTAGGGTTTGATTTGGGTTAAGCTTTTCTAGAAGTTTCTAGAAGCTTTGCTTTTGTTTTAAGCAAAGATATTTTTTAAAGATATTTTGTTGATATTTCCTTAACCCAACCCAAACCCTTGACCATGGTAAACTCTCTACAATGGTTAAGTCTTCTCGCTTGAACCATGGTTGCATTTCTAACCTCACACTTGATTCATTATTCATCACAAAAGATTTGTTCTTCTTCTTCCTTCTCTTTTTTAATGGAAAAGCTTTCTAGCTTTTTCATTAGTGATGATTTTGAGTGAGATTAAGAAAACAAATGAGAGCTAAAATCCTACTTCATCATCCTAATCTATCCTAGCCATTTAGATTAGGGTGTTCACTTCATTAGTGAGTGAGAGCTTGTGTTAAAGAAACTTCAAGGTAGATCATCTTTGTTATCGAAGATCGGAAGCAAGCTTGCATCTTTCTCTTTGTGGAGCCTCTCTAGAGTCCGGGAACATGATGATCGTAGCGAAGGGACCTCAACACGAAGGTTTAGAAGTGAAGGACCGGACTACAAAGGTTATAATCCCAAACTCTTAGATGTTAAAGTGTTTAACATGCTTTGTTTCGCCAAATCTCTAGTTTAAAGATCTTGGTTTAGGGTTGTTCGGCACGTCTAAATTTTAAATCGGGCATGGTTGATGCCTTGTAGACCCTTGTGAGAGTGCCTAGTAACCCTGCAGTGGTATCAGAGCCAAGCTAGAGCTTTAGGCGAAGTCCAGGCGAAATTTAAAGTCCGATCGAACTCCGAATACCCGTAAAACCCTAGTTTCTGGAAAAAATTTCAAAATGTGATTTTTTCTGCATTAAAAATACTCAAAAAAATCAGCAGGGAATTCTAAGGATATGTGTGAAAAATGAATCACTGAGTCAATCAAAGCGCCGCGGATCCGTGGCCACACCAGGGTATTGGCGGCGGTTCCGCGGCAATACATGAGAATCAGTGGATCGTTTTTCCAACAGTTAAACCGTAGGTATTTCCTTATGCTTCTAGGGATTTTTAATATTACTCAAGTGTTGAGTTTTCTGGGTTGTATTGGGGACTCGTTGATTCGATCGGATAATTTAACTTCGTTTAAGTTTTTTCCGGATAATTTTAGAACGTGTTAAAAAGTTCGAACGGATATCAATAACTCACTTTTTCCCCTGTCGGAAAAATCTTCAAAAGTTGGATTTTTTTCTCGAGTTTGAAACTTCCGGAAAATCATGCAAGTAACGCGGTGGACCCTCTAGAAGAACACAAACCTTAACTTGATTATGTGACCGTCCGAACCGTCTCTAAATCTTAGGGTTTGGGGCAGTACGGCGTTGCCACATGTGAGGCGTTGGCTTGACCCTTCTACGGCTGGACCATTGGTACTGTGGAATGTGATGGATACTTTTTGAACTCCGCTCAAGTGTTGAGCTATTAGGGAAATCTTGGGTGTTTGATTATTCGATCAGAAAGTTTAACATTGTCTATTTATCTGGAATGTGATACAATATTTAGAATCCACATGCAGTTATGAGATAACTAATTTGAATGTTATAAATTTAGCAGTTCAGTCTCAGATGATCGGTTGCCACGGAATTTTGATGTGATCAAAAGTCCGTTGCAATCACGCAGCATACGCGGATATTCGCCGGATAAACTTAATAGACAGCCACGCCCCATAGCCCTGACCAAGTGACTGTAGGAGAACCCCGTCGCCAAAAGCATCCGTTCGGGTGCTCGCGGCAGCGGTGTTCTGCCTTAGTGCACTTTGTCGATGGCATCCGGGGGTGTGGCCGTCTACTAAACTTTGCGACGAGCATTCGATCAGGATATCGAGAATCTTGTTGAATTGCCCGACTTGATATTGAAAAGAGTTTTCGATAATGAGACTAAAATGCGGGGTTTATAATAGTTAGGCATGTGATGTCTAAGGAATTCATTTGGTTAGGCATGCGATGTCTAAAGAGGTTGCGGATTCCAACTGTTGTAGTTTTACACTTTCTTTTCTGCGACCGTAAGCGTAGTATGTGGTGTATCGCCGGCTTCGTTGCTATACATCAATGACAATCGGGATACGCATACTTGCTTACGTTGATGATATGCGATATTATGTGTTGCTGTGATATATTATATTGGATCGTCGTGTTCTGAATAGCCGGGGGTTTTATGTGAGATGAGAGTTTTTCTTTTTCATTCATATAAAATTCATTTGTATGTAATATTCTTTTATTGGGGCACTTCCGGGCAGAGGATGATGTCACCATTGTATATTATTTACTTTTCCGCATTAGGTAGACCCAAGATGGGGAGCACAAGTAACCAGGTTCTAGGGTCCAGTGGGAGACCATCTCGAGGAGTCGAGACCGGGTCTCCTAACCTTAGAATTGGCAGTGTTGCTTGCCGCTCTCGTAGGGGTCTAGGGATGTGGGTTTGGCTATTCATCGCGACCGTGGAATCCGTGTTTTATACAGGCTCGTACTAAAACACAGACCTCCTAGTATATCCAATATTTCATATATGTTTCTTCTGCTGCAATGTTCTGTGATAAGATCATATTACTTCCTGAGACGAATGTTTATATTATATATATGAGATATATGTTATATTGCAGATTTCGTTTCAAATAAGATGCTTGTGAAGCATAACAAAATGGGACTTCGTTAATGAGATTAATGAAACTAAAAGAAACCTAAAGATGTTGTAGAAACTTATTTAAAAACTGGTAGCTCTAGTTCTTACTTTGCATAGCGGTGTTCCTTGTAGAGCATCCAGCACTTTATTCGATAAGGAAAGAGCCAAGATCCCTTCACCGGGAGTGACCTCTTTAGTGAAACTAGCAGATGCTACAAACTCGGTTTGTCTTTTGATTGCTTCTTTAGTTTTTACTTTGCATAGTGGTATTTGTGAAATATCCTGCACCTTATTCGATAAGGAAAGAGCCGACGATCCCTTCACCGGGAGTGACCTCTTTAGCGAAACTAGAAAAGCCTAAAAAACACTCCACTTAAAATCAATCGATTCTACAACAATATCAAGTTCATTACGCAAAGGGTTTTCTTAAAAACCTGTCGTAGCCCTCCGTCATTTCAGATAAGGACTGTTTAGTATTTGTGCTGCGTTTGTTGGCCTTTGTCAAGGCGTAGTGTGCGGTAGCTGAATAGTACTTATCTGCTTATGCATATGATGAGATTGAGTTCAGGTAGTCGTGCGGCTTTGTTGGCTTTCGTCAAGGGTCGTGCGGGTGGGTTTAATTCAATCGGGAAATGACGGGTTGAACTTGACTAGTACCCTATGGTTTGTTGGCTTTTGTCAAGGTCATAGGATGCTAGGGGTAAAATATTATCGGGAATTTCAAGTGTTAAAATTTGCAATGAGATTGCATACCTTCAATAAGATAGTTGGATCCCGATACCCGCTGCGAGTAAAAGTTACTCCTGGGAGAGTTTTACACATTACAATTTGCCGATCAAGTAGGTGTATAGAAAGGTGTCAACGGGGTTACGCCCATGGGAAGACGAGGTTTATTTTAATTAGGTCCGTGCGAAAGCACGGAGAACCTCCCTCAAAGTACCGGCACTAGCCTGGCTGAAAGATTGGCGAACTTGTAGAGTGTAATTAATCCCGGCTAGTCTTTCCTTTTAGGATTTGAAAGAAGATTTGACTAAAACAGTGGGAGACATCCCGATTAGATAAACTGATAACCAATCTAATCTTGTAAAAGCACACACTGAGTGTTTTCTTCTCTCTCTCTCCTGGTTACGACTATGTCACGTCTTAATCAAGATAATAATACGGATGTATTACCGAACCCGCTTGTTTTACTTCACTAGGGAACGTTGGTCCCGCTCCAACTTATAATTGTTATAAGACAGAGCAGGAAATAGGGGATTACTAGAATTCCCGTGCTACCCAAACGAAGAAAGTGCATGATGATGCATCTTCTTCGGGTGTGTTCATTATAGAGAACTGTTTCTCAATATCCTTTACGTCTTGGGTATGAGATACCGGATCAGGATCCCACAAATATAATTTGTTACATGGGCTATAGATAGGTAGAGAACTGAGAATGGGTGATAAGTTTCAAGAGTTGGAAATGATGCAAGTGTTGCAGTTAAGACTGTTGGAAGTTATCACCCTGTATTACCAGAATACATTGATTCTGAACGATTGATATTAGATACCGAACCTGATATACAACATCATATCAGTCTCTTTATTAGTAAAGAAGGATATAATTTTGTATTGTTGGATAATGTTTTGAACGTTTCCTATATCAAGTGTTGATTGGTTCAGGCACGTTATCTAAAAGCATAGACGTTTTAAATCAAACCACGGTTCTTAACGTACAGAACACACACAAGAGGAAGAGTTCAGAAATGAACGAATCCTTCTTGAGGCATTGTAGACTAGGTCATATCAATGCGACCCGACTAGCTGAAGTTACATAAAGATGCATATTTAAATTAGTTTGGATTTACATCTTGTAAAAACTTGCCAGTCATGTCACAGAGATAAGATGACCACAGCTCCGTTTTTTCGAAACAGAGGAAGAGTTAGTGAACTCTTGGGATTGATACATGCTGATGTATGAAGGTCCCCTGTCTACACATGCCAAGACTGGTTCTTTGTACTTCATTACATTCACTGATTATCTCTCAAGATCCGGACATATGTTCCTGTTGAAACATAAGTCTGGAACTTTTTAAGAAATTCAATGAATATAAGTTAGAAGTAGAGAACCAAAATCGGGTATAAGTATTATGTCCTTTGATGAGATCAAGGAGGAGAATACTTGAGCACGGAATTCCTGAACTATTCTAAAGGAGAATGAGATTCTCTCTCAGCATTACTCCTCCGTATACACCACAGCACGTCGGTGTATCGGGACGGAGCAATCATACCCTATATGATATGGTGCGCTCTATGATGAGTACTACTGAGTTTCCTATTTCCTTTTGGGAGTTATGCACTTGAGAAGCTGCATACCTATTGAATAGGGTTCAAATCAAATCAGTTGCCTACCACTTCATATGTGATATGGAAAGGGAAGAGCCCATATCTTAAGTTTGTTAAGATTTGGGGTTGTCTGGCCTATGTCTAAAAGAAAAATTCGGATAAGCTTGAGGCAAAGTCAGTTCTGTGGAAGATTATTGGATATCCCAAGCATTAGCAAGGGAATATTTTCTACCAAACCGAGGAACAAAAGATGTTTTGTTTTTCAGCATGCCACCTTTGTGAAAGGGAATTTCTTGTGAAGAAATTATTGGTCATGAAGTAGAACTGGAAAGAGTTCCAGCTATACAAACTGCAGCTGATGATTTGGTAGAACCAAAGAATTCAATAGTTTCTAAAGAACCTCAGCCTCTCCGCCGATCTAGTAGGGTTCCTCACCCACCTGAGAGATACTTCGGTTTTCTCTATGACAGTGGGAGCGAGGATTGCATCATGAGATGATGACCCAACTAGTTTCGAGCTGGCCATCAGGAGTGGGACTCTGTAAGAATGGCTGGATGCTTAGCGATCTGAGATGGAATCCTTATACACCAACAAAGTATGGACTTTGGTTGCTTTATCTGAAGGGTTAAATCCCAAGTATTCTTGAGAAGATTACTTGGTATGCATGGAAAAGTTGAGACTTTCAAAGCTATGCTTAAGTCCATCCAGATCCTACTTGCCACGGCTACATACCATGACTACGATATTTGGCGGTTGGGTGTCATGACTGCTTTTCTAAATGATGATTTAGAAGAGAGCGTCTATAAGTACACAGCCAGAGGGCTTCATAGACAGTGGGAGCAGCGGAAACGTGAGCAAGATGTTTTATGTGATAAATCAAGCATCGTGGAGTTGGAAAGTCTGTTTTGATGTGGTAGTCAAAGAGTTTGACTTCATCAAAATGGTAGATGAACCTTGTATATATAAAAAGGTAGTAGAGAGTATGGTGGTGATCCTCGTAGAGTACGTGGATGACATACACATGATAGGGAAGAAGTTTCCTATGCTACGCTCGGTCAATCTCCTCTTATTACAATGATTCTCCATATAGGAGCAAGGTGATACCTCCTAAATCCTGGGTTATGGATCTATGGGATAGATCTAATTGGATGTTGGGAATCTCGCTAGTTGTAGTGAGATGGTATCAAACGATCCTGGGGAGAATCGCTGGAAAAGTTCCAGGGTGATAAGGACGACCGAATATCAGTCGCAGGCATTGTCTTTACCCTCAGTGGAGGGACGCTATGTTGGAAGAGTTCCAAGCTAGATACCGTGACTTACTAGACGATTAAAGGCAAGATACATCGATACCACGGATGCTGCCAAATAGGCAGTCTGGATATATATATAAGTTCATGAGATGAACTTCGTTCCTACCATTGTGTGACAATGGAGTTGTGGCTTATGCCAAAGAACACCCGTCCCATCAGAAATCCGGATATAATTCTTAGGCAGTATCACCTGATCATAGAGATGGTTGATCTCTAGGGAGGTCGAGGTTAGGAGAGTAGACACAGAGGACAACAGCGTGGATCCACTCACAAAGGCCTTTTTCCTAGTAGAGACTTTTATGGGATGGTTGAGTATGAGATACTTCAACCACAGCTGATTGTTGGGTATGCGATACCACGACAGATGGACCTAGTGCAAGTGGGAGATTGTTAGTTATATGTATGCCCTAGAGGCCATTACTGTACATACGATGTATATTGTAGTGGATGCTTGGACATATATAGGGAGGACTTTCTTGCACGACATGATAGTACGCTATCTGGTTACTCATTATCTTAACATGTACTCTGATTGTCTCTATGTTACATGTGGATAAAGCCCTTAGGATGAGTACTTGACTAGCAGGACTATGATGCGGATCATACTAGTGGGGACAATGTAGTCACCAAGTACATCCTTCAAATGTTCCTAGTCGTAGGAGTACCGATACAGGGCATCGATACTCCAGAGTAGACTAGCGTATGCGCTTCTTGACCCATATGATGGGCGATGGATGATCCCATATCCATTGGTGTTTGACATCAGAGAAGGTATACGGGTGCTCAGTAGAGACTGGGTACACTGGACGGACTCGCCGAGAACTCCCAAATGGTATTATACCTCACGTCAGATGGCAGTTCTCTGGTGACACTGGTACAGAGTAGTCTGTAGACCCAAGATCGTCATAGAGTCTTGTGTGATTCCCACTGTGCTTTGATTTCCATCATACCACATCCAAGAGGGCGTGCAAAAAGGTGGCTTTTGGGTACAGTCCCGAATCACATGGAGGCAATGAGCGATAGGAGGGGATTCGTCTCTCCCGGTATAGGGAGTTGATGTTGCGCTGTGTTCTATTGGCTATAACTGGAAATCCCTGGCCAGGGTTGCTGAGATTTACTGGTAAGTGTTATCAGTAGTTTCTCGAACTGTTATAGACCTCATATCGACACGAATTATCAAGCTACTGGGGTCTGACGTTTACTACCCCTTGGCGAGATATGCGACATATCAGACGAAGAGACCGGACTGTACGGGAGTGTTACTGATTGGATTCACGGGAGAATGTACAGGCTTGCTTGTTGATCTTCTGATCGCTCAATATCTGGGTGGCTATTACGTTTAGCTGACCGCTTGTAACTTATAGGTGTTTGATATGATCATCACCTACTGCCGGCGTATTGGTGATTCTTTAGAGTCCTACACAGAGGTTTCTTGGCTCAGGCAAAACGGAGTAGGAGCACATATATGATATGTGCGGGACCGAGAACAATACGTGTATGTGATACCGTATTAGATTATCGTGATATGAGATATCGGCCGGGTATATGTGATATAGCCGGGTCATCGGATCAAGTGTTGATTCGATGAACTGATACAGATAATATTAGTCGGTTATTTGTGAAATAGCCGGATTATCGGATCAAGTGTTGATTCGATAATTTAATGTATAATTATATATTTGATATATTAAATTACATTAACTGATATAAGCTCACTAAAAGATTCTTTTTCTCACTCGGGTAATACATTGATATATTTGCGATATATGTTAATTGTATTATTTTATTTTGTTACAATAAATATTGTATATGTGATATATAATATTGTAACATGTCAGGCTTATTAATGCAACATGTTTAGTGGAGATTAAACATGGTTAGGGTTTGATTTGGGTTAAGTTTTTCTAGAAGTTTCTAGAAGCTTTGCTTTTGTTTTAAGCAAAGATATTTGTTAAAGATATTTTGTTGATATTTCCTTAACCCAACCCAAACCCTTGACCATGGTAAACTCTCTACAATAGTGAAGTCTTCTCACTTGAACTATGGTTGCATTTCTAACCTCACACTTGATTCATTACTCATCACAAAAGAATTGTTCTTCTTCTTCCTTCTCTTTTTCAATGGAAAAGCTTTCTAGCTTTTTCATTAGTGATGATTTTGAGTGAGATTAAGAAAACAAATGAGAGCTAAAATCCTACTTCATCATCCTAATCTATCCTAGCCATTTAGATTAGGGTGTTCACTTCATTAGTGAGTGAGAGCTTGTGTTAAAGAAACTTCTAAGTAGATCATCTTTGTTATCGAAGATCGGAAGCAAGCTTGTATCTTTCTCTTCGTGAAGCCTCTTTAGAGTCCGGGAACATGATGATCGCAGCGAAGGGACCTCAACACGGAGCTTTAGAAGTGAAGAACCGGACTACAAAGGTTGTAATCCCAAACTCTTAGATGTTAAAGTGTTTAACATGCTTTGTTTCGCCTAATCTCTAGTTTAAAGATCTTGGTTTACGGTTGTTCGGCACGTCTAAATTTTAAATCGGGCATGGTTGATACCTTGTAGACCCTTGTATGAGTGCCTAGTAACCCTGCAATTATACATAGCAGGAGAACGTTGGTTCCTTAGGAATAGGGGAATATCAGGATTCCCGCACCACTCGTACGAAGAAACAGCATGTTGATGCATCTTCTTCGGGTGTGTTCGTTACCGAGAACTGTTTCTCAGTATGTTCTACGTCCTGGGTATTGGATACCGGATCAGCTTCCCACGTATGTAATTTGTTACATGGGCTAAAAAAAGGTAGAGAACTGGGAAAGGATGATAAATCCCTGACAGTAGGGAATGGTGCAATTGTTGCAGCCAAGAAAGTTGACAAATATCACCTTGTATTACCAACTGGTAATACATTGATTCTGAACGACTGTTACTACGTACCAAAAATGATGTGCAACATTATATCGGTTTCTTTGCTAACTAAAGAAGGATATAATCTCACATTAGAGGATAATGTTATGAACATTTTCTAAAATCAAGTGTTGATTGGATTTGGTACGTTATGTAACGGAATATACGTTCTTAATCAAAGTACAGTTCTTAACGTACAGAACACAAACAAGAGGAAAAGTTCAGAAATGAATGAATCCTTCTTGTGGCACTGTAGATTAGGTCATATCAATGCGACAAGACTGGCTAAGTTGCATAAAGATGGATATTTGAATCCGTTCGAATTTTCATCTTATGAAACTTGCCAGTCATGTCTCAAAGGCAAGATGACCAAAACTCCGTTTACTGGGTACGGAGAAAGAGCTTCTGAACCCTTGGGACTGATACATAGTGATGTATGTGGTCCTATGTCTATACATGCCAGAAATGGTTTTTCGTACTTTATTACATTCACTGATGATCTCTCAAGGTTCGAATATGCGTTCTTGTTGAAACACAAGTCTGAAGCTTTCGAGAAATTCAAGGAATATAAGTGCGAAGTTGAAAACTGGACGGGCAAAAGTATTAAAAATTTGAGCGGGGAGGAGAATACTTGAGCGGGGAATTCAAAGACTATCTAAAAGAGAATAGGTTCTCTCTCAGTTTACTCCTCCGTATACACCACAGTACAATGGTGTATCGGAGCGGAGAAATCGCACCCTATTAGATATGGTGTGTTCTATGATGAGTACTGCTGAGTTACCTATTTGTTTTTCGGGTTATACGCTTGAGACGGCTATGTACCTATTGAATATGGTTCCCACCAAATCTGTATCTACCACTCTATATGAGATATGGAAAGGGAAAAGACCATGTCTTAATATGGTTAAGATATGGGGTTATCCGGCTTATGTGAAAACACAAAATCCGGACAAGCTCGAGACAAGGTCAGTTCTGTGCAAATTTATAGGATATCCCAAAAATTCGCGAGGGTATATCTTCTACCACTCCGAGAAACAAAAGGTGTTTGTTTCTCAACATGCCACCTTTTTAGAAAAGGAATTTCTTGTAAAAGAAATTAGTGGCAGTGAGGTAGAATTGGAAGAAGTTCCAGCAGTACAGACTACAACCGACGATTTGGTGGAACCGGAGGATCCAATAGTGCCCAACGAACCCCAGCCACTCCGCAGATCTAGTAGGGTTCCTCATCCACCTGAGAGATACTACGGTTTTCTCGTAGATGGTGGGAGTGAGGATTGCATCATGGAAGATGATGACCCTGCTAGTTTCGAGCATGCCATCACAAGTGGAGACTCTGTAAAATGGATGGATGCTATGCGATCTGAGATGGAATCCATATACACCAACAAAGAATGGACTTTGGAAGCTGCTCCTGAAGGGGTAAAACCCATTGAGAGCAAGTGGATCTTCAAAAAGAAGATTGGTGTAGATGGAAAAGTTGAGACTTTCAAAGCTAGACTTGTAGCTAAAGGTTTTCGTCAACGACCTGGCATCGATTATGATGAAACATTTTCTCCTGTCGCTATGCTTAAGCCCATCAGGATCCTATTTGCTATTGCTGCATACCATGACTAAGAAATCTGTCAGATGGATGTCAAGACCACTTTTCTAAATGGTGATTTAGAAGAGAGCGTGTACATGATACAGCCAGAGGGCTTCGTAGACAGTGGGAGCAGCGGAAAGGTGTGCAAGCTGCTTAAATCCATCTACGGATTGAAGCAGGCGTCGCGGAGCTGGAACATCTGTTTTGATGAAGCTGTCAAAGAGTTTGACTTCATAAAAAATGTAGATGGACCTTGTACATATAAGAAGGCTATAGAGAGTAAGGTCGTCTTCCTCATATTGTATGTGGATGACATACTCTTGATAGGAAATGATATTTCTATGCTACACTCGGTCAAGCTCTTCTTATCACATAAGTTCTCCATGAAAGATCTAGGCGATGCCTCCTATATCCTGAGGATAAAGATCTATAGAGATAGATCTAAACGGATGTTGGGATTGTCCCAATCCAGGTACATAGACACCATAGTAAAGAGGTTTAGTATGGAAGATTCCAAGCGAGGTAATTTACCCGTTTGCTCAGGAATCACTCTCTCCAAAGAGATGTCTCCCAAGACTGATTTAGAGAGGGCTCGCATGCAAGGGATACCCTATGCTTCGGCGGTAGGCTCTATCATGTATGTGATGTTGTGTACCAGACCAGATATAGCTTACTCATTAGGTGTAATGAGCAGGTATCAATCAGATCCTGGGAAGAAACACTGGACAACTGTGAAGAACATTCTTAAGTACTTGAGAAGGACTAAAGAAATGTTCTTGGTGTATGGTAACGATGAACTCCAGGTGGATTCCTTTACAGATTCAAGCTTCCAGAGTGATAAGGATGACAGTAAGTCGGTCTCGGGTTTTGTCTTTACCCTCAACGGAGGGGCGGTGTGTTGGAAGAGTTCCAAGAAAGACACTGTAGTAGACTCGACGATGGAGATTGAATACATCACTGCCAATGATGCTGCCAAAGAGGCTATCTAGATGAAGAAGTTCTTTACTTAGCTTGGTGTGGTTCCATCAATTGAGCATCCAATACCTGTGTATTGTGATAACAATGGAGCTGTGGCTATGGTCAAGGAACCCGGGTCCCATCAGAGATCCATACATATTCTGAGGCGGTATCACTTGATCAGGGAGATAGTAGATCGCCGGGAGATCGAGGTCAGGATAGTTGACACGAAGGACAACGTAGTGGATCTACTCATGAAGGCCCTCCCCCAGATGCAGTTTGAGAGACGTTTTGGGATATTGGGTATAAGATACTACAACACATGGCCTTAGTACAAGTAGGAAATTGTTAAGAATATGTATGCCCTAGAGGCCATTATTGTACATGTGATGTATATTATAGTGGATGCTTGGATATATATAGAGAGAGAGGACTTTCTTGCTCGAAATGATAGTATGCTATCTGGTTACTCTTTATCTTAACATGTTGACTGGTATTCTTTACTATCTTGCTCTCATATGTTGATAAAGCCCTTAGGATATATACTTGACTACCGAGATTATGATGAGATCATACTAGTGGGGCCAAGGTGGTCCAAAAGTACATCCTTTAATCAGTTCCTAGTCGAGGGAATATCGAGACTAGGGCATCGATATTCCAGAGTAGACTGGTGTGTATGTTTCTTGTCCCTTAAAGGGCGATTGTTGATGTAGGGTTCCTAGGCACACTAATGAGGTCTCACAAGGCATCAACCATGCCAAATTCAAAATTTTCCCGTGCCGAGAAACCCTAAACTAGATCGTTAACTAGAGAATAGGCGAAACTACAAGCTAGTAAACAACTTTACTGCTAAGTGAAAGGGGCTACAGCCTTTGTAGATCCGGTCCTCCACTTCCTTAGCTCCGTGATGATGTCCCTCCGCTGCGATCATCGGATCCCGGACTCTAGCGATGGTTTCATCGAAGAAATGATCGGGCTAGGTCATCGACTTCGATGCCGAAGATGATCTACGTCGAGGCAACTCAAGATGAAGCTCCAACTTCACCAAGTCATGAAACTTGTGAAGAAAACACCCTATACTACTTGGCAAGTGGTAGAGGATGAAAAAATAGGAAGTGGGTTTACTTTGGATTTGGATTTCTCACTTGGAATCATCACTTAGACATTTTCAAGCAAGCTTTTCTTTTTCTCCATGAAGAAGAAGAAGAAGATGATAGAAAAAGAATTAATTCAAAAAGAAAATCTAAGTGATTCTTATCATTTTGCAACCATGGTTGAGTATAGAGAATAAACTAGGGTTAGGTGAATGGTTAGGTTAAGAATAAAACAAAAGGCTTAGACTTTGTCAAAGGTGCTATGAAGCTTCATGAAGCTTCAAGCCAAAGTGTGAAAAGCCACCACCTTTTGTTTTTGTTTCTTGCCAAAAGTAAATAAATGAAATAAATAAATAAGGCAAAGGAAACCCTAACCATTAACCAAACATGGTTTAAATCAAACATACACCCAAGTTTGCATGTATCATCAAACATGATACAATCTTGTGCACAAAAATATATCACATATACAATGTGCACAAACAAGTGAGAAAAACATCTTAAGTGAACCAATATTAGTTAATGTAAAGTAATATATCAAATATATAATTATACATTAAATCATTAAATCAACACTTGATTTAACGATCCGGTCACATCGCATATGACCGACTAATATCCAATGTATCGACTTATCGAATCAATCCTCGATTCGATAACTAGGTTATATCGCATACAACCAATCGATACATTCATCGCGAGAATAGAATACGGTATCACATACATGCATTATTCTCGGTCCCGCACATATCTCATATGCGCTCCAATTTCGTTTCGCTTGAGCCAGGAAACCTCTGCGTAGGACTCTAAAGACTCGTCAATACGCCGGCAGCAGGTGATGATCATATCAAACACCCACAAGCCGCAAGCGGTCTGCTAAACGTAATGGCCACCCGGGTATTGAGCAATCAGAAGATCGACGAGCAAGCCCGCTCACACTCCTGTGAATCCAACCAGTAACACTTACCGCACAGTCCGGTCTGATCGTCTGATATGTCGCATATCTCGCCTAGGGGTGGTAAACGTCAGACCCCAGTAACTCGATAAGTCGTGTCGATATGAGGTCTATAACAGTTTGAGAAACTACTGGTAACACTTACCAGTAAATCTCAGCAATCCTGGCCAGGGATTTCCGGTTATAGCCAATCGAACACAGCGCAACATCAACTCCCTATACCGGGAGAGACGAATCCCCTCCTATCGCTCATTGCCTCCATGTGATTCGGGAATGTACCCAAAAACCACCGTTTTGCATGCCCTCTTGGACGTGGTAAGGTGGAAATCAAAGCACAGTAGGAATCACACAAGACTCTATGACGATCTCGGGTCTACAGACTAACTTGTACCAGTGTCACCAGAGAACTGCCATATGACGTGGGCTATAATACCATCTGGGAGTTCTCGGCGAGTCCGTCCAGTGTACCCAGTCTCCACTGAGCACCCGTATATCATCTCTGATGTCAAACACCAATGGATATGGGATCATCCATCGCCCATCTGTATGGGTCGAGAAGGTATACGCTAGTCTACTCTGGTATATCGATGCCCCGTCTCGATACACCCACGACTAGGGACCTTGAAGGATGTACTTATGGACTACCATGTCCCCACTAGTATGATCCGCATCATAGTCCAGGTAGTCAAGTGCACGTCCTAAGGGCTTTACCAACATGTAAAGGAGAGACAACCAGTGTACACGTTAAGGTAACGAGTAACCAGATAGCATACTATCATGTTGAGCAAGAAAGTCCTCCCTATATATGTCCCTGCATCCGCTACAATATACATCCTATGTACAGTAATGGCCTCTAGGGCATACATATAACTAACAATCTCCCACTTGCACTAGGGCCATCTGTAGCAGTGGTTGCAGTATCTCATACTCAACCATCCCATAAAGTCTCTCTCTGGGAAAAGGCCTTTGTGAGTGGATTCGCCGTGTTATCCTCTAAGTCTGCTCTCCTAACCTCGATCACCCTGGAGATCAACCATCTCAATGATCAGGTGATACTGCCTTAGAATATGTCTGGATCACTGATGGGACGGACGTTCCTTGGCATAAGCCACAACTCCATTGTCACACAATGGGAGGAACTAAGTTCATCTCATGAACAAATATACACCCAGACAGCCACTTTGGTAGCATCTTAAGTAGCGATGTATCCAGCCTTAATCGTCTAGTATGCCACGGTATCTAGCTTGGAACTCTTCCAACATACCGTCCCTTTACTGAGGGTAAAGACAATGCCTGTGACTGACATTCAGTCGTCTTTATCACCCTGGAACCCTTCCAGTGATTCTTCCTAGGATCGATTGATACCATCTCACTACATCTAGTGAGTATTCTAACACTCAATAACATCTATCTCATAGATGAAAACTCAGGATTTAGGAGGTATCACTTTGAT
Organism: Agapanthus africanus; assembly: GCA_030015575.1. Classification (NCBI taxonomy): domain Eukaryota; kingdom Viridiplantae; phylum Streptophyta; class Magnoliopsida; order Asparagales; family Amaryllidaceae; genus Agapanthus; species Agapanthus africanus. The sequence continues at coordinate 320,650,627 of CM057341.1, read as the reverse complement.
CCTATATGGAGAATCCTTGTGATAAGCGGAGATTGACCGAGCGTAGCATAGGAAACTCCTTCCCTATCAAGAGTATGTCATCCACGTACTCTACGAGGATCACTACTATACCCCCTACTACCTTCTTGTATATACAAGGTTCATCTACCATTTTGATGATGTCAAACTATTTGACTAACTCATCAAAATAGATGTTCCAACTCAGCGATGCCTGCTTCATCACATAAAACATCTTGCACACGTTTCCGCTGCTCCCACTGTCTACGAAGCCCTCTGGCTGTGTACTTATAGACGTTCTCTTCTAGAAAAGCAGTCATGACACCCAACCGCCAGATATCATAGTCATGGTATGTAGCCGTGGCAAGTAGGATCTGGATGGACTTAAGCATAGCTACTTAGAAAAGGTTTCATCACTATCCACGCCTGGTCGATGACGAAAAACCTTTAACAAGTCCAGCTTTGAAAGTCGCAACTTTTCCATGTACACCAAGTAATCTTCTCAAGATATACTTGCTCCTGATAGGGATTTAACCCTTCAGATATAGCAACCAAAGTCCACACTTTGTTGGTGTATAAGGATTCCATCTCAGATCACTAAGCATCCAGCCATTTTTACAGAGTCCCTACTCTTGATGGCCTGCTCGAAACTAGTTAGGTCATCATCTCATGATGCAATCCTCACTCCCACTGTCATAGAGAAACCGAAGTATCTCTCAGGCGGATGAGGAACCCTACTAGATCGGCGGAGAGGTTGAGGTTCGTTGGAATCAACTGAATCCTTTGGTTCTACCAAATCATCTGCTGTAGTTTGCATAGCTGGAACCTTTCCAGTTGTACATAACAGACCTTGCCTCGAGCTTGTCCGGATTATGCTTTTAGACATAGCCCGGACAACCCCAAATCTTAACCAACTTAAGATATGAGCTCTTCCCTTTCCATATCACATATGAAGCGGTAGGCAACTGATTTGATTGGAACCCTATTCAATAGATATGAAACTTCATAAGTGCATAACTCCCAAAAGGAAATAGGTAACTCAGTAGTACTCATCATAGAGCACAACATATCCAATATGGTGCGATTGCTCTGCCCCGATACACCATTGTGCTGTGGTGTATTCAGAGGAGTAACACTGAGAGAGAATCTCATTCTCCTTTAGAATAATCCATGAATTCCGTGCTCAAGTATTCTCCTCCCTGATCACATCAAAGGACATAATACTTATACCCGTATTGGTTCTCTACTTCTAGCTTATATTCTGTGAATATCTCAAAAGGTCCGGACTTGTGTTTCAGCAGGAACATATGTCTGAATCTTGAGAGATCATCAGAGAATGTAATGAAGTATAAAGAACCAGTCCTGGCATGTGTAGACAGGGGACCTTACATAAATCATCATGTATCAGTCCCAAGAATTTACTAACTCTTTCTCTGTTTCCAATAAACAGAGCTACGGTCATCTAATCTTTGTGACATGACTGGCAAGTTTCACAAGTTGTAAATTCAAACTAATTTAAATATACATCTAAATGTAACTTCAGCCAGTCGGGTCGCATTGATATGACCTAGTCTACAATGCCTCAAGAAGGATTCATTCATTTCTGAACTCTTCCTCTTGTGTGTGTTCTGTATACTAAGAACTGTAGTTTGATTTAGAACGTCAATGCTTTTAGATAACGTGCTTGAACCGATCAACATTTGATATAGGAAATGTTCAAAACATTATCCAACAATACAAAATTATATCCTTTCTTTACTAAATAAAGAGATTGATATGATTTTGTATATCAGGTACGGTATCTAATAGCATTTGTTCAGAATTAATGTACTGGTAATACAGGGTGACAGTGACCAACAGACTTGGCTGCAACACTTGCCCCGTTTTCTGTCTCATAAAACTTATCACCCGTTCTCAGCTCTTTACCTATCTGTAGCCCATGTAACAAATTACATATTCAGGATCTTGATCCGGTATCTCATATTCAGGACGTAAAGAATACTGAGAAACGGTTCTGTATAATGAACACACCCGAAGATGATGCATCAGCATGCACTCTCTTCCTTTGGGCGGCACGGGAATTCTGGTAATCCCCTATTTCCTGCTCTGTCTTATAACAATTATAAGTTGGAGCGGGAACAACGTTCCCCAGCTCAGTATAACAAGCGGGTTCGGTCAATATATCCGTTTTATTATCTTGATTAAGGCGTGAAATGGTCGCTACCTGGAGAGAGAGAGAAGAAAACACTCAGCGTGCGCTCTTACAAGAATAGATTGGTTATTATTTTATCTAATCAGGATGGTTCCCACTGTTTTTTATCAAATCTTCCTTCAAACCCTGAAAGGAAAGACTAGCCGGGATTAATTACACGCTACAAGTTCGCCAATCTTTCAGCCAGGATAGTGTCGGTACTTTGAGGGAGGTCCCCCGTGCTTTCGCACGAACCTAATTAATGTAAACCTCGTTTTCCCAGAGGCGTAACCTCGTTAACACCTTTCTAGACACCTACTTGATCGGCTAATTATAGTGTGTAAAACTCTCCTAGGAGTAACAATTACTCGCAGTGGGTATCGGGATCCAACTATCTCATAGAAGGTATGCAATCTCATTGCAAATTTCAACACTTGAAATTCCCGATAATTTTGCCCCTAACCTCCTATGACCTTGACAAAGGCCAACAAACCATAGGATGCTAGTCAAGTTCAACCCATCATTTCTTGATTGAATTAAACCCACCCGCACGGCCCTTGACAACGGCCGACAAGGTCGCACGACTACCCTAATCCAATCTGCATCATATGCATAAGCAGATAAGCACTAGTCAGCTACCGCACACCACGCCTTGACAAAGGCCAACAAACGCAGCACGAATACTAACTACTACTTATCTGAAATGACGGAGGGCTACGACAGGTTTTTCTGAAAACCTATTGCGTAATGAACTTGATATCGTTGTAGAATCAAATGATTTTTGAAATGGAGTGTTTTTAAGGCTTTTCTAGTTTTGCTAAAGGGTTCACTCCCGGTGAAGGGATCGTCGACCCTTTCCTCGTCGAATGAGGTGTGGGATATATCATATATACCACTGTGCAAAGCAAAAAATATAGAAGCAATCAAAAGACAAACCGAGTGTGTAGCATCTGCCAGTTATTGCTAAAGGAGTCACTCCCGGTGAAGGGATCTCGGCCCTTTCCTCATCGAATAAGGTGCAGGATGTTCTACAAGGAACACCGCGATGCAAAGCAAGAACTGTAGCTACCTTTTTTTAAGAAATTCGATTCCACAACATCTTTTAGGTTTCTTTTCTTTCATTAATCACATTAATGAAGTCCCATCATTTAAGTCCACCTAAACATCACAGATAAATATAACGTGCGCTTATGCCATCCGCATTCGCCTCGATGTCCCGTCTGCACCGTTAGGTTAGGTAACTAATGCCAGAGCGAGGCAGGGCTAGCACGGGTGTAAAACATAAGCAACGTCTATATAATATATCATATATACTATATACTATATCTATCTGAACATATCACATGATCACATCACAGATAACGCAGCAGAAAATATCATATGAAATATTGGATATACTAGGACGTCCGTGTTTTATTTTAAGCCTGTATAAAACACGGATTCCACGGTCGCGATGAATAGCCAATCCCACACCCCTAGACCCCTACGAGAGCGGCAAGCAACCCTTCCAATTCTAGGGTTAGGAGACCCGGACTCGACTCCTCGAGTTGGTCTCCCACTGGACCCTAGAACCCGGTTACTTGTACTCCTCTCCTTGGGTCTATCCTAGTGCGGAAAAGTAAATAATATACAAATGGTGACATCTTCCGCAACCTGGAAGTGCCCCAATAAAAGAATATTACATACAAGTTTTTTTTACATGAATGAAAATAAAAAAACACTCATCTCACATAAAAAAAACCCCGGCTATTCAAACACGACGATCCAATATAACATATCCAGCAACACATAACATCGCATGTCATCAACGTAAGTAAATATGCGCATCCCAGTTGTCGTTGACATATAGCAACGAAACCGGCGATATCACATATTACACTTACGGTCACAGAAAAAGAAAGTGTAAAACTACAACAGTTGGAATCTGCAACCTCTCTAGACATCGCATGCCTAATCAAATGAATTACTTAGACATCGCATGCCTAACAATTATAAACCACGCATTTTAGTCTCTATATTGAAAACACTTTTCAATATCAAGTCGGGCAATTCAACAGGATTCCCGACATTCTGATCGAATGCTCGTCGCAAACTTTAGTAGACGGCCGCACCCCCGATACCATCGACGAAGTGCACTAAGGCGGAAAACCGCTGCTGTGAGCACCCGAACGGATGCTTTCGGCGACGGGGTTCTCCTACAGTCACTTGGTCGGGGCTAAGGGGTGTAGCCGTCTATTAAGTTTACCGGCAAGTATCCGCGTACGCTACATGATTGCGACGGACTTTTGATCACATCAAAATTCCGTGGCAACCGATCAAGTGAGACTAAACTGTAAGATTCATAACATTCATATCAGTTATCTCATAACTACATGTGGATTCCAAATATTGTATCACATTCCAGATAAATAGAAAATGTTAAACTTTCCGATCGAACATCCAAACACCCAAGTTTTCCCGAAATAGCTCAATACAAGAAATAGGTTTTAAGAACATTCACTTCATGCCACAGTACCAACGGTCCAGCCGTAGAAGAGTCAAGCCAACGCCTCACATGTGGCACGCCGTACTGCCCCAAAGCCTAAGGTTCAAAGGGCGGTTCAAGATGGTCACATAATCGAGTTAAGGTTTGTTATCTTCTAGAGGGTCCATCGCGTTACTTGCACTACTTAGAACATTCTTAAACTACGGAAAAATCCAATACTTGGAAATTTCCCGGCAGGGGAAAAAGTGGGTATTTATATCCGGTCGAACTTTTTAACAGTTTCTAAAATATCCGGAAAACCATAAACGAAGTTAAATTATCCGATCAAATTAACGAGTCCCTAATAAAACTCAACACTTGAGTGGAATTAAAAAATTCCTATAAAAAATTGCCAAGAAAGGACCTAAGAATAAATATTTGAAATTTCAGGGACTAAGTCCAAATTTTGGCTGCGGAACCGCCGCCAAACCCTTGGTTTCGCCGCGGTTCAGCGGTCAAATTATTGACTTAGTGGACCGTACTTCATAGTAATTCTTAGTTTTTCCTGCTTGTTTTTCTGAGAATTTTTAATTCACAAAAATCCACTGTTTTGAAAAATGTACAGAGAAGGGTTTTGTCGGGGTTTACGGGTTCGATCGGACTTCTAACTTCGTCTACACTTCGTCTAAAGCTCTAGCTAGGCTCTGATACCACTGTAGGGTTCCTAGACACACTAATGAGGTCTCACAAGGCATCAACCATGCCAAATTCAAAATTTTTCGGTGCCGAGAAACCCTAAACTAGATCGTTAACTAGAGAATAGGCGAAACTACAAGCTAGTAAACAACTTTACTGCTAAGTGAAAGGGGCTACAATCTTTGTAGATCCGGTCCTCCGCTTCCTTAGCTCCGTGATGATGTCCCTCCGCTGCGATCATCGGATCCCGGACTCTAGCGATGGTTTCGTCGAAGAAATGATCGGGCTAGGTCGTCGACTTCGATGCCGAAGATGATCTACGTCGAGGCAACTCAAGATCAAGCTCCAACTTCACCAAGTCATGAAACTTGTGAAGAAAATACCCTATACTACTTGGCAAGTGGTAGAGAATGAAGAAATAGGAAGTGGGTTCACTTTGGATTTGGATTTCTCACTTGGAATCATCACTTAGACATTTTCAAGCAAGCTTTTCTTTTTCTCCATGAAGAAGAAGAAGAAGATGATAGAAAAAGAATTAATTCAAAAAGAAAATCTAAGTGATTCTTATCATTTTGCAACCATGGTTGAGTGTAGAGAATAAACTAGGCTTAGGTGAATGGTTAGGTTAAGAATAAAACAAAAGGCTTAGACTTTGTCAAAGGTGCTATGAAGCTTCATGAAGCTTCAAGCCAAAGTGTGAAAAGCCACCACCTTTTGTTTTTGTTTCTTGCCAAAAGTAAATAAATGAAAGAAATAAATAAGTCAAAGGAAACCCTAACCATTAACCAAACATGGTTTAAATCAAACATACACCCAAATTTGTATGTATCATCAAACATGATACAATCTTGTGCACAAAAATATATTACAAATACAATGTGCACAAACAAGTGAGAAAAACATCTTAAGTGAACTAATATTAGTTAATGTAAAGTAATATATCAAATATATAATTATACATTAAATCATTAAATCAACACTTGATTTAACGATCCGGTCACATCGCATATGACCGACTAATATCCAATGTATCGACTTATCGAATCAATCCTCGATTCGATAACTAGGTTATATCGCATACAACCAATCGATACATTCATCGCGAGAATAGAATACGGTATCACATACATGCATTATTCTCGGTCCCGCACATATCTCATATGTTGGAGATAGTGCCCTCAGAGTCAATTATTGGATCACAGGTACGTGATTGCAATGATTGATGGAGGACCTATCCCGGTAGGACAGTCTTACTCGAGATGATAGTATGCTATCTGGTTTACCTTTATCATCGTGTACTGCTTTAGGTGACCTGACAAGTCGCTATTACACGTTGATAGAGCCCCTAGGATTCTTGCTTGACCACCAGCAGTATGAGGGCGATCATATACGTGGGAGCTGGCAGTCTATAAGCATATCCTTAAATGGTCCCTAGTCGTGAGAGTTTCGAGACAGGGCATCGATACTCCAGAGTAGACTAGTGTATACAGTCGAGACCCCGACGAGGGACGGTGGCCGGTCTCACAAGCCACTGGTGTCAGTTGGATCACCTAAGATGTATACAGGTGCTCATTGGGTTATGAGTACACCGGACAGGACTCACCGGGAACATGCTAGTTGGTCATATACCAGACGTCAGATGGCAGTTCCCTGGTGACATGTGTGCAGGTTAGTTCATCGACCTGGGGATCGTCATTTGTCTCGTGTGAGTTCCCACTGTACTTTGATTACTACCCTACCACGGCTCAAAGGAGTCGTGCAAACAGGTTTTAGTTGGGTACAGTCCCGAGCCACATGGAGGCGGTGAGCGTATCTTCAGGGGTTCGTCTCTCCCGGTATTGGGGGTGAGGTCGTGCTGTGTCTAGGAGAGCCATTACACGAAGCCCTCGGCCGAGGTAAGGAGATTTACTGGTAGGTATTCCAGTAGTATCTCAGGGTGTTCTGGGCTACACTCCGACACGACTTGTACCGCTTTTGGGGGTCTGACTTTTACCAACCCCCTAGGCCCGCCATGCTATGCTCATAGACGAACGGACCGGACTGTACGGATATTGTCACTGACAGGCTCAGTAGGGTTGTCAGGCTGAGTTCGCTCACAGACATCCCTTTTAGTCAGTACCTGGTAGCCCGTTACGTATTGGCTTATACCTCTGACGTGCTAGTGGTTAAATCCACAACCAAGGTGTTGACGAGTCTTTAGAGTCCCCCACATTCAGTTACTCAGCTTTCGGGCGAAAGGTTGTAGAGGCCGTATGGAGATATGGTAAGGTCCGTTCAGATACGTGCGGTATTGCACGGATCAGGATCGGACAGTTTGTACTATAGGCCGTATGGATATATGGCAGAGTTCGATCAGATACGTGCGGTATTGCACGCATCAGGATCGAACGGATATTACTGGCCGGCTTTGGTTTAAGCCGGATCCTAGTATAGTACAGTGTAGATTTTGTCTCATTGCATTTGTATTTCGGTCGAAATACAGATGCGGGTGTGTATGCACAGTATCGGGGTTTTCCTGTAATTTATTACGGGACCAGTTTTCTGGAGTTGCCAGTTTGCTTTCCGTTTCGGCCATTTTCATTTGTATCTTTCATTGGCCGAAGATTGGTGGAGGAGGGCTTATTTGCATTGTTGCAAATAAGCTTTTGTGGAAGGGGGTCTTTGCATGTTTCCTTGTATCATGATGGTGCACCATTCTTTTGACCTTGACTTGTATCTTCATGATGGCATGACTTTTGAGCCATCATGTTTGATGATGGTTGGTGATTGAGTGTTGATGTATTTTGTTATCATGTTCTTTCATGATTCCCTTTTTTGCATTATTGTTATGGTTGCACCACTCATTCCTTGGCTCACTCTCTCTCATTCTCTCCATTCACCTCTCATGGCCGGCCCAAGCATTGTGGGGCTGTCCCAAATTTTTGGTGGGGATGTTTGGCTCATTTCATGTTGCAAAAATCCCACAAGATCATTCCAAAAAGCTCCAAGTTCAATCCCTCCACCAAAGGCAATTCCTACAACCCCGAAATAAGACTTCTACATTATATTCTACAGTAAATCTTGGGTACGTCGAGTAGCCGGCTTCGTGCCCGAGTTGCCTCGGCATTGAGGTGGGAGCCCGTAAAAGAAGTAGGCGATGTGGTGCCTTTCCGGCAAGGTGGTGACGACGGGACATTCCGCAGGAGATCGGGACGATGATGAGAAGACCGGAGGACTTGGATCGTCGGTATATCTCTATTCCCATTCTTGTAGATAGCTAGGACTGATTAATGGTTCGATCCGGGTATTAGTGCGCGGCGGTTTGCCAGTTCAAGTAAAATTATTAAGTTTATCACCGCTTCCGCATTTGGCCGTCGGATTGACGGCCGGGGCGCCGCCGTGCACTTACAGTGGTATCAGAGCCTCGCCATTAACTTAGTCTAGCTTGGTTTAATGTGTTTTGCATTTCCGATCGACCAAAATTCCAAAATTCGCATTTTTGCTTGCATCAGTTTTCTGTTAAAATTTTCTGGTGTCGAAAAATTTTTCAGGTTGTAAAATAGTGGTGCACTGGATGTTATAAGCATACTGTAGAAATTCGACACAGTAATTCGACCAACAGAGCGCGGAACCGCGGCAAACCCCCCTTGGGCCGCGGTTCTGCCGCCGAACAGTGTCCTTGCTGTGTCAAATTTCTTCAGTAGCTTTCTGGGCTTAAAATATGGGTTTTGGAATATTAATTTTGGGCCCAGAATTTCCTGATCTGCTACAGTAATGCTTGGGGGCCCACTTGTTAAAATTTGATTGATCGGATATTTTAAACACATTATTTCACAGTATTTACATTATATCTGCGACCGTGAATGTCACTTGATCGGTAAATCCGGTTTAACTGCTATAGCCCGGTTAGACGGATTTGCGAACGTGACTTTCACGTTGATGTTCTATGTATTGCTGTGATGTTGCGGATCGGTCGTGGGGGATAGCCTGGATGCAATGCTAGTACAGTTGTGGTTGTATTATGTACATTTGATATTGCGGGGCGAGCGTCCGACATGTGGACTGCCGTCACTGCCTGATTGTATTATTATTTTGGGGCACGACCTGGTTGCGGTCGATGTACCCGTTGTATGTATATTTTACTTTCTGTACTAGAATTACCCCGCGGAGGGGTGCACGGATAGCCGGGTTCTAGAGGGCAACAAGCCCGCATCTCATGGCATTGAGACGGAGGGGGCTTCACTCTAGGATTGGCGGGCTATTCGCCGCACTCGTAGGGGGTACAGGTTGACCCAGGAGGGGTGCCCAAGTTACCGGATTCCGTGAAATGCTGGGTGGTCCATTCACGGCGCTGAAGGGGGCTGCCTCGCTTCAGGTTTTGGCGGGTAACTTACCGCGCCCGTAGGGGTCTAGGTTTTCATTGCACAGGCTATCCACACGACCAGGGGAACGTCGGGTTTCAGCGGCTCTGTGAAACCCGGGGATCCCAGATATCTGTATTGTTTCTGTGATGCTATTCATTCTCTGTGATGTTGCATTTTATTCACGCCTTGAGCGAATATAATATATTGGTATATATATTAGTAGATGTTGTATATTTTTTGCATCCGCGCTAGTCCAGTCCACGCTCTGTCGTTAGTTAACTAACCTAACGGGTAATGACGGGACCCAGTGGCGAATGCGGATGGCATATACGTACATCAGTATATTTTCGTTCTTTGTGGTGTGATCAATTGATGGGACTGCATTGATTCGGATCAATGCAAGTTAAAACAAACCTAATCTGATGTTGTTGGAACACTTTTTCAAAAAGCTGTTATTGCAAGGACGTTCACTTTTGTTTTGCATCGCGATATTCAGTTAGAATATCCTGCTCCTCAGTCGACGAGGCAAGGGCCGAGATCCCTTCACCGGGAGTGACCCCTTGGACAATAAGTTTGCGTCAGGGCATTAACTTCACTATAGCCGATTGCTTTTGCTTTGCACCGTGGTATTCAGTTGGAATATCCTGCACCCCATTCTACGGGGAAAGAGCCGAGATCCCTTCACCGGGAGTGACCTCTTTAGCAACGGTTTTCGTCACTATATTTTTAAAAGCTATCCGGTTCCTTCAACGATATCAAGTTCATTACGTTAAAGGTTTTCGCCAGAAACCATTCGTAGCCCTCCATCATTTCAATTAAATATTCGGTAGTATTCAAGCTATGTATTTTGACCTCACGCCAAGGCATAGTGTTTGGTAGCTGCCGGGTATTTATCTGTTGCATAGATAGATGCGTTGGTTTGGGACAGTCGTACTACTATTTTGGCCTACGTCAAGGGTATGTATGGGTGGGTTCAAATTAACCTGGATAATGATGGGCAGAACTTGACATGTGACTTATGATATTTTGACCTCACGCCAAGGTCATAAGAGCATGGGGCAGAAATCACATCGGGAGTTTCAAAAGAACTGAAACTTGCCAGATATGCGCATACCTTCTGGAGTGTGATGACGTGAGCGGATTCCGTCACGTTATCATGCGATGAGAGTTGGATCCCGATTCCCACTGATGAGTTAGTTTACTCCTCGGGTGACCCAGACTAATTCTTCTTTCAGGTTTGGAGGAGAATTTGAGGTACAGTGGGAGGTTTCCTGATTAGATAAATTGGTAACCATTCTGATCTAGGTTAGAGTGCACGCTGAGTGTTTCTTTTCTCTCTCTCTTTGGCAGCGACCATTGACCTGACCCTAAGACTATGACTCAGTGACCAAGTTAACCGAACCTTCTTAAACACTGGCTTTTGGATTGTCAGAGTTGCGAACCTCATTGCCACTCCTACTTTTACCCTTTTCTCCAGGACACCGCGTATTACTACGAACGTCCACTTCCATTGGACAAAACCATCGTATGGTTAGATACGAACTCGAAGGAATTTATTCGAGGATGGTTTCCGGTTCTGGAGGAAACGGATAGGACTATTCAGTTGTCTTTTCCTTTTACCTTCTCTCAGGTAGCGAGTACTCCTTGGTTTAGGAGATAGTACACCTATTACGCAAATTGGATAGTCTTCTTCCAAACCTTAGGCTGGTGCCGAACGGTGGGGAATGAAGAAAACCAATTAGCCTAACGATGGTGTACAGAAGGTATTAAGTTCAGACAAAGTAAGGGATTACTAAGAGGGCAAAGTAAATTGCGACTGCTATTCACGACCAAACCAAATATTCCTTCGCCAATCCTAAATCACCTTTGTATTTCTCCAGGACACTCCGTATCACTACGAAGATCCACAGTTTTTGGATACTCCATCGTATGGTTATATACGAACTCGAAAGGAACTTGTTCCAGTTCGGGGATGGATTCTAGTTCAGGAGAAATAGGAATAAGGTTTATTCGGTTGTCTTTTATCCTCACCTTCTCTCGCATTGCGAGTGCTCCTAGGATTAGGACAGTACACCCATTATGCTTATTGGATAGTCTTCTTCCAAACCGTAGGCTGGTGCCGAACGGTAGGGAAGGAAGAAAACCATTTGGCCTAAAGGGGTGTGCAGAAGGTAATGACTAAAGACATATGAAGGGATTTGGAGAGGTGGCAAAGAATTATACGGTTACAGTCGTGAATCTGGAAGAGGCATTACTAGGAATACCAGGATACCCCATCGAAACATTTCGATGTTTCAGTCTCACTGTATACTGTTAAAGGAAAACTGATTTCCCAATTAGTCCTTACTCCAGGGTATGTATTTACCAGGTACGATTCTCACATCTGTATGGTTTTACAGATGATGAGTGGGAGTAAGTTATTGGGAATTGGGTGATCATCCTCATCATATCGGGATTCGTTGTAATCGGTGATATTTGAGGAAATCACCTGGGCTGTTTGCCGGTCGGCAAATATTTGGTTTTGAATATCCGCTGTTATGCACCAATTTCAAATTGATATATCTGTACGTCTATTTTCATAGAGTGAGATATACCTTTTGATATTATGTCGATAACATTTACCTATATCAGTGGATGGTTAGGTAAGGAGCATTAAACAGCGGTGTAATTCTTCTTAACCATAAGTACAGTTTTCAACCTACGACACACAGTGAGTGAGTTATCAGACTCAAGGGACTTGTACAGAGTATTGTATGATGTCCAGGGTCCATCAGGACAGAGGGGTTAGTCCTCGTACTATATTCGGTTTACTTATGACTTCTCTAGTTTTTAGACAGGTGTTTCGTGGAAACACAGGGTCCGAATTTGGAGAAGTTATAGGTATTTGAATAGAGTAGAGAACCAAGTATAGCAAGTATCGGGATTCTTCAAAGTGATCGAAGATGTAGATACTTGTATATGGTATTCAGTTGATAGTAGTGATTAAGAGAAATTGCTTCTCTTTCAGGTTACTCATAATTGGAAGCATTCCTAAGTTGAGTAACGCTGATCGGCCTCCTTCCATTTAGTTGACATGCACTGGAGACAGCTGCATGATTTGAATCTGGTTCAATTAAATCAGTGCCTCTGGTCCTATATTGGATATAGAACAGTTCGTATCTTAACGATGTTAAGGTACGGGGAGTTGTCCGGCTTATGATTAAAACCAGACACTGGACAACTCAAGGCATGTTTCTGTAATGGCTGTTTGTGGGTTGACCCAGGCTATGACGCGGGTTGACTTTCTACCATCTGGATGAACAATAGCGATATTGTTCTAGACTCGCCACAGTTTTAATAAAAATGGATTTTTTCAGAAAACAGTAGTGGGAGTATGGTAGAACTGGAAGTGATTCCAGAACCACAAACGATTACTGAAGATTTGATAAGGAACCTAAAGATTCAATCTGGATTGACATTCCATTGGCCACTCCGCAGATAAGGTGGGTAACTTCAGCCACCCGAGAGGTACTACGGTAGCCTCAAGGACGGTGACAGGGAAGTTCTTGTTTACCCACAATTACCATTGCTGTTGTTCCAGGCTGCGAGACCCGGCGGGAGGATGAGTATAGCGTCGTTCTAAACTAGTTTTAGAAGTGTACGTGTATATGACTCTGCCAGAGGGTTTTCGTAGTCAGTGGGAGCAGCGGAAGCATTGGTGGACAGGTAGCTTATGTCTATTTATAGACTGAAGCACCAGTAGCGGAGATAGATCATCTATTTCTGACATGACAGTCATAGGTTTGACTTCAACAGAATAGGGGATGGATCTGTTGAGAAGGTAGTAGCGTGTGATATCCTGGTATTTGGATGACATACACAGAGCAGGAAAAGAAACTCCTATACTACGATCGGTTATACTTTGGTCGTCACACAGTGTTTTCTCCACATGGGACTTGGACATTGAAAGGTTCCTAGGCACCCTATAGAGGTCTCACAAGGCATCGAACATGCCATTTTACAAAAATTATGGTGCCGAGAAACCCTAACACGGATCTTAGACTAGAATTCTAGGCGAAAAACTAAACTAGTTAGCAAATAACTAAAGGTCGGAAGCTACAACCTTTGTAGATCCGGATTTCCACCTCCTTAGCTCCACGTGGTCATGCCCTCGCTGTCCATCACGAACCTCGGACTCTCGCGACGGCTTCATCGGAGAAGTGAGCGGAATAGTTCGTCGGCTTCGTGTCAAAGACGATCTACGTCGAGGTTGCACTAGTTCAAGCTCCGACTTCACCAAGTAGTGAAACTTGTGAAGAAAACACCCAAAACCACTTGGCAAGAGGTAGAGGATGAATAAATAGGAGGTGGGTTCACTTTTGATTTGGATTTCTCTCACTAAAACTCAAATTGCCATTGATGTAGCAAGCTTGAAGAAGAAGAAGAAGATGATGGTTATGATAAGTTCTTTTTAAAAAGAAAATAGAAAAACAATACTTATCATAACTTAAACTAGGGTTAAGTGTAGAGAATAAACCATGGTCATTTGAGTGGGTTAGGGTTAAGCATGAAGACAAGAATGGTTAGCAAAGTCAAAGCTTCATGAAGCTTCAACATAAAACAAATAAAGCCACCATTCTTATCTTAATCCATTTCAAATAAATAAATAAACAAATAAATAAATAAATGAATATGTAAAACCCTAATTATCAAATTAACCATGGATTAATTCTATACACTTAACTAAATGATCAAGTATCATCAAACATGATACAAAAATGTGCACGAAAGCATATCACATATACAATGTGCATCAAGTGAGAAAAAACCGTTTAAAGTGAACCAATACTAGTTAATGCAAAGTAATATATCAAATATATAATTATACATTAAATCATTAAATCAACACTTGATTCAATGATCCGGTCATGTCGCACATGACCGACTAGTATTCAATGTATCGACTTATCGAATCGATCTTCGATTCGATAACTAGGTTATATCATATACAACCAATCGAAACATTAATCGCGAGAATCAAATACGGTATCACATACACGCATTATTCTCGGTCCCGCACATATCTCATATGCACTCCTATTTCGTTTCGCTTGAGCTAGGAAACCTCTGTGTAGGACTCTAAAGACTCGTCAATACGCCGGTAGCAGATGATGATCATATCAAGCATCCACAAGCCGCAAGCGGTCTGCTAAACGTAACGGCCACCCGGGTATTGAGCGATCAGAAGATCGACGAGCTAGCCCGCTCACACTCCTGCGAATCCGACCAGTAACACTTACCGTACAGTCTGGTCATTTCGTCTGATATGTCGCATATCAAGTCTAGGGGTGGTAAACGTCAGACCCCAATAACCCGATAAGTCGTGCCGATGTGAGGCTCGTAACGGGTCGAGAAACTACTGGTAACACATACCAGCAAATCTCTGATCAGCCCTGGCCAGGGACTTTCCTGCTACGGCCAATCGAGCACTGCGCATCATCAACCCCCAATACCGGGAGAGACGAAACCCCTCCTATCGCTCATTGCCTCCATGTGACTCGGGACTGTACCCAAAGACTACCGTTTTGCACGCCCTCATGGACGTGGTAAGGTGGAGATCAAAGCACAGTGGGAATCACACAAGACTCTATGACGATCTCGGGTCTACAGACTAACCTGTACAAGTGTCACCTGAGAACTGCCATCTGACGTGAGGTATAATACCATCTGGGAGTTCTCGGCGAGTCCGTCCAGTGTACTCAGTCTCCACTGAGCACCCGTATACCATCTCTGATGTCAAACACCAATGGATATGGGATCATCCATCGCCCATCTCATGGGTCGAGAAGCGTATACGCTAGTCTACTCTGGTATATCGATGCCCTGTCTCGATACACCCACGACTAGGGACCTTGAAGGATGTACTTATGGACTACCATGTCCCTACTAGTATGATCTGCATCACAGTCCAGGTAGTCAAGTACATATCCTAAGGGCTTTACCAACATGTAACTATAAGACAGTATAAAGAGACTAGTGTACATGTTAAGATAAAGAGTTACCAGATAGCATACTATCATATCGAGCAAGAAAGTCATCTCTATATATGTCCAAGCATCCAATATAATATACATGATCTGTACAATACTGGCCTCTAGGGCATACATACAACTAACAATCTCCCACTTGCACTAGGGCCAGCTGCTGTAGTATCGCATACCGAGCATCCCGAAGAGTCTCTAAAACTGTATCTGGGGAATGGCCTTCGTGAGTGGATCCGCCGTGTTATTCTTCGTGTCAACCCTCCTGGCCTCGATCTCCCGGCGATCAACTATCTCCCGGATCAGGTGATACCGCCTCAGAATATGCCTGGATCGCTGATGGGACCTGGGTTCCTTGGCCAAAGCCACCGCTCCATTGTTATCGCAATACAAAGGTATTGGATGCTCAATGGATGGAACCACTCCAAGTTCAGTAATGAACTTCTTGATCCAGACAGCCTCTTTGGCAGTATCGTTGGCAGCGATGTATTCAGCCTCCATCGTCGAGTCTGCCACGGTTTCCTGCTTGGAACTCTTTCAGCTAACCGCCCCTCCGTAAAGGGTAAAGACAAAACCCGACTGCGACTTAGAGTCGTCCTTATCACTCTGGAAGCTGGAATCGGTAAAGGACTCCACTTGGAGTTCTCCGTTACCATACACCAAGAACATATCTCTAGTCCTTCGCAAGTACTTGAGAATGCTCTTCACAGCTGTCCAGTGATTCTCTCCAGGATCAGCTTGATACCTGCTCACTATATTTAGTGAGTATGCTACATCGGGTCTGGTACATAGCATCGCATACATGATAGAGCCTACTGCCGAAGCATAGGGTATCCCTTGCATGCGAGCTCTCTCCAAATCAGTCTTGGGAGACATCTCTTTGGAGAGAGTGACTCCAGAGATCGTGGGCAAGTTCCCACGCTTGGACTCTTCCATACTAAACCTCTTTAGTATGGTGTCAATGTACCTGGATTGGGACAATCCCAAAATTCGTTTGGATCTATCTCTATAGATCATAATTCCCAATATGCAGGAGGCATCACCAAGATCTTTCATTGAGAATCTTTGTGATAAGAAGAGCTTGACCGCTTGCAGCATAGGCATATCATTTCCTATCAAGAGTATGTCGTCCACGTACAATACGAGGAAGACAACCTTACTCTCTGCCACCTTCTTGTAGATACAAGGTTCATCTGGATTTTTGACGAAATCAAACTCTTTGATAACGACATCAAAGCAGATGTTCCAACTCCGCGATGCTTGCTTTAATCCATAAATGGATTTAAGCAGCTTGCACACCTTCCCGCTGCTCCCACTGTCTACGAAGCCCTCTGGCTGAGTCATGTACACGCACTCTTCTAAATCACCATTTAGAAAGGCGGTCTTAACATCCATTTGCCAGATTTCGTAGTCGTGATATGCAGCGATGGCAAGCATGATCCGGATGAATTTAAGCATAGCCACTGGAGAAAAGGTTTCGTCATAGTCCACACCTGGTCTTTGACGAAAACCTTTTGCTACAAGTCTAGCTTTGAAAGTCTCTACTTTCCCATCTAACCAAGTTTCTTCTTAAAGATCCACTTGCTCCCAATGGGTTTTACCCCTTCAGGAGCAATTTCCAAAGTCCATACTTTGTTGGTGTACATGGATTCCATCTCGGACCGCATAGCATCCAGCCATTTCACTGAGTCCCTACTCGTGATGGCCTGCTCGAAGCTAGTTGGGTCATCATCCTCCATGATGCAATCCTCGCTCCCTCCATCCATGAGAAAACCGTAGTATCTCTCAGGTGGGCGAGGAACCCTACTAGATCGGCGGAGTGGCTGGGGTTCATCGGGAACTACGGAATCCTCTGGTTCAACCAAATCTTCTGTTGTAGTCTGTGTCGCTGGAACCTCTTCCAGTTCTACCTCAATGCCACTTATCTGTTTCATAAGAAAACCTTTTTCTAAGAAAGTGGCATGTCGAGAAACAAACACCTTTTGTTCCTCGGGGTGGTAGAAGATATACCCTTGTGAATTTTTGGGATATCCTACAAACTTACATAAAACAGATCTTGCCTCGAGTTTGTCCGGATTTTGTCTTTTGACATAGGCTGGACAACCCCATATCTTAATATAATTAAGATGTGGTCTCTTCCCTTTCCATATCTCATATGGAGTGGTAGGCACTGATTTGGTAGGAACTCTATTCAATAGGTCCATGGCTGTCTCAAGCGCATGTCCCCAAAAGGAAATAGGTAACTCAGCTGTACTCATCATTGAGCGCACCATATCTAATAGGGTGCGGTTTCTCCGTTCAGATACACCGTTGTGCTGTGGTGTATATGGAGGAGTCAGCTGAGAGAGAATCCCATTCTCTTTTAGGAAGTCCAGGAATTCATTGCTCAAGTATTCCCCTCCTCGATCAGATCGTAGGATTTTAATACTTTTTCCGGTTTGGTTCTCAACTTCTTGTTTATATTCCCTAAATTTCTCAAAAGCTTCTGATTTGTGTTTCATCAGGAACACATATCCGAATCTAGAGAGATCGTCAGTGAATGTAATGAAGTATGAAGAACCATCCCTGGCATGTGTAGACATAGGACCGCATACATCACTATGTATCAGTCCTAAGAGTTCGGTAACTCTTTCTCCGTGTCCCGTAAACGGAGCTTTGGTCATCTTGCCTTTGAGACATGATTGGCAAGTGTCATAAGATGAAAATTCAAACGGATTTAAATATCCATCCTTATGCAACTTAGCCAATCGTGTCGCATTGATGTGACCCAGTCTACAATGCCACAAGAAGGATTCGTTCAGTTCCGAACTCTTCCTCTTGTGTGTGTTTGTTATGCTCAGAACTGTTGATTGGTTTAGAACATAAATGCCATTGCACAACGTGCCTGATCCAACCAACTTTTGGTTACGGAAAATGTTCATAACATTATCCTGTAATACAAAATTATATCCCTCTTTAGTCAATAAAGAAACCGATATAATGTTGCAAATCAGGTTCGGCATGTAATAGCATTCGTTCAGAACCAATGTATTACCGGTTGGTAATTTAAGGTGATATTCCCCGACAGTCTTAGCTGCAACAATTGCACCATTTCCAACTCTAATGTCTTTATCACCTTCTCCAAGTTCTCTACCTTTCCTAAGCCCATGTAACTGATTACATATATGGGATCCTGACCCGGTATCTAATACCCAGGACGTGGAGCAAATGGAGAAACAGTTCTCTGTAATGAACACACCCGAAGAAAATGCATCAACATGTACTTTCTTCATTCGGGTGGCATGGGAATCCTGGTATTCCCCTAAATCCTGTTCAGTCCTATAACTCTTATAGGTTAGAACGGAACCAACGTTCCCCAGCACAGTAGTACATGCGGGTTCGGTCAATACATCCATATTATTATCTTTATTAAGGCATGAAATGGTCGCTACCTGGAGAGAAAGAGAGAAGAAAACACTTTAGCGTAAGCTCGTACAAGATCAGATTGGTTATTATCTTATCTAATCAGGATGGCTCCCACTGCCTTTTATCAAATCTTCCTTCAAACCCTAAAAGGAAAGACTAGCCGGGATTAATTACACACTACAGGTTCGCCAATCTTTCAGCCAGGCCAGTGTCGGTACTTTGAGGGAGGTCCCCCGTGCTTTCGCACGAACCTAATTACTGTAAACCTCGTTTTCCCAGAGGCGTAACCTCGTTAACACCTTTCTAGACACCTACTTGATCGGCTAATTGTAATGTGTAAAACTCTCCCAGGAGTAACTCTTACTCGCAGTGGGTATTGGGATCCAACTATCTCATAGAAGGTATGCAATCTCATTGCAAATTTCAACACTTGAAATTCCCGATAATATTTTGCCCCTAGCGTGCTATGACCTTGACGCATGCCAAACAACCCATAGTCCGCTAGTCAAGTTCAACCCGTACATTTCTTGATTGAATTAAACCCACCCGCACGACCCTTGACGCATGCCAAACAACGCCGTGCGAATACCCTAATCCAATCGCATCGTATGCTAGCAAATGAGCACTAGTTAGCTACCATACACTACGCCTTGACGCATGCCAAACAACCGCAGCACGAATACTAACTAGTACTTATCTGAAATGACGGAGGGCTACGCAGGTTTTCATAAAACCATGAGCGTAATGAACTTGATATCATTGTAGAATCAAATGAAGTTTTGAAATGGAGTGATTTTGAGGCTTTTCCAGTTTTGCTAAAGGGGTCACTCCCGGCGAAGGGATCGTCGGCCCTTTCCTCGTCGAATGAGGTGCGGGATATATCATATATATCACTGTGCAAAGCAAAAACTCTTAAAAGCAATCAAAGCCAAACCGAGTGTGTAGCATCTGCCAGTTACTGCTAAAGGAGTCACTCCCGGTGAAGGGATCTCGGTCCTTTCCTCATCGAATAAGGTGCAGGATATATCATATATACCGCTGTGCAAAGCAAGAACTGTAGCTACCTGTTTTAATTTAAAATTCGATTCCACAACATCTTAGGTTTCTTAACTTTCATTAATCACATTAATGAAGTCCCATCATTTAATACCTAAACATCACAGATAGATATGACGTACACTTATGCCATCCGCATTCGCCTCGATGTCCCCTCGTGCACCGTTAGGTTAGGTAACTAACGACAGAGCAGGGCAGGGCTAGCGCGGGTGTAAAACATAAGTAACGTCTATATAATATATCATATATACTATATACTATATCCATCACAGAGTCACAACACAGATATCGCAGCAGAATAAACATATGAAATATTGGATATACTAGGACATCCGTGTTTTTAATACGAGCCAGTATAAAACACGGATTCCACGGTCGTGATGAATAGCCAATCCCACACCCCTAGACCCCTACGAGAGCGGCAAGCAACCCTGCCAATTCTAGGGTTAGGAGACCCGGACTCGACTCCTCGAGTTGGTCTCCCACTGGACCCCAGAACCCGGTTACTTATGCTCCCCTCCTTGGGTCTATCCTAATGCGGAAAAGTAAATAATATACAAAGGGTGACAACTTCCGCTACCTGGAAGTGCCCCAAATAAAAGAATATTACATACAAGTTTTTACATGAATGAAAATGAAAAACACTCATCTCACATAAAAAACCCCGGCTATTTAAACACGACGATCCAATATAACATATCCAGCAACACATAACATCACATGTCATCAACGTAAGTAAATATGCGCATCCCAATTGTCGTTGACATATAGCAACGAAACCGGCGATTCACATATTACACTTACGGTCACAGAAAAGAAAGTGTAAAACTACAACAATTGGAATCCGCAACTTCTTTAGACATCACATGCCTAACAGTTATAAACCTCGCATTTTAGTCCCATCATCGAAAACTCTTTTCGATATCTTATGAAACTAAACCGCTAGATTTATAACATACTACCAGTTATCTCATAACTATTTGTGAATTCCAATTATTGTATCCATTTCCGGATAAATAGAATATATCAAACTTTCCGATCGAACATTCGAACACCCAAGTTTTCCCGACACCGATCAACACATGAAATAGGTTCAAAGACATTCACTTCATGCCTCAGTACCAACGGTCCAGCCGTAGAAGGGTCAAGCCAACGCCTCACATGTGGCACGCCGTACTGCCCCAAACCCGAAGGTTCAAAGGGCAGTTCAAGACGGTCACATAATCGAGTTAAGGTTTGTTGTCTTCTAGAGGGACCATCGCGTTACTTTCACTACTTCGAACGTCTTTTAACCACAGAAAAATCCAACACTTGGAATTTTTCCGGCAGGGGAAAAGTTGGGTATTTGTATCCGGTCAAACTTTTTAACATATTCTACAGTTATCTGGAAAAACACTTAGACAAAGTTTGATATTCCGATCGAATCGTCGATTCCCAATATAACCCCAGAGCACTCAACCCTTAAATCAATTTAAAAATACCCAGAAAACTCACCAGAATTTATCAGGTATTACTGTGCAGTGAAACATGGCTGACGTCACTATATGGCCGCGGAACGGCGGCATAAGCCATGCTTCTGCCGCGCTTCCGCGGCTCAAGGAACTGTTCATGGGAAACGTTTTACACAGTAATTCTTAGAATTCTTTGGTGAATTTTTTAAGCATTTTTAATATCAAAAATTCCCAGATTTCAGAAAATGTCCAGAGAGCTCTTGGGTATCGGGGTTTCGGGTTCGTTCGGACTTCAAACTCCGTCTAGACTTCGCCTAAGGCTCTAGCTAGGCTCTGATAGCACTGAAAGGTTCCTAGGCACCCTATAGAGGTCTCACAAGGCATCGAACATGCCATTTTACAAAAATTATGGTGCCGAGAAACCCTAACACGGATCTTAGACTAGAATTCTAGGCGAAAAACTAAACTAGTTAGCAAATAACTAAAGGTCGGAAGCTACAACCTTTGTAGATCCGATTTCCACCTCCTTAGCTCCACATGGTCATGCCCTCGCTGTCCATCACGAACCTCGGACTCTCGCGACGGCTTCATCGGAGAAGTGAGCGGAATAGTTCGTCGGCTTCGTGTCAAAGACGATCTACGTCGAGATTGCACTAGTTCAAGCTCCGACTTCACCAAGTAGTGAAACTTGTGAAGAAAACACCCAAAACCACTTGGCAAGAGGTAGAGGATGAAGAAATAGGAGGTGGGTTCACTTTTGATTTGGATTTCTCTCACTAAAACTCAAGTTGCCATTGATGTAGCAAGCTTGAAGAAGAAGAAGAAGATGATGGTTATGATAAGTTCTTTTTAAAAAGAAAATAGAAAAACAATACTTATCATAACTTAAACTAGGGTTAAGTGTAGAGAATAAACCATGGTCATTTGAGTGGGTTAGGGTTAAGCATGAAGACAAGAATGGTTAGCAAAGTCAAAGCTTCATGAAGCTTCAACATAAAACAAATAAAGCCACCATTCTTATCTTAATCCATTTCAAATAAATAAATAAACAAATAAATAAATAAATGAATATGTAAAACCCTAATTATCAAATTAACCATGGATTAATTCTATACACTTAACTAAATGATCAAGTATCATCAAACATGATACAAAAATGTGCACGAAAGCATATCACATATACAATGTGCATCAAGTGAGAAAAAAACCGTTTAAAGTGAACCAATACTAGTTAATGAAAAGTAATATATCAAATATATAATTATACATTAAATCATTAAATCAACACTTGATTCAATGATCCGGTCATGTCGCACATGACCGACTAGTATTCAATGTATCGACTTATCGAATCGATCTTCGATTCGATAACTAGGTTTTATCATATACAACCAATCGAAACATTAATCGCGAGAATCAAATACGGTATCACATACACGCATTATTCTCGGTCCCGCACATATCTCATATGCACTCCTATTTCGTTTCGCTTGAGCTAGGAAACCTCTGTGTAGGACTCTAAAGACTCGTCAATACGCCGGTAGCAGATGATGATCATATCAAGCATCCACAAGCCGCAAGCGGTCTGCTAAACGTAACGGCCATCCGGGTATTGAGCGATCAGAAGATCGACGAGCTAGCCCGCTCACACTCCTGCGAATCCGACCAGTAACACTTACCGTACAGTCCGGTCATTTCGTCTGATATGTGGCATATCAAGTCTAGGGGTGGTAAACGTCAGACCCCAATAACCCGATAAGTCATGCCGATGTGAGGCTCGTAACGGGTCGAGAAACTACTGGTAACACTTACCAGCAAATCTCTGATCAGCCCTGGCCAGGGACTTCCCTGCTACGGCCAATCGAGCACTGCGCATCATCAACCCCCAATACCGGGAGAGACGAAACCCCTCCTATCGCTCATTGCCTCCATGTGACTCGGGACTGTACCCAAAGACCACCGTTTTGCACGCCCTCATGGACGTGGTAAGGTGGAGATCAAAGCACAGTGGGAATCACACAAGACTCTATGACGATCTCGGGTCTACAGACTAACCTGTACAAGTGTCACCTGAGAACTGCCATCTGACGTGAGGTATAATACCATCTGGGAGTTCTCGGCGAGTCCGTCCAGTGTACTCAGTCTCCACTGAGCACCCGTATACCATCTCTGATGTCAAACACCAATGGATATGGGATCATCCATCGCCCATCTCATGGGTCGAGAAGCGTATACGCTAGTCTACTCTGGTATATCGATGCCCTGTCTCGATACACCCACGACTAGGGACCTTGAAGGATGTACTTATGGACTACCATGTCCCCACTAGTATGATCTGCATCACAGTCCAGGTAGTCAAGTACATATCCTAAGGGCTTTACCAACATGTAACTATAAGACAGTATAAAGAGACTAGTGTACATGTTAAGATAAAGAGTAACCAGATAGCATACTATCATATCGAGCAAGAAAGTCATCTCTATATATGTCCAAGCATCCAATATAATATACATGATCTGTACAATACTGGCCTCTAGGGCATACATACAACTAACAGACATTATATCAGACATACTGGTTACTAGATCTATGGTTTTAGATCTAGATTTGGGTAGTTTCCCAATCTGGGTACTTAGACGGCATTCTAAGAGTATTTAGAATGGACGACTCCTGGCACGGTAGTGTACCTGCAGGTAATGGAGTCACCCTCTCTAAAGGTATCTTACAGACTAAAGGGGAGAGGGATGTACATGATTGGCAGATCACTTGCTCAGGAAATTGAGTCAATTATGAAATGTCAAGTACCACGCCAGATGTTGTTCTTGCACTAGATGCAATAAGTTGACATTAATCCAATCCTGGAGAAACAGTCGGAAGCAGTTCTAGAACATAAGTGGATGTTCTAGGGATATGATAACGACAGCCTCATGCAGGAGACAGTTATCATTCCAGGCTTCCAAGGTGACATGGACGACAAGGAGGTTGTCAGAGTTATAGTTTTCCTTCTGACGAGGGGAAGTATTTTGGACAGGTAGTCCAAGGCAATACTGAGGGTGGCATGGCGCAGGATACTGATTAAGTTCAGTTGACGATACAGTCTAAGAAGTTTGGATTTGGAGTTCATTTATGAGCTATGTCCCATCAGACATCCAGACACATTCTAAGACAGGTATTGCTCTTTTCGGGAGATGGCTTTCTCCGCGAACTTGAGATATAGAGAGACATAGAAAGAAACATCAAGGCGGATCCACTCACTAAGGCTATTCCTCGAACGCAATAGTTTCGCAAACGAGCTTTGTGAGACTGACTAGTAGAGGAGTTGGGTGTTCGGTATCACACGGGCTGTGAGTATGCGACATTGCAATAATTAGCCTTGAGTGCAAGTGGGAGATTGTTGGAGATAGTGCCCTCAGAGTCAATTATTGGATCACAGGTACGTGATTGCAATGATTGATGGAGGACCTATCCCGGTAGGACAGTCTTACTCGAGATGATAGTATGCTATCTGGTTTACCTTTATCATCGTGTACTGCTTTAGGTGACCTGACAAATCGCTATTACACGTTGATAGAGCCCCTAGGATTCTTGCTTGACCACCAGCAGTATGAGGGCGATCATATACGTGGGAGCTGGCAGTCTATAAGCATATCCTTAAATGGTCCCTAGTCATGAGAGTTTCGAGACAGGGCATCGATACTCCAGAGTAGACTAGTGTATACAGTCGAGACCCCGACGAGGGGCGGTGGCCGGTCTCACAAGCCACTGGTGTCAGTTGGATCACCTAAGATGTATACAGGTGCTCATTGGGTTATGAGTACACCGGACAGGACTCGCCGGGAACATGCTAGTTGGTCATATACCAGACGTCAGATGGCAGTTCCCTGGTGACATGTGTGCAGGTTAGTTCATCGACCTGGGGATCGTCATTTGTCTCGTGTGAGTTCCCACTGTACTTTGATTACTACCCTACCACGGCTCAAAGGAGTCGTGCAAACAGGTTTTAGTTGGGTACAGTCCCGAGCCACATGGAGGCGGTGAGCGTATCTTCAGGGGTTCGTCTCTCCCGGTATTGGGGGTGAGGTCGTGCTGTGTCTAGGAGAGCCATTACACGAAGCCCTCGGCCGAGGCAAGGAGATTTACTGGTAGGTATTCCAGTAGTATCTCAGGGTGTTCTGGGCTACACTCCGACATGACTTGTACCGCTTTTGGGGGTCTGACTTTTACCAACCCTCTAGGCCCGCCATGCGATGCTCATAGACGAACGGACCGGACTGTACGGATATTGTCACTGACAGGCTCAGTAGGGTTGTCAGGCTGAGTTCGCTCACAGACATCCCTTTTAGTCAGTACCTGGTAGCCCGTTACGTATTGGCTTATACCTCTGACATGCTAGTGGTTAAATCCACAACCAAGGTGTTGACGAGTCTTTAGAGTCCCCCACATTCAGTTACTCAGCTTTCGGGCGAAAGGTTGTAGAGGCCGTATGGAGATATGGCAAGGTCCGTTCAGATACGTGCGGTATTGCACGGATCAGGATCGGACAGTTTGTACTATAGGCCGTATGGATATATGGCAGAGTTCGATCAGATACGTGCGGTATTGCACGCATCAGGATCAAACGGATATTACTGGCCGGCTTTGGTTTAAGCCGGATCCTAGTATAGTACAGTGTAGATTTTGTCTCATTGCATTTGTATTTCGGTCGAAATACAGATGCGGGTGTGTATGCACAGTATCGGGGTTTTCCTGTAATTTATTACGGGACCAGTTTTCTGGAGTTGCCAGTTTGCTTTCCGTTTCGGCCATTTTCATTTGTATCTTTCATTGGCCGAAGATTGGTGGAGGAGGGCTTATTTGCATTGTTGCAAATAAGCTTTTGTGGAAGGGGGTCTTTGCATGTTTCCTTGTATCATGATGGTGCACCATTCTTTTGACCTTGACTTGTATCTTCATGATGGCATGACTTTTGAGCCATCATGTTTGATGATGGTTGGTGATTGAGTGTGGATGTATTTTGTTATCATGTTCTTTCATGATTCCCTTTTTTGCATTATTGTTATGGTTGCACCACTCATTCCTTGGCTCACTCTCTCTCATTCTCTCCATTCACCTCTCATGGCCGGCCCAAGCATTGTGGGGCTGTCCCAAATTTTTGGTGGGGATGTTTGGCTCATTTCATGTTGCAAAAATCCCACAAGATCATTCCAAAAAGCTCCAAGTTCAATCCCTCCACCAAAGGCAATTCCTACAACCCCGAAATGAGACTTCTACATTATATTCTACAGTAAATCTTGGGCACGTCGAGTAGCCGGCTTCGTGCCTGAGTTGCCTCGGCATTGAGGTGGGAGCCCGTAAAAGAAGTAGGCGATGTGGTGCCCTTCCGGCAAGGTGGTGACGACGGGACATTCCGCAGGAGATCGGGACGATGATGAGAAGACCGGAGGACTTGGATCGTCGGTATATCTCTATTCCCATTCTTGTAGATAGCTAGGACTAATTAATGGTTCGATCCGGGTATTAGTGCGCGGCGGTTTGCCAGTTCAAGTAAAATTATTAAGTTTATCACCGCTTCCGCATTTGGCCGTCGGATTGACGGCCGGGGCGCCGCCGTGCACTTACATCATATGCCCTCCTATTTCGTTTCGCTTGAGCCAGGAAACCTCTGTGTAGGACTCTAAAGACTCGTCAATACGCCGGCAGCAGGTGATGATCATATCAAACACCTACAAGCTGCAAGCGGTCTGCTAAACGTAATGGCCACCCGGGTATTGAGCGATCAGAAGATCGACGAGGAAGCCCGCTCACACTCCTGTGAATCCAACCAGTAACACTTATCGCACAGTCCGGTCTAATCGTCTGATATGTCGCATATCTCGCCTAAGGGTGGTAAACTTCAGACCCCAGTAGCTCGATAAGTTGTGTCGATATGAGGTCTATAACAGTTTGAGAAACTACTGGTAACACTTACCAGTAAATCTCAGCAACCCTGGCCTGGGATTTCCGTTTATAGCCAATCGAACACAGCGCAACATCAACTCCCTATACCGGGAGAGACGAATCCCCTCCAATCGCTCATTGCCTCCATGTGATTCGGGACTGTACCCAAAAACCACCGTTTTGCACGCCTTCTTGGACATGGTAAGGTGGAAATCAAAGCACAGTGGGAATCACGCAAGACTCTATGACGATCTCGGGTCTACAGACTAACCTGTACCAGTGTCACCAGAGAACTGCCATCTAACGTGAGGTATAATACCATCTGGGAGTTCTCGGTGAGTCCGTCCAGTGTACCCAGTCTCCACTGAGCACCCGTATATCATCTCTGATGTCAAACACCAATGGATATGGGATCATCCATCGCCCATCTGTATGGGTCGAGAAGGTATACGCTAGTCTACTCTGGTATATCGATGCCCCGTCTCGATACCCGGGTAGCCGTTACGTCCAGCTACATACCATGACTACGATATCTGGCAGATTAGTCTGTAGACTCTGGTTTATCGATGCCAGTGTACGCTAGTCTACTTTGGTATATCGATGCCCCGTCTTGATACCCCGTCTCGATACCCCCGTCTCCCTACCATGCTCAAAGGAGACGAGGCATCGATATCCGGGTAGCCGTTAGTCTGTAGACCCGAGATTATCATAGAGTCTTTTATGGCTCCCATTGTGCTTTGATTTCCTTCCTACCATGCTCAAAGGAGACGTGCAAACAGGTGGATTTTGGGTATAGTCCCAAGTCACATGGAGGCAATGAGCGATAGGAGAGATTTTGTCTCTCCCGGTATTGGGGGTTGATGTTGCTCTATGCTCGATTGGCTATAACTGGAGTCCCTGACCAGGGCTGCTGCTGAGATTTACTGATAAGTGTTATCAGTAGTTTCTTGAACCATTATAGACCACACATCGGCATGACTTATCACATTACTGGGGTCTTACATTTACCACCCCTAGACATGATATGCGACATATCAGATGAAGAGACCAGACTGTACGGTAGTGTTACTGATAGACTTCATGGAGAGTATGGATGAGCTTGCTTGTTGATCTTCATATCGCTCAATACCCGGGTAGCCGTTACGTCCAGCTAGTACCGCTGACGGCATATAGGTGACTGATGTGATCATCACCTACTGCTGGTGTATTGACGAGTCTTTAGAGTCCCATACAGAATTTTCCTGGTTCAAGCGAAATGAAGTAGGGCACATATGTTGATATGTGCATGGGCCTAATTAAATACGAGTATGTGATACCGTATTATAATCTGGCAGTTATCTGTTATCGGCTAGGTTATATGTGATATAACCAGATTATCGAATCAAGCGTTGATTTGATAATGTGATAAACAGATAAATGATGTTAGCCGGTCATATGTGATATAACCGGATTATTAAATCAAGTGTTGATTTAATAATTTGATATATATATTTATATTTGATATAATTATATGTTAACCAATATCATTAGCACACTAATTGCTTTATTAATATATATATATATATATATATATATATATATATATATATATATATATTATATGAAGCATGGCATATTTTTCTATTTTTAGAAAATAGAAAAATGAGGTGTAATTGTGGAGATATTTAAGGTATGGTTCAAGGCATGGTTTGTTCATTTGCTTATTCATTTTATTTGCACTATTGAAGCATGGTGCATTTGTTTATTGATTATTCATTCATGCTTCAATAATGTGTGAAAATTATGAGTAGCCATTCATTCTTCACTCTTCTTGAGTTTTGGATGCCTTAGCCATTTCTTGAGCTCTTGCTCTCTTGATCTCTATACTTTCTTCATCTCACCTCCAAGCTCAAAACCCTCACATGTGATGTAAATCATTGAGCTTGTGAGATCCCTAGTAAGCTTCCAAAACCCTACTTCACCATCCTACACTTGACTAGCACTCAAGTGTAGTGTGTTGCCTTCACCAAAAAGTTTAGTGAAAAGATAGCTTGAACTAGTGAGCTTCGGGTGGATCATCTTCGGCACGAAGGTCATCGGGGCAACCTCGATCCAACTTGAAGTGGAGCCTAGTGGAGTCGCGTGGACTATTACATGGAGCTAAAGAAGAGAAGGACTCGATATATGGGATATAACATCTTTTTCTTCTCTCTAGTTTCTCATGTTATCAAACTAAAACCCTAATAATCTAGTTTAAGATCTTGTTTAGCTTAACATAGCACCTATAAAAATTTGAATTTGGCATGCTTGATGTCATTAGAACCTCATGGTGGTGCTAGGGTAGACTTTCATAAGCTACACTAACCTAGAATCTAACTAGAGTATTAGGGTTTTCTAAGCATGAAAGCAAGTTCTAAACTAAGTGAAGAGTGTTGCAACCTTTGTAGACCAAGTCCTTCACTTCTATAGCTCCAAGTAGTAGTCCCTAAGCTCCAAGTTATAGTCCCAAGAACTTTTCTTGGTTCCACTTGAAGAAAGGAACGAGCTTGCTACGTTGCCTTCGAAACTGAAGATGATCCACCTTGAAGTCTCTCTAAATCAAGCTACCTCTTCACTAATCAAATATTAGTGAAGGAAACAACCTAGATGTCACGCCCCGCTTCCCAAAATACGGAATACGAGGGGTTGACAAGGCCAGCCATGCTCCTACGGTCAAGGAAAATCCTGCCATAGTCACACTTCGGCTTCTAGCATTACGTGGTAATCAGTAATCAATGTACAGGTAATGAGAAATGCAGTCACTAAATCAAAACTGATACAAAACTAACCAGATAAAGATCAAGGAAAGATAGCGCTGAGTCACTGATCAAGATGTCCGCAATATCCTCGAGGTATGTTAGGTCCTGGTCCGAGCTAAATCCACTTCTCACTCTGAGCATGCATACTCAGGTCGTCAGAGCGACGCAATAGCAATATATATAAATACAAGTGTACACATGTGCAATAATGATGAATGTGAAACAGTAAGCATGGAATAATGACGTGAGCATGAAGTAGCCAGTACAGGTAAACGGTAAAACAGGAAGACAGTATGGCAGGTATATTGAATCAGTAATCAATGCATGTCACTAAACCTATCAGTCTCTAAGTCTCGCTATTCAGGTCGCTAAGCCTATCGTCAGTCCAAGTGTGAGAGTCAACCACTCGTGAGTATCCCCCACCAAAAGGTAGGACCCCAGGGCAAGGGAACACGGGCCCGAGTCGCTCGCTAATAATCAGTAATATCACCCATATATCTCCAGAATCGCTATATTTGCCGGCAATGGGACTCTCGAGATTCTGTTGAACTCACACTCAAACTACCCCACACCCCGTGGTCTACATCAAACGCCAATCATAAACTCAAATACCAGTCGGTCCATGACAAGTCTACACGAGAACTGGAGATAGGATCTCCATCAAGCATGTCTCGACTGATACCCAAGATAAATGGACAGTGTTTGGTGCATTACCTATGACACTAATATAAGTGCTTCCAGAATCGTCCCATACCAATTATAGTTACACTTATACATGTTCCATAGACGTCGACAATGCAATAAATCAATAGGGTCTGCTGATTGTGTACAAGTACGTGTCACTTCGCTTATTCATTCACGCCTTAACAATAACGTACTTGCCCCAATCAGAACACGAATACCTAACACTGGGTAATGCACACGATCACTAGGTTACCAATGCAATGACATCTACATGATATGATGAGAATACGATAATTACGATATGAATAGAATATCATCAGTCAGTGTCCGAACACTTGGATAATTCACAATAAATCATACATGCAAAATTAAACAAAACAATGTAAAAGGCGTAAGCAGCATGTTTAATTATCTATCCATCAAAATTGGTTTCGCGCCAATCGGGTTTCAGGTTTGCTATATACGGCCATTTCAATTTAAGTGTTCACTGCTGGAAATCCGATTTCAGAATTGGAAGTCCGTTTCGTAACACATTTTAATCCCAGTTGGGATCGTAATTAGGTGATTCTATAGTTGAATAAAATCTAGTTTGATCAGTTAGGTTTCCAACGAAATTTGAGAATCAGTAATATCCTATATCAACAGGATGTTATGGTCAGGTTAAGGTTGATGTGTAAAATCTGTCGCTGCAGAATTCAGCTAGACACATCGACATTATAAAATGTGTTAAAAATATCATACAGAACAGGAATCCAGTGAAACCAGTGAAGTAAGAAAGCTAACTTAATTTTATATGCAACGATATAGGGTTCCACACACTCTCGCATTTGAATAAGGATAATACAGTGAGTTAAAAACAGGGGTCATCTGGGGTTACCGCTCTGGACTGCAGTCCAAAATCGTAATTCTCCGCCGTTTTCTCTATCGTAACTAGTTCAATTTTCGATATCAACTATAGGGTTCTATAGCTTATTTTGTTGGCTTCTATACGAGGCATGGAACACCAAAATATGATTCATAAAATATTTAACGTGAATTTAACGGTCTAGCATGTTCAGGAAATTCAGATTTCGTACCGACTATCAGGAGCAGCATTACATAGATGAAATGACCGTGGTTTTCAACTAAATTTCTACAGAATATCGGTAAACAATAGGAGGGTTTAATGATCACAAGTTCCTCCATTTAAAGATAAGTTTTCATTTAAAGTTTCATACCAAACACTTATATTCATTGGCACGCACGAAACGTATATATACGATGTTAACTCTAAACTGGATTAAATACGAACTAATAGCATGAAGCAAGTAATACACTTGCCTGACGACGTATCGATGATGATACGGCAGCGACGCAGCATGGCAGTGAACTACGGCTACGGCGCAATCACGACTCGAGCACGACAAGGGTTGGTCTCGGTAGAGCTTGATTCTTAGACTCGATGGCTCGGTGGGTGCGACGGACGTGCACTCGTGTTGCGACGATTACAGCTTTGACGACGACGACGGACCCAGAGATTGAAGCCACGGCTTTTACGGCAGTGACGATGGCTGAAATAGCGGCGATTGACCATAGATGCAAGTGTTGAAGCTTGGGCTAGCCTCAAGGCTTGGACTCGGCTGGAGGTGGTGGCGACGAGCACTGTAGCTCCAGCAGGGAGGAGAGGGGGTGAAGAGGAGGGATCGTCGTCGAAGGTGAGGTGGTCGGAGTCGGCTTGGGCTGTAGTTGAGGGAAGCTCGCGGTCAGTTGGCTGTCGAGGGGGCGATGATGGGTTACTCGGTTGATGCCATAGAGGAAGGAAGTTGCAGGAGGGGTCGACGGCGATGGATCGACGGCGAAGTGGTGACCGGTGGTGTGAGGCTGTGATGGAGTTAGGAGGTCGGCGGGGATGCTAGGGTGACGAGGGAGGGGTGAGGACGATGGGTTCGAAGGTGGAGGTTGGTGTCGATGATGGAAGTGCGAGGGTGGAGTCAGGGTTGATCTCGGTGGTGAGACATGCGCTAGAGGTGAAGGCGAGGGGAAGCGGACGGGGTCAACGGTGGTGACGACGACGACAAAGGATAGGTGTCGTGGTCGGGGTTTGCAAGAAGGTGAATTGTAGGTGAAGTGGAGGAGACCGGAGTGATGCCGGCGGTGGTGGCGGGGCAAGCGCGGCCATGGGCATAGGTTCGAGAGGGATGCGGGAAAATATGGAGAAGGAGAAAGAGTGTGAGATGAGAGGGAGAGGGTGCGTACGAGAGGAGAGAGAGACGTGGTCGAGGGGAGGGAAGTAGCGCATGCGGTGTCGTGGGTGTGGGGACATGGTCGCGACGAGGAGCGGGATCACGGGAGCGAGTGACGACGTGGGGAGGAAATGAAAAGAGCGGGAAAGAAGAGAGGGGAGTGGAGAAGAAGAGAGAGATGGGTCGGGTTGGGGAGATGGACCGGGGCTGGGCCAGAAAAAGAAAGAGAGTTAGAGAGGGAGTGGGCCGGGGCTGAGGGAAAAATAAGAACAGGAAAATGGAAATTGGGTTAGGGTTTGGGGTTTGGGCTAATTGATTAGGTAGAATTGGGGAAAATAAATATAAGGGGTTAAGGTTAGGAAAATTTGATGAAAATTATTTAGGAAAATAGAAATATTTAAGTAAATAAAAATTTGTAATCTTGTTTAAAAATATGGAAATAATTAAAAGGGACTGGGTATTACAACATACCCCACTTATATAAAATTTCGTTCTCGAAATTTAAAATAAACGATAAGCTATAAATAATATGTGAGAATTCACAAAATCAACTACTACTATATAGTGATCTACGTAGAAGCCGCTAGATAAAAATCTAAGGTCTATATACGTATAAGAAATAACATAACTAAAAGAATGGGCCTAAGTAAGCACAAGACAGATCCATCTATAATGATAAACTATATGCACAATACTGGAAAATGAAACAACCATAATAAACAATAGTGAAGGATTAGCCGATAAGTCAAAATATTTTAGAATAGATATATCGATCAATCAATTTAAAATAACTAGAGAAAATCCATATGGTGAAATAAGAAAAATAGTATGTGCGGCATATATTTGCGCTATTGAAAATGGGACGAATAGTAAGGTATTCAGAATAAGTAAAACGGAAGTAGTTAATAACACGCAATTTTTCGATAAATACAAAATAATGAAAACTAAATTTTCGAATAACGATTGTTAGTTATATGTATGCCCTAGAGGCCATTGCTATACATAGGATGTATATTGTAGTGGATGCTGGGACATATATAGGGAGGACTTTCTTGCTCGACATGATAGTATGCTATCTGGTTACTCTTTACCTTAACGTGTACATTGATCGTCTCTCAGTTACATGTTGGTAAAGCCCTTAGGATATGTACTTGACTACCTGGACTATGATGCAGATCATACTAGTGGGGACATGGTAGTCCATGAGTACATCCTTCAAAGTCCCTAGTCGTGGGTGTATCGAGACGGGGCATCGATATACCAGAGTAGACTAGCGTATACCTTCTCGACCCATACAGATGGGCGATGGATGTGTAAGTCCACGTTGCGACCCCCGGTTCTTTCGGGGAGGCGGAAACGGTATAAAAATCAAATTTTTAGCGCATGGGGCAACATGGACTAACAAAGTCGGGATTTTTTCCTAAACTAAAACTAGCAAACATGCTAAAGAGAGTTAGCTACTCGGAAAGGAGGTTATACCTAACTTGAACTCCTTCTTGAAACTTTTGTAAGGGTTGATGGTGCTTTCCTCGTTGCCTTCTTCCGTCAAAGATGGATCCACCTGAGGGTTCAACCTTCGGGCTCTTTCTCGAACTTTGAGAGAACTAGAATCTTCGGCTTGCTAAACCTTTGACCCTAGAGTGAGTAGAGAGTGTCTTTGGGGTGTTTTTATCTCAAGGAGAGGGATTCTCAACTCATGAGAAGGGTTCTCCTTGAACTAGAGGAGGAAGAAGAACAAGTGAGGAGAGAGAATGGTTATGATAGAATGAGCTCTTTTTCTCATTCTACAACCATATCACAAAAGAAAAAGAATTATCAATTAACAATAATAATAAAATGAAATAGTTGATGGATGGTTTGGAATGACCATTATCATTACATTCTTTAAATGGTTTTGCAAGAATCAAAAAGCATCTTTCTTTTGTAATGATGATAGTCAAACCTTCAACCATGGTCAACAAGTCAACCATGGTCAACAAGTCAACAAAATCCAACCATGACACAATTTCATTTAATTAATATTATTAATTGATATATCATAATTCCATTAGGGTTTGGAAAAAGACGACTGTCAACTGTGCATACGCACCCGTTCCGAAACCCTAATGAAAATCCTCTTCCTCCGCCTCAATCAACTGTGCATACACACCGCATTCTTGTTCCGAGGAACATGAATACCAAGAGATAAAATCAAACCCAAAACGTATACCAGTATCTGGCTCAAACCAGAGCCTACTAGTAATATCCGTCCGGACTCCAAACGTGCACAAGTGCGCGGATGAGAACGAACCCTGTCGCAAAACCATGCGACCTCTACTCTGTTTTGCCCAGAGGCGAATAGCCCTCTGTGTGGGACTCTAAAGACTCGACACTACGCTGGCAGTGGGTTTAACCACAGACCGCAAGCGGCACTAGCTGTGCGTAACGGTCCCCAGGTAGATGCCAATAAGAAGGCTGACGAGGTGAACCCCATCTGAACTCCTACTGAGTCTGAATGTGACAGTCTCCGTACAGTCCGGTCTGTTCGTCTGATACATCGCATGTCGGGCCTAGGGGGCGGTAAAACGTCAGTCCCCTAATAGCGGTACAAGTCGTGTCGGAGTGAAGCCCAAAACACCCTGAGATAACACTGGAAGCCTACCAGTATATCTCGCTTGCCCTGGCCAGGGACTACTCGTGTAATGGCTCTCCTAGACACAGCGCGATGTCAACCCCCAATACCGGGAGAGACGAATCCTGTCTAACCGTCACTGCCTCCAAGTGCTTCGGGACTGCACCCAACCATTACCTGTTTGCACGACTCCTTTGAGCCGTGGTAGGGTAGTGATCAAAGTGCAGTGGGAACACACTCGAGGCGAAGTGCCAGTATCAAGTCAGCGGACTAAGCTGTACTCATGTCATCTGGGAACTGATAACTGACGATAGGTATAATACCAACCTGTCAGTTCCCGACGAGTCCTGTCCAGTGTACTCGTAACCCAACGAGCACCCGTATACTATCTCCAGTACGACGTACTGATGGCTGTGGGACAGACCATCTCCCACACTGGGATGAGAAGCGCATACGCTAGTCTACTCCGGAGTATCGATGCCCTGTCTCGATAGTCCTGCGACTAGGGACCTGTATAAGGATGTGCTTATAGATTACCCAGCCCCCACTAGTATGACTGCCATCACAACGCTGGTAATCAAGGAAAGATCCTAAGGGCTCCACTAATGCGTATAGGTGTTATACTAAAATAAACACATGTATACATTGAAGTAGAAACAAACCAAGTAGCATACTACTATATTGAGCAAGATTGTTTATACAAGGTGAATATCCCAAGCTTCCATTAAGTAATATACAAACTAGTATGATACAGTAATGACCTCTAGGGCATATACACTAACAATCTCCCACTTGCACTAAGGCCATGTACTGGCGTATCGAAGACCTATCATCTCGATCAGCCGCTCGAACTGAGTCTGGGGCAGTGCCTTGGTGAATGGATCTGCAGTGTTTTCTTCTGAAGCAACCCTCCGAGCCTCGATCTCCTTGCGATCCACGATCTCCCTGATCAGGTGATACCGCCTCAAGATGTGTCTGGATCTCTGATGGGACCTGGGTTCCTTCGCTAAAGCTATAGCCCCGTTGTTGTCGCAATACAGAGGTATTGGGTCAACAATGGACGGAACCACCTGAAGTTCTTTCAAGAACTTCCTCATCTAGACATCTTCTTTTGCGGCATCAGATGCAGCGATGTATTCCGCTTCCATCGCCGAGTCTGCAACGGTTTCCTGTTTGGAACTCTTCCAACACACCGCCCCTCCATTGAGGGTAAAGACAAAACCCGACGTGGACTTGGAATCATCCTTGTCACTCTGGAAGCTGGAGTCAGCAAAGGCCTCGATCTGGAGATCTTTTCCGCCATACACCAAGAACATCTCCTTAGTCCTTCTCAGGTACTTGAGAATGTTCTTTACCGCTATCCAGTGTTTCTCCCCAGGGTTTGACTGATACCGGCTTACCACACTCAGTGCATAAGCTACATCCGGTCTGGTACACAACATCGCATACATTATAGAGCCTACCGCAGAAGCGTACGGTATAATAGACATGCGATCCCTCTCCAAATCAGTCTTGGGGGACATCTCTTTAGAGAGGGTGATCCTGTGACAAGCCGGTAGGTTACCGCGCTTGGAATCTTCCATACTGAATCTTTTCAGTATGGTGTCGATGTACTTGGACTGTGAAAGTCCTAATATCCTCTTGGATCTATCATGATGGATCCGGATCCCCAGGATGTATGAGGCATCACCCAGGTCTTTCATGGAGAACCTGTGTGACAAGAACCCCTTGACAGATTGTAGCATAGGAATGTCATTTCCTATTAAGAGAATGTCATCCACGTATAAAACGAGGAATACTACAGTTCTCGCTACAAATCTACTATAGATGCATGGTTCATCTGGATTTTTGATAAAGCCAAATTCCTTGACCGTCTCATCAAAACAGATGTTCCAACTCCGCGATGCCTGCTTTAGTCCATAGATGGACTTAAGCAACTTGCACACCTTTCCGCTACTCCCACTCTGAATGAAACCCTCTGGCTGGTCCATATAGACACACTCCTCTAAATTTCCATTTAGAAAAGCGGTTTTTACGTCCATTTGCCAAATCTCATAATCGTGGAAGGCAGCAATGGCAAGAAGGATCCGAATGGATTTCAGCATAGCCACTGGAGAAAAGGTTTCGTCATAGTCCAAACCAGGTCTTTGACGGAAACCCTTTGCTACAAGTCTAGCTTTATAGGTCTCAACCTGTCCATCTACACCAATCTTCCTTTTGAAGATCCACTTGCATCCTACGGGTTTTACCCCGTCTGGAGCAATGTCCAACGTCCATACTTTGTTGGTGTACAAGGACTCCATTTCGGTCCACATTGCATCCAGCCATTTTACCGAGTCAACGCTCTGAACGGCCTGCTGGAAGCTAGTAGGCTCATCATAATCTATGATGCAATCCTCTCTATCCCCGTCTATGAGAAAACCGTAGTATCTTTCGGGCGGATGAGACTGCCTACTACTCCTGCGGAGCGGCATAGGAATGTCCTGTTCTTTTGAACCCTCTGGTTCTACTAAGCTTTCAGTAATGGTTCGTGGTTCTGGAATTTCTTCCAGTTCTACTGTGCTCCCACTTATCCGGGTTTCCAAAAACTCAGTTTCCAAGAAGTAGGCATGACGAGAAACAAGAACTTTTTGTTCCTCTTCGCAGTAGAAGAAATATCCCTTGGAGTTCTTTGGATATCCCACGAACTTGCACTGTACTGAGCGTGCCTCGAGCTTGTCCGCATGCTGCTTTTTAACAAAAGCTGGACATCCCCATGTCTTAATGTGCTTAAGATAGGGTCTCTTCCCACTCCACATCTCATATGGTGTAGTAGGCACAGTCTTAGTAGGAACTCGGTTCAAAAGGTATGCAGCTGACTCTAGCGCATACCCCCAGAATGATCGCGGTAACTCAGCGTTACTCATCATGGACCGTACCATATCCAATAGGGTTCGGTTCCGTCTCTCCGATACACCGTTATGTTGCGGAGTGTATGGAGGAGTAAGTTGAGAGAGAATTCCGTTCTCTTTTAAGTAATTCAGGAACTCGGCACTTAAGTATTCTCTACCTCGATCCGATCTTAGAATCTTGATACTTTTGCCGGTTTGTTTTTCTACTTCATTCTTGTATTCCTGGAACTTTTCAAAAGCTTCGGACTTATGTTTCATTAAGAAGACATAACCGTACCTTGAAAAATCATCCGTAAAAGTAATGAAGTAAGAGTAACCGCTTCGCGCATGTGTAGACATTGGGCCGCACACGTCGCTGTGTACGAGCCCCAAGAGCTCGCTCGCTCTTATTCCGTGTCCAGTGAACGGAGTCTTTGTCATCTTTCCCATGAGACAAGATTCACAAGTGGCATAAGACTGATACTCGAACGGATCCAAGTATCCTTCTTTATGTAACTTAGTCAACCGTGTCTCATTGATGTGACCCAGTCTACAATGCCATAAGAAAGCCTGATTGATATCTGGAGACTTTCTTTTGTGTGTATTCTGGACATTGAAAATCTGTAGTTGGTTTAACACGTATATACCATTGCTCAGTGTACCTGACCCAATCAGAACTTGATTAAGGTGAATGTTTACAACATTACTTACAAACGCAAATTCATAACCTTCTTTAGAAACCAAAGATACAGAAATGATATTACAAGTTGCGTTGGGTACAAAAAAGCAATTACGCAAAACCAAAACATGCCTATCTGACATTCCCAGGTGATAGTCTCCCACGGCCTTAGCATCCATGCTAGCTCCGTTCACAACTCTGAGGGTCATGTCACCTGCCTTCAAAAACCTACGGTTTCTCAACGCCTGCAAAGAATTACAGATATGAGATCCTGATCCGGTATCCAATACCCAGGAAGTAGAGTTTATAGAAAGACAGTTTTCAATAACATACACACCTGAAGCTGAAGCCGCAACCTGCTTCAGTTCCTGTGTCCTGGCCTTCCAAGCCCTGCAATCTTTCTTCCAGTATCCACTCTTATGACAATAGAAGAATTCTTCCTTTCCTACAAGCTTCCCCGCTATCTTTGTTGCCTTTTCCTTTCCCTTCGTACCCACTTTACTAACACCGCCCCTTGGTTTGGCGTGGGCTTTCTTCCTCTTTCCCTTGGCTTTCTCCTTGGACCTAGAGGAAGAAGATCTTCCTACAAACAAAGCGGGTGTCTCCCTACCTTTCTGTAGGGTGCCCTCTGCGCTCCTCAGCATGTTGAGGAGTTCTGAAAGTTTAACTTCTTTTTCTTGTAAGTTGAAGTTCAGTATAAACTGGGCGTAAGTGGATGGAAGGGACTGGAGAATTAAATCCGTATAGAGTTCACTTTCCAACGTGGTCCCAAGTTCGCGAGCTCCTCAATGTAGCCAATCATCTTAAGCACGTGGTCCGCTACCGATAATCCGACGGCCAACTTTGCCGAAAATAACTTCTTCGACACTTCGTATCTTGCGATACGAGACTGCTCTCCATACAGTTCTTTTGTATGAAGAAATATGGATTCCAGGTCCATATTCTCGTGCCTCCTCTGGTGTTCGTTGTCCATAGAGGCAAGCACGAGGCACTTGGCCTTCGCGCAATCAATCTCCCAAGTCTTACGGATTTCCTTATCCGCGACGCTGGAGGTGGGACCTGGGACGGGGGGAGCTTTGGTGGTAAGAAGATACCCCAGCTTGTCGTAAGTGATTGCCATTTTGACATTCCTGAGCCAATCTTGTAGGGTTCCTAGGCATCCTCATGAGGTCTCACAAGGCATCAACCATGCCAATTTCAAAAATTACGGTGCCGAGAAACCCTAAACTTCGGATCGTTTGCTAGAAATCTAGGCGAAAAACAATCTAGTTAACACTTAACTACAAGATACGGAAATACAACCTTTGTAGATCCGGTGCTCCACCTCCATAGCTCCGCAACGAGGTCCTCTCCGCTGTCCAAATCAAATCCGGGCTCAAGTGTCGGCTTCGTCGGAGAATGGGCAAGCTAGGTCGTCGATGTCCATGCCGAAGATGATCTACGTCGAGGCATCGAAAGATCAAGCTCCACCTTCACCAAGTCATGAAAACTTGTGAAGGAAACACACTCTACTACTTGGCAAGAGGTAGAGGATGAAGAAATAGGAAGTGGGTAGACTTTAGAATTGGATTTCTCACTCAAATCATCAATCCACCATTGATGACCTTAGGTTTTCTTCTTGAGTTGAAGGAAGAAGAAGAAGAAAATGATATGATAAGTTTTTTTTTAAAATGAAAAGTAAAAAGAATACTTATCATAATTGAACCATGGTCAAGTGTAGAGAATAAATCATGGTTAGTGGGAAGGTTAGGGTTAAGCATGAGACAAAATGGTCACTTGGTCAAAGTCTTCATGAAGCTTCATGAACAAAACAAAAGAAGCCACCATTTTCTCATTTGCTTATCATTTTCCAAAATGAATAAATGAATAAATAAATAGAAATGAAAATGTAAACCCTAACCATTACATAACCATGGTTTAAACTTTACACAAAACACAAGTAAACATGTATCATCAAACATGATACAATCAAGTGCACAAAAATATATCGCATATACAATGCGCACATCCGAGTGAGAAAATCCATCTTAAAGTGAACCAATACTAGTTAATGCAAAGTAATATATCAAATATATAATTATACATTAAATCACTAAATCAACACTTGATTTAACGATCCGGTCATATCGCATATAACCGACTAGTATCCTATGCATCGGCTTATCGAATCGACCTTCGATTCGATAACTAGGTTATATCGCATACAACCAATCGATACATTCATCGCGAGAATAGAATACGGTATCACATACACGTATTATTCTCGGTCCCGCACGTATCTCATATGCGCTCCTATTTCGTTTCGCTTGAGCCAGGAAACCTCTGTGTAGGACTCCAAAGACTCGTCAATACGCCGGCAGCAGATGATGATCATATCAAGCATCCACAAGCCGCAAGCGGTCTGCTAAACGTAACGGCCACCTGGGTATTGAGCGATCTGAAGATCGACGAGCAAGCCCGCTCACACTCCAGTGAATCCGACCAGTAACACTACCGTACAGTCCGGTCTGATCGTCTGATATGTCGCATATCTCGCCTAGGGGTGGTAAACGTCAGACCCCAATAGTTCGATAAGTCGTGTCGATATGAGGCTCATAACGGGTCGAGAAACTACTGGTAACACTTACCAGCAATTCTCTGATCAGCCCTGGCCAGGGACTTCCTGTTATAGCCAATCGAACACAGTGCAACATCAACTCCCTATACCGGGAGAGACGAATCCCCTCCTATCGCTCATTGCCTCCATGTGACTCGGGACTGTACCCAAAAACCACCGTTTTGCACGCCCTCTTGGACGT
Organism: Agapanthus africanus; assembly: GCA_030015575.1. Taxonomy (NCBI): domain Eukaryota; kingdom Viridiplantae; phylum Streptophyta; class Magnoliopsida; order Asparagales; family Amaryllidaceae; genus Agapanthus; species Agapanthus africanus. The sequence goes on along the minus strand of CM057341.1, from coordinate 320,608,426 downwards.
GGTAAGATGGAAATCAAAGCACAGTGGGAACCACACAAGACTCTATGATGATCTCGGGTCAACAGACTACTCTGTACCAGTGTCACCAGAGAACTGCCATCTGACGTGAGGTATAATACCATCTGGGAGTTCTCGGCGAGTCCGTCCAGTGTACCCAGTCTCTACTGAGCACCCGTATATCATCTCCGATGTCAAACACCAATGGATATGGGATCACCCATCGCCCATCTGTATGGGTTGAGAAGCTACACGCTAGTCTACTCTGGTATATCGATGCCCCGTCTCGATACACCCACGACTAGGGACTTTGAAGGATGTACTTATGGACTACCATGTCCCCACTAGTATGATCCGCATCACAGTCCAGGTAGTCAAGTACACATCCTAAGGGCTTTACCAACATGTAATAGAGAGACAATCTGTATACACGTTAAGGTAAAGAGCAACCAGATAGCATACTATCATGTCGAGCAAGAAAGTCCTCCCTATATATGTCCCAGCATCCACTACAATATACATCCAATGTACAGTAATGGCCTCTAGGGCATACATATGACTAACAATCTCCCACTTGCTCTAGGGCCATCTGTAGCAGTGGTTGTGTTGCTCATACTCAACCATCCCATAATAGTCTCTCTCTGGGAATAGGCCTTCGTGAGTGGATCCGCCGTGTTGTCCTCTGAGTCTGCTCTCCTAACCTTGATCACCTGGAGATCAACCATCTCCACGATCAGGTGATACTGCCTTAGAATATGTCTGGATCACTGATGGGACCTGCGTTCCTTGGCATAAGCCACAACTCCATTGTCACACAATAGGAGGAACGTAGTTCATCTCATGAACCAATATACACCCAGACTGCCTCTTTGGTAGCATCTTAAGTAGCGATGTATCTAGCCTTTATCGTCTAGTATGTCACGGTATCTAGATTGGAACTTTTCCACCATACCGTCCCTTTACTGAGGGTAAAGACAATGCCTGTGACTGACAATCAGTCGTCTTTATCACCCTGGAACACTTCCAGTGATTCTCCCCAGGATCGATTGATACCATCTCACTACAACTAGTGAGAATCCTAACATCCAATTAAATCTATCTCATAGATCCAAAACTCAGGATTTAGGAGGTATCAGTTTGATCCTATATGGAGAATCATAGTGATAAGCGGAGATTGATCGAGCGTAGCATAAGAAACTCCTTTCTTATCAAGAGTATGTCATCCACAAACTCTACGAGGATCGTCATCATACTCCCTACTACCTATTTGTTTATACAAGGTTCATCTACCATTTTGATGATGTCAAACTCTTTGACTACTTCATCAAAACAGATGTTCCAACTCCGCGATGCCTGCTTTATCCTATAAAGCATCTTGCACACGTTTCCGCTGCTCCCACTGTCTACGAGGCCTTCTGGCTGTGTACTTATAGACGCACTCTTCTAAAACATCATTTAGAAAAGCAGTCAAGACACCCAACCACCAGATATCGTAGTCATGGTATGTAGCCGTGGTAAGTAGGATCTGGTTGGACTTAAGCATAGCTACTTGAAAAGGTTTCATCATTATCCATGCTTGGTCGATGACGAAAACCTTTAACAAGTCCAGCTTTGAAAGTCTCAACTTTTCCATGTACACCAAGTAATCTTCTCAAGATATACTTGCTCCTGATGGGGATTTAACCCTTCAGATATAGCAACCAAAGTCCATACTTTGTTGGTGTATAAGGATTCCATCTCAGATCACTAAGCATCCAGCCATTCTTACAGAGTCGTCACTCTCGATGGCCTGCTCGAAACTAGTTGGGTCATCATCTCATGATGCAATCCTCGCTCCCACTGTCATAGAGAAACCGAAGTATCTCTCAGGTGGGTGAGGAACCCTACTAGATCGGCGGAGAGGCTGAGGTTCGTTGGAATCTACTGAATCCTTTGGTTCTTTCAAATCATCTGCTGTAGTTTGTATAGCTGGAACCTTTCCAGTTCTACATAACTAACCTTGCCTCGAGCTTGTCCGGATTTTGCTTTTAGACATAGGCCGGACAACCCCAAATCTTAACTAGCTTAAGACATGGGCTCTTCCCTTTCCATATCAAATATGAAGTGGTAGGCAACTGATTTGATTTGAACCCTATTCAATAGGTATGCAGCTTCTCAAGTGCATAACTCCCAAAAAGGAAATAGGTAACTCAGTAGTACTCATCATAGAGCACACCTTATCATATAGGGTGAGATAGCTCCGCCCCGATATACCATCGTGCAATGGTGTATTCGGAGGAGTAATGCTGAGAGAGAATCTCATTCTCCTTTAGAATAGTCCAGTAATTCCGTGCTCAAGTATTCTCCTCCTTGATCTCATCAAAGGATATAATACTTATACCCATATTTTGGTTCTCTACTTCTAGCTTATATTCTGAGAATATCTCAAAAGGTTCGGACTCATGTTTCAACAGGAACATTTGACTGAATCTTGAGAGATTATCAGAGAATATAATGAAGTATAAAGAACCAATCTTGGCATGTGTAGACAGGGGACCTACATACATCAACATGTATCATCCCAAGAGTTCACTAACTCTTTCTCTGTTTCCAATAAACGGAGCTATGGTCATCTTATCTTTGTGACATGACTGGCGAGTTTCACAAGATGTAAATTCAAACTGATTTAAATATACATCTATATGTAACTCTTGCCAGTCGGGTCGCATTGATCTGACCTAGTCTACAATACCTTAAGAAGGATCCGTTCATTTCTGAACTTTTCTTCTTGTGTGTGTTCTGTATACAAAGAACTGTGGTTTGATTTAGAACATTAATGCTTTTAGATAACGTGCCTGAACCGATCAACTTTTGATATATGAAATGTTCAAAACATTATCCAACAATACAAAATTTTATCATTTCTTTACTGATAAAGAGTCTGATATGATTTTGTATATCAGGTTCGGTATCTAATAACATTCGTTCAGAATCAATGTATTGTAATACAGGGTGACAGTGACCAACAGACTTGGCTGCAACACTTGCCCCGTATTCTGCTTCATGAAACTTATCACCCGTTCTCAGTTCTCTACCTATCTGTAGCCCTATGTAACAGATTACATATCTGGGATCCTGATCTGGTATCACATACCCAGGACGTAAAGGATACTGAGAAACAGTTCTGTATAATGAACACACCCGAAGATGATGCATCATCATGCACTCTCTTCGTTTGGGCGGCACGGGAATTCTGGTAATCCCCAATTTCCTGCTCTGTCTTATAACAATTATAAGTTGGAGCGGGACCAACGTTCCCCAGCTCAGTATAACAAGCGGGTTCGGTTAATATTCCGTATTATTATCTTGATTAAGGCGTGATATGGTCGCTACCTGGAGAGAGAGAGAAGAAAACACTCAGCGTGCGCTCTTGCAAGAATAGATTGGTTATTATTTTATCTAATCAGAATGGCTCCCACTGGTTTTTATCAAATCTTCCTTCAAACCCTAAAAGGAAAGACTAGCCGGGATTAATTACACACTACAAGTTCGCCAATCTTTCAGCCAGGCCAGTGTCGGTACTTTGAGGGAGGTCCCCCGTGCTTTCGCACGAACCTAATTAATGTAAACCTCGTTTTTCCAGAGGCGTAACCCCGTTGACACCTTTCCAGACACCTACTTGATCGGCTAATTGTAATGTATAAAACTCTCCCAGAAGTAACTCTTACTCGCAGCGGGTATCGGGATCCAACTATCTCATAGAAGGTATGCAATCTCATTGCAAATTTCAACACTTGAAATTCCCGATAATATTTTGCCCCTAGCGTCCTATGACCTTGACGCAGGCCAACAAACCATAGTCCTCTAGTCAAGTTCAACCCGTCATTTCCTGATTGAATTAAACCCACCCGCACGACCTTTGACGCAGGCCAACAAAGTCGCACGACTACCCTAATCCAATCACATCATATGCTTATGCAGATAAGCACCAGTTAGCTACCGCACACTACGCCTTGACGCAGGCCAACAAACGTAGCACAAATACTAACTACTACTTATCTGAAATGACGGAGGGCTACGACAGGTTTTTCTAAAAACCTATTGCGTAATGAACTTGATATCGTTGTAGAATCAAATGATTTTAAAATGGAGAGTTTTTGAGGCTTTTCTAGTTTTGCTAAAGGAGTCACTCCCGGTGAAGGGATCGTCGGTCCTTTCCTCGTCGAATGAGGTGCGGGATATATCATATATATCACTGTGCAAAGCAGAAACTCTTAAAAGCAATTAAAAGACAAACCGAGTGTGTAGCATCTGCCAGTTATTGCTAAAGGAGTCACTCCCGGTGAAGGGATCTCGGTCCTTTCCTTATCGAATAAAGTGCTGGATATATCGCATATACCGTTGTGCAAAGCAAGAACTGTATCTACCTTTTTTATTTTGAAATTCGATTCTACAACATCTTAGGTTTCTTTTATTTCATTAATCACATTAATGAAGTCCCATCATTTAAGTACCTAAACATCACAGATAAATACGACGTACACTTATGCCATCCGCATTCGCCTCGATGTCCCCTCGTGCACCATTAGGTTAGGTAACTAACGGCAGAGCGGGGCAGGGCTAGCGCGGGTGTAAAACATAAGTAACGTCTATATAATATATCATATATACTATATAAAGTATCTATCACAGAACATCACATGATCACATCACAGATATCGCAGCAGAAGAATCATATGAAATATTGGATATACTAGGACGTCCGTGTTTTCAATACGAGCCAGTATAAAACACGGATTCCACGGTCGTGATGAATAGCCAAACCCACACCCCTAGACCCCTACGAGAGCGGCAAGCAACCCTACCAATTCTGGAGTTAGGAGACCCGGACTCGACTCCTCGAGTTGGTCTCCCACTGGACTCCAGAACCCGGTTACTTGTGCCCTCCTCCTTGGGTCTATCCTAGTGCGGAAAAGTAAATAATATACAACGGGTGACAACTTCCGCTACCTGGAAGTGCCCCAATAAAAGAATATTACATACAAGTTTTTACATGAATGAAAATGAAAAACACTCATCTCACATAAAAACCCCCGGCTATTCAAACACGACGATCCAATATAACATATCCAGCAACACATAACATCACATGTCATCAACGTAAGTAAATATGCGCATCCCAATTGTCGTTGACATATAGCAACGAAACCGGCGATATCACATATTACACTTACGGTCACAGAAAAGAAAGTGTAAAACTACAACAGTTGGAATCCGCAACCACCTCAGACATCGCATGCCTGACCAAATGAATTACTTAGACATCGCATGCCTAACAATTATAAACCCCGCATTTTAGTTTCAAAATCGAAAACACTTTTCAATATCAAGTCGGGCAATTCAACAAGATTCCCGAAAAACTGATCGAATGCTCGTCGCAAACTTTAGTAGGCGGCCGCACCCCTGATACCGTCGACGAAGTGCACCAAGGCGGAACACCGCTACCACGAGCACCCGAACGGATGCTTTCGGGACAGGGTTCTCCTACAGTCACTTGGTCGGGGCTATGGGGTGAGGCTGTCTATTAAGTTTACCCGGCGAGTATCCGCGTACGCTACGTGATTGCGACGGACTTTTGATCACATCAAAACTCCGTGGCAACCGATCAAGTGAGACTAAACTGCTACGTTTATAATATTCATTCCGTTATCTCATAACTATTTGTGAATTCCAATTATTGTATCACATTCCGGATAAATAGAAAATGCTAAACTTTTCGATCGAACAATCGAACACCCAAGTTTTCCCGATACAGCTCAACACATGAAATAAGTCTAACAACATTCAGTTCGTGCCTCAGTACCAACGGTCCAGCCGTAGAAGGGTCAAGCCAACGCCTCACATGTGGCACGCCGTACTGCCCCAAACCCGAAGGTTCAAAGGGCAGTTCAAGACGGTCACATAATCGAGTTAAGGTTTGTTGTCTTCTAGAGGGTCCATCGCGTTACTTGCACTACTTAGAACGTCGTTAAACTACGGAAAAATCCAACAATTGGAAATTTCCCGGCAGGGGAAAAAGTGGGTATTTATATCCGGTCGAACTTTTTAACATATTCTAAAATTTATCCGGAAAGCCAAATAGACAAAATCTGATACTCCGATCGAAACACCGAATCCCCAAAACAACCCCAGAAAATTCAACTCTTAAATAAATATTAAAAATTCCCAGAAAACTCAGCTCTTTGAACTAGGAATTACTGTGCAAAGGAACAGGGCTGACGTCATCAAGGGGCCGCTGATCCGCCGCAGAATCCATGCTTCTGCCGCGGATCCGCCGCAGAATCCATGCTTCTGCCGCGGATCCGCCGCGAAAATTACTGTTCATGAAATAATTTTTGCATCGTAATTCTTAGATTTCCCTGCTGAATTTTTTAGTAATTTTTAATTTGGAAAAATCCCAGTTTTTAGAAAAAGGACAGAGAGCTATTTTGGGTTCAAAATTTCGGTTCGATCGGACTTCAAATCGCGTCTAGACTTCGCCTAAGGCTCTAGCTAGGCTCTGATACCACTGTAGGGTTCCTAGGCATCCTCATGAGGTCTCACAAGGCATCAACCATGCCAATTTCAAAAATTACGGTGCCGAGAAACCCTAAACTTCGGATCGTTTGCTAGAAATCTAGGCGAAAAACAATCTAGTTAACACTTAACTACAAGATACGGAAATACAACCTTTGTAGATCCGGTGCTCCACCTCCATAGCTCCGCAACGAGGTCCTCTCCGCTGTCCAAATCAAATCCGGGCTCAAGTGTCGGCTTCGTCGGAGAATGGGCAAGCTAGGTCGTCGATGTCCATGCCGAAGATGATCTACGTCGAGGCATCGAAAGATCAAGCTCCACCTTCACCAAGTCATGAAAACTTGTGAAGGAAACACACTCTACTACTTGGCAAGAGGTAGAGGATGAAGAAATAGGAAGTGGGTAGACTTTAGAATTGGATTTCTCACTCAAATCATCAATCCACCATTGATGACCTTAGGTTTTCTTCTTGAGTTGAAGGAAGAAGAAGAAAAAAATGATATGATAAGTTTTTTTTAAAATGAAAAGTAAAATGAATACTTATCATAATTGAACCATGGTCAAGTGTAGAGAATAAATCATGGTTAGTGGGAAGGTTAGGGTTAAGCATGAGACAAAATGGTCACTTGGTCAAAGTCTTCATGAAGCTTCATGAACAAAACAAAAGAAGCCACCATTTTCTCATTTGCTTATCATTTTCCAAAATGAATAAATGAATAAATAAATAGAAATGAAAATGTAAACCCTAACCATTACATAACCATGGTTTAAACTTTACACAAAACACAAGTAAACATGTATCATCAAACATGATACAATCAAGTGCACAAAAATATATCGCATATACAATGCGCACATCCGAGTGAGAAAATCCATCTTAAAGTGAACCGATACTAGTTAATGCAAAGTAATATATCAAATATATAATTATACATTAAATCACTAAATCAACACTTGATTTAACGATCCGGTCATATCGCATATAACCGACTAGTATCCTATGCATCGGCTTATCGAATCGACCTTCGATTCGATAACTAGGTTATATCGCATACAACCAATCGATACATTCATCGCGAGAATAGAATACGGTATCACATACACGTATTATTCTCGGTCCCGCACATACCTCATATGCGCTCCTATTTCGTTTCACTTGAGCCAGGAAACCTCTGTGTAGGACTCTAAAGACTCGTCAATACGCCGGCAGCAGATGATGATCATATCAAGCATCCACAAGCCGCAAGCGGTCTGCTAAACGTAACGGCCACCCGGGTATTGAGCGATCTGAAGATCGACGAGCAAGCCCGCTCACACTCCAGTGAATCCGACCAGTAACACTACCGTACAGTCCGGTCTGATCGTCTGATATGTCGCATATCTCGCCTAGGGGTGGTAAACGTCAGACCCCAATAGTTCGATAAGTCGTGTCGATATGAGGCTCATAACGGGTCGAGAAACTACTGGTAACACTTACCAGCAATTCTCTGATTAGCCCTGGCCAGGGACTTCCTGTTATAGCCAATCGAACACAGTGCAACATCAACTCCCTATACCGGGAGAGACGAATCCCCTCCTATCGCTCATTGCCTCCATGTGACTCGGGACTGTACCCAAAAACCACCGTTTTGCACGCCCTCTTGGACGTGGTAAGATGGAAATCAAAGCACAGTGGGAACCACACAAGACTCTATGACGATCTCGGGTCAACAGACTACTCTGTACCAGTGTCACCAGAGAACTGCCATCTGACGTGAGGTATAATACCATCTGGGAGTTCTCGGCGAGTCCGTCCAGTGTACCCAGTCTCTACTGAGCACCCGTATATCATCTCCGATGTCAAACACCAATGGATATGGGATCACCCATCGCCCATCTGTATGGGTCGAGAAGCTACACGCTAGTCTACTCTGGTATATCGATGCCCCGTCTCGATACACCCACGACTAGGGACTTTGAAGGATGTACTTATGGACTACCATGTCCCCACTAGTATGATCCGCATCACAGTCCAGGTAGTCAAGTACACATCCTAAGGGCTTTACCAACATGTAATAGAGAGACAATCTGTATACACGTTAAGGTAAAGAGCAACCAGATAGCATACTATCATGTCGAGCAAGAAAGTCCTCCCTATATATGTCCCAGCATCCACTACAATATACATCCAATGTACAGTAATGGCCTCTAGGGCATACATATAACTAACAAATCTTTGTAGTTTGGCCCTGTCAGTATGTTTTTATCTAGAAGTAACTTAAGTCCAGTCATGTCGATTGGTCGCTGCAATTAGGAGGGAGAGAAGAGACACTTTAGCACGATGCTCTTGCAAGTTTAGAGTGGTTTTTAATTTGTCTAAACAGGATGGCTCCCACTGTCTCTCGAATCCCTCCTCAAACCATAAAGGAAGAATTAGTCGGGATCAATCCCACCGTACAATACTTGCTTAACCGTTCAGCCAGGCCGGTGTCGGTACTTCGAGGGAGGTTTTCCAACTCTTTCGCGAAGTTCCTTAATTTAAGAACCTCTTTTCCCTGGAGGCGTAGCCCCGCTAACACCTTTCTAGGCACCTACTAGGTTTATAGCATTGATCGTTTAGTGAGAAATTTCCCGAGGAGTAGCATATACTCACAGTAGGATCGGGATCCAAATATCATCGTATGACGAAACTGAAGGAATCTTACCAGAATCACCACACTCCAAATGGTATGTAACTCTAGCAAGTTTCAGTACTTATGAAACTCCCGATGTGGATTTTTGCCCCATGCTCTTATGACCTTGACTTTGGCCAACAAATCATAAGTCACATGTCAAGTTCTACCCGTCGTTCTCCAGGTTAATTTGAATCCACCCGTACCTACCCTTGACTTTGGCCAACAAGGCAGTACGACTGTTCCAAACCAACGCATCTATCTATGCTGCACATGAATACCCAATAGCTACCAATCACTATGCCTTGACTTTGGCCAACAAACACAGCTTGAATACTATTGACTATTCATGTGAAACGACGGAGGGCTACGAATGGTTTTGGCGAAACCGTGAACGTAGTGAACTTGATATAATCGATGGAACGAGATAGCTTTTAGAAGGATTGGCTCAAGCTCCGCATTTAAAAGTTAGTTTTGAAAAGAACCGAGTGGTTTTTCGAAAGTGTTCCAACGATTTTAACTTGGTTTATTATCTTGCATTAGTTCTTTTAATGCGTGATATTCTTGCATTATTTCTTTTAATGCGTCCCATCATTTAATCCTACCATTGCAGAAAACAACCAAAATATGACGTACGCTTATGCCATTCGCATTCGCCACGGGGCCCCGTCATTACCCGTTAGGTTACTTAACTAACGACAGAGCGGGGGCTGGGCTAGCGCTGCTGTAAAACATAAGCAACGCCTAAATAGTTATAAATATATAGCAATGATAGACATTACAGATCACAGATGAATACATTCGATATACTAGGAATCCGCAATCCGTTCGAGCCTGCAACGAAAAGCGGATTACACGGTCGCGGTGAATAGCCAATACCCCACCCAAGACCCCTACGGGTGCGGCAAACTACCCGCCAAGTACCCGGTAGTTTGTGCACCCCTCCATGGGTCTATCCTAGGAGCAAAAACAGTAAAAAGAATTATACAATGACGGCTACAACCCCGACCCGGTTGTGCGGCCATACAAATAATAATATTACATCAATTTACATATTACAAATGAATGAAAGAAAAACAACACTCATCTCACATCCATCCCGGCTATTCACCCGCGACAATCCAATCCATTCATATACACATACCATCAACAAACACAGATCACAGATATGTATAACCCCGACTAATCGACATATAGCGATTAGCCGACGTTCAATACATGTAAACATCACAGATATAACCTTCATAGTCAAAGTGTAGTGAAGTTCGGAAAAAAATACGGAATTATAGGCCCCCAAAAATAAATTTCTGTTCTGGAAAATCTGGGCACATATAATATATCTCAAAAATCCTAAAACAAAGCCAGAGATACACTGCACCAAAATCGAGGCAGAGAGGAGACAAGACGGCCGCGGTTGCGCGGCAATAGCTTGCTGTTGCCGCGGAACCACGGTCCCTTGGTCAGATCTCTGGCTCGTTTTTGGTGGTTATCTTTAAAAAACCCTGAGATGATTTTAGGTGTATGACAAATTTTGTTTTGACCAGAAAAAAATTTAACAGAAACTAGGGTTTTTTTAAAAACTCGGCTTTTGGATTTTCCGGTTTCGAACTTCGTTACACTTCACTACCTAGCTAGTTTATGTTTAGTTAGTCTCTGATACCACTGTAAGTCCACGTTGCGACCCCCGGTTCTTTCGGGGAGGCGGAAACGGTATAAAAATCAAATTTTTAGCGCATGGGGCAACATGGACTAACAAAGTCGGGATCTTTTCCTAAACTAAAACTAGCAAATATGCTAAAGAGAGTTAGCTACTCGGAAAGGAGGTTATACCTAACTTGAACTCCTTCTTCTTGAAACTTTTGTAAGGGTTGATGGTGCTTTCCTCGTTGCCTTCTTCCGTCAAAGATGGATCCACCTGAGGGTTCAACCTTCGGGCTCTTTCTCGAACTTTGAGAGAACTAGAATCTTCAACTTGCTAAACCTTTGACCCTAGAGTTAGTAGAGAGTGTCTTTGGGGTGTTTTTATCTCAAGGAGAGGGATTCTCAACTCATGAGAAGGGTTCTCCTTGAACTAGAGGAGGAAGAAGAACAAGTGAGGAGAGAGAATGGTTATGATAGAATGAGCTCTTTTTCTCATTCTACAACCATATCACAAAAGAAAAAGAATTATCAATTAACAATAACAATAAAATGAAATAGTTGATGGATGGTTTGGAATGACCATTATCATTACATTCTTTAAATGGTTTTGCAAGATTCAAAAAGCATCTTTCTTTTGTAATGATGATGGTCAAACCTTCAACCATGGTCAACAAGTCAACAAAATCCAACCATGACACAATTTCATTTAATTAATATTATTAATTGATATATCATAATTCCATTAGGGTTTGGAAAAAGACGACTGTCAACTGTGCATACGCACCCGTTCCGAAACCCTAATGAAAATCCTCTTCCTCCGCCTCAATCAACTGTGCATACACACCCGCATTCTTGTTCCGAGGAACATGAATACCAAGAGATAAAATCAAACCCAAAACGTATACCAGTATCTGGCTCAAACCAGAGCCTACTAGTAATATCCGTCCGGACTCCAAACGTGCACAAGTGCGCGGATGAGAACGAACCCTGTCGCAAAACCATGCGACCTCTACTCTGTTTTGCCCAGAGGCGAATAGCCCTCTGTGTGGGACTCTAAAGACTCGACACTACGCTGGCAGTGGGTTTAACCACAGACCGCAAGCGGCACTAGCTGTGCGTAACGGTCCCCAGGTAGATGCCGATAAGAAGGCTGACGAGGTGAACCCCATCTGAACTCCTACTGAGTCTGAATGTGACAGTCTCCGTACAGTCCGGTCTGTTCGTCTGATACATCGCATGTCGGGCCTAGGGGGCGGTAAAAATAGCGGTACAAGTCATGTCGGAGTGAAGCCCAAAACACCCTGAGATAACACTGGAAGCCTACCAGTATATCTCGCTTGCCCTGGCCAGGGACTACTCGTGTAATGGCCCTCCTAGACACAGCGCGATGTCAACCCCCAATACCGGGAGAGACGAATCCTGTCTAACCGTCACTGCCTCCAAGTGCTTCGGGACTGCACCCAACCATTACCTGTTTGCACGACTCCTTTGAGCCGTGGTAGGGTAGTGATCAAAGTGCAGTGGGAACACACTCGAGGCGAAGTGCCAGTGTCAAGTCAGCGGACTAAGCTGTACTCATGTCACCTGGGAACTGATAACTGACGATAGGTATAATACCAACCTGTCAGTTCCCGACGAGTCCTGTCCAGTGTACTCGTAACCCAACGAGCACCCGTATACTATCTCCAGTACGACGTACTGATGGCTGTGGGACAGACCATCTCCCACACTGGGATGAGAAGCGCATACGCTAGTCTACTCCGGAGTATCGATGCCCTGTCTCGATAGTCCTGCGACTAGGGACCTGTATAAGGATGTGCTTATAGATTACCCAGCCCCCACTAGTATGACTGCCATCACAACGCTGGTAATCAAGCAAAGATCCTAAGGGCTCCACTAATGCGTATAGGTGATATACAAAAATAAACACATGTACACATTGAAGTAGAAACAAACCAAGTAGCATACTACTATATTGAGCAAGATTGTTTATACAAGGTGAATATCCCAAGCTTCCATTAAGTAATATACAAACTAGTATGATACAGTAATGGCCTCTAGGGCATATACACTAACAGGATGATCCCATATCCATTGGTGTTTGACATCAGAGATGATATATGGGTGCTCAGTAGAGACTGGGTACTCTGGACGGACTCGCCGAGAACTCCCAGATGGTATTATACCTTACGTCAGATGGCAGTTCTCTGGTGACACTGGTACAGAGTAGTCTGTTGACCCGAGATCGTCATAGAGTCTTGTGTGGTTCCCACTATGCTTTGATTTCCACCTTACCACGTCCAAGAGGGCGTGCAAAACGGTGGTTTTTGGGTACAGTCCCGAGTCACATGGAGGCAATGAGCGATAGGAGGGGATTCGTCTCTCTCGGTATAGGGAGTTGATGTTGCGCAGTGTTCGATTGGCTATAACCGGAAATCCCTGGCCAGGGTTGCTGAGATATACTGGTAAGTGTTACCAGTAGTTTCTCGAACTGTTATAGACCTCGTATCGACACGACTTATCGAGCTATTGGGGTCTGATGTTTACCACCCCTAGGCGAGATATGCGACATATCAGACGACGAGACCGGACTGTACGGTAAGTGTTACTGGTTGGATTCACAGGAGTGTGAGCGGGCTTGCTCATCGTTCTTCTGATCGCTCAATACCCGGGTGGCCGTTACGTTTAGCAGACCGCTTGCGGCTTGTGGGTGCTTGATATGATCATCATCTGCTGCCGGCATATTGACGAGTCTTTAGAGTCCTACACAGAGGTTTCCTGGCTCAAGCGAAACAAAATAGGAGCGCATATGAGATATGTGCAGGACCGAGAATGATACCAGTATGTGATACTGTATTTGATTCTCGCGATATGTGACATTGCTCGGTTATATGCGATATAGCCGGGTTATCGGATCAAGTGTTGTTTCGATAAGTTGTTACTGATGATACTAGTCGGTTATATGCTATATGACCGGATCATTAAATCAAGTGTTGATTTAATGATTTAATGTATAATTATATATATGATATATTACTTTGCATTAACTAGTATCGGTTCACTTTAAATGGATTTTCTTACTTGGATTGTGCACATTGTATATGTGATATACTTTTGTACACAAGTTTGTATCATGTTTGATGATACATGCTAACTAGGGTTTGCGTAAAGATTAAACTATGGTTGTGTAATGGTTAGGGTTTTCATTTTCTTATTCATTTATTTCATTTATTTTATTTTGGAAAAGAAAATGGGAAAAATGGTGGCTTTCTTTGTTTGTATTTGAAGCTTCATGAAGCTTTGACTAAGTCACCATTTTGTCTCATGCTTAACCCTAACCATTCCACTTAACCCTAGTCTATTCTCTACACTTGACCATGGTTACATTATGATAAGTATTCATTTTATTTCCTTTTTGGAAAAATACTCATGATAATATTCATCTTCTTCTTCTTTTTCTTCACTTGAAGAAAGCATGCCTCCATCAATGGCAACTTGATGAAATGAGTGAGAAATCCAATTCTAAAGTGAACCCACCTCCTATTTCTTTATCCTCTACCTCTTGCCTTGGTGACTTGAGTGAGGAATTTTCTTCACAAGTTTCATGACTTGGTGAAGTGGGAGCTTGATCTTGTGATGCCTCGACGTAGATCATCTTCGGTACGAAGCCGACGACCTTGCCCGCCCATTTCTCCAATGAAGCCGACGCTAGAGCCCGGGTTTCCATTTGGACAGCAAGGAGACTTCATTGCGGAGCTATGGAGGTGGAGGACCGGATCTACAAAAGTTGTATTTCCGTTCTTGTAGTTAGACTTGTTAAAAGTTGCATCTTTCGCCTAAACTTCTAGCCAACGATCCGTATTAGGGTTTCTCGGCACCGTAATTTTTGAAATTGGCATGGTTGATACCTTGTGAGACCTCTTGAGAGTGACTAGGAACCTTTCATTGGTATCAGAGCCTAGCTAGAGCCTTAGGCGAAATCTAGACGGAGTTTGAAATCCGAACGAATCGAAACCCTAATCCATAGAGTGCTCTCTGGACTTTTTCTAAAAACTGGGTTTTTTCCAGATTAAAAATTCTTAAAAAATTCAGCAGGGAATTCTAAGAATTACGATGCAAAAATTTTTTCATGATACCTCTAATGCGCGGCGGAACCGCGGCAGAAGCCTGCCTTATGCGGCGGTTCCGCGGCCTATTGACTTGATTGGCCTTCAATCTTTGCACAGTAATTCATGCTTTCTGGTGCTGGTTTTCCTGGGGATTTTTAATATTTATTCAAGAGTTGAATTTTCTGGGGTTGTTTTGGGGATTCGATGATTCGATCGGATTATCAGACTTTGTCTTTGTGGCTTTCCGGATAATTTTTTGAATATGTTAAAAAGTTCGACTGGATATAAATACCCAATTTTTCCCCTGTCGGGAAAATTCCAAGTGTTGGATTTTTCCGTGGTTTAAAGACGTTCTAAGTAGTGCAAGTAACTCGATGGACCCTCTAGAAGACAACAAACCTTAACTCGATTATGTGACTGTCTTGAACTGCCCTTTGAACCTTCGGGTTTGGGGCAGTACGGCATGCCACATGTGAAGCGTTGGCTTGACCCTTCTACGGCTGGACCGTTGGTACTGAGGCACGAACTGAATATTTTTAGACTTGTTTCATGCGTTGATCTGTATCGGGAAAACTTGGGTGTTTGAATGTTCGATCGGAAAGTTTAACATTTTCTAATTATCTGGAATGTGATACAATAATTGGAATTCACAAAGAGTTATGAGATAACTGAATGAATGTTATAAACATAGCAGTTTAGTCTCACTTGATCGGTTGCCACGGAATTTTGATGTGATCAAAAGTCCGTCGCAATCACGTAGCATACGCGGATACTCGCCGGGTAAACTTAATAGACAGCTACACCCCATAGCCCCGACCAAGTGACTGTAGGAGAACCCCGTTGCCAAAAGCATCCGTTCGGATGCTCGCGGCAGCGGTGTTCCGCCTTGGTGCACTTCGTCGAAGGCGTCGGGGGCGTGGCCGCCTACTAAAGTTTGCGACGAGCATTCGATCAGGATGTCGGGAATCTTGTTGAATTGCCCGACTTGGTATTGAAAAGTGTTTTCGATTGTGAGACTAAAATGCGGGGTTTATAATTATTAGGCATGCGATGTCTAAGTAATTCATTTGGTCAGGCATGCGATGTCTGAGGTGGTTGCGGATTCCAATTGTTGTAGTTTTACACTTTCTTTTCTGTGACCGTAAGTGTAATATGTGATATCGCCGGTTTCGTTGCTATATGTCAACGACAATTGGGATGCGCATATTTACTTACGTTGATGACATGTGATGTTATGTGTTGCTGGATATGTTATATTGGATCGTCGTGTTTGAATAGTCGGGGTTTTTTATGTGAGATGAGTGTTTTTCATTTTCATTCATATAAAAACTTGTATGTAATATTCTTTTATTGGGGCACTTCCAGGTAGCGGAAGATGTCACCCTTTGTATATTATTTACTTTTCCGCACTTGGATAGACCCAAGGAGGAGAGCACAAGTAACCGGGTTCTGGAGTCCAGTGGGAGACCAACTCGAGGAGTCGAGTCCGGGTCTCCTAACTCTAGAATTGGTAGGGTTGCTTGCCGCTCTAGTAGGGGTCTTGGGGTGTGGGTTTGGCTATTCATCACGACCGTGGAATCCATGTTTTATACTGGCTCGTATTGAAAACACGGACGTCCTAGTATATCCAATATTTCATATGATTCTTCTGCTGCGATATCTGTGATGTGATCATGTGGATACAGTATATAGTATATATGATATATTATATAGGCGTTACTTATGTTTTACACCCGCGCTAGCCCTGCCCCGCTCTGCCGTTAGTTACCTAACCTAACGGTGCACGAGGGGACATCGATACGAATGCGGATGGCATAAGTGTATGTCGTATTTATCTGTGATGTTTAGGTACTTAAAAGATGGGACTTCATTAATGAGATTAATGAAATAAAAGAAACCTAAGATGCTGTAGAATCGAATTTCAAAATAAAACGGGTAGCTACAGTTCTTGCTTTGCACAGCGGTATATATGATATATCCTGCACCTTATTCGATAAGGAAAGGACCGAGATCCCTTCACCGGGAGTGACTCCTTTAGCAATAACTGGCAGATGCTACACACGCGGTTTATCTTTTGATTGCTTTTAAGAGTTTTTGCTTTGCACAGTGATATATGTGATATATCCTGCACCTTATTCGACGAGGAAAGGACCGACGATCCCTTCACCGGGAGTGACTCCTTTAGCAAAACTAGAAAAGCCTCAAAAGCACTCCATTTCAAAATTCATTTGATTCTACAACGATATCAAGTTCATTACGCAATAGGTTTTCAGAAAAACCTGTCGTAGCCCTCCGTCATTTCAGATACGTACTAGTTAGTATTCGTGCTGCGGTTGTTTGGCCTCCGTCAAGGCGTAGTGTACGGTAGCTAACTAGTGCTTATCTGCTAGCATATGATGCGATTGGATTAGGGTATTCGTACGGCGTTGTTTGGCCTCCGTCAAGGGTCGTGCGGGTGGGTTTAATTCAATCAGGAAATGACGGGTTGAACTTGACTAGCAGACTATGGGTAGTTTGGCCTCCGTCAAGGTCATAGGACGCTAGGGGCAAAATATTATCGGGAATTTCAAGTGTTGAAATTTGCAATGAGATTGCATACCTTCTATGAGATAGTTCGATCCCGATACCCGCTGCGAATAAGAGTTACTCCTGGGAGAGTTTTACACATTACAATTAGCCGATCAAGTAGGTGTCTAGAAAGGTGTTAACGAGGTTACGCCTCTGGGAAAATGAGG